>JZKD02S1594802.1:1085268-1101027 GCA_000966675.3 Picea glauca | reverse complement strand
CTTTCCTCACTTTATTTTTAGTGTATATTTTGTACTTGGATACCTAACATGGCCTTGTTGCCAGGACCCAATCTTTATTTTCACCATAGTGATGTTCAGGGGGAGTGTTGGAGTTACTTCACACACACCTAGGATTTCTTTTTCCTAAAGTTTTTATTTGTTTATTAGTCATAATTAGTCATTATCTAGTCTCCTATATTTTAGGATAGAATATTCCACTTGGAGAATATTCTCTTTTAGTTCACACTTTAGTTTGACTAGTTGAGTTGAGTTTAGATGTTGCATTGGGATCATCACCGTGATAATTAGACCTTGCCTTGGTATCATCACTAGAGTGGTGCATTAGCCTTGATTCCTTGAGTTAACTCAATACTTTCTATTCAGTTAGTTCACTGAAGACTAGTTGACTAGTTAACTCAACTAGGTGGCAGTTCACTCTCGTAACTTCCTGAGAGACTAGAATAGGTGGCAGTTCACTCCCGTAACTGTTGGTGTGTGTCCAGATCACTCTATACCACCACTATGGAGACTTGGTTCACCTCAAGTCGAACTCATTGAGTTATACAGAGTATATCATGTGTAAATCATTCATTATTCATAACGGTTAATGAGAATTCTTTCCATTCTTTCTCTCCTTCTTCTTCTTTTTCCAATTCTCTTCGCAAATGTGTGTATCATTGTTTAGCTAGATATATTTTGTGTAGTTCAACACATTTACACAAGGAATTTCATGTCAAGATAAGGCATGACATGTTATGCATGGCATGCCAAGGCAAGGCAAGGTATGGCATGTCAAGGTAAGGAAATTCATGGCAAGGCATGAAATGTCAAGGAAAGGAATGGCATGTCAAGGCAATACATGGCATGTCAAGGCAAGGAAAGGAATGGCATGTCAAGACAAGGTTAGACATGTCAATGCAAGGCATGGATTTTCAAGGCTAGGCATGATATGTCAATGGAAGGCAAGGCATGGCATGTCAATGCAAGGAAAGACATGTCAAGGTAAGGAAATGCATGACAAGGCATGACATGGAATGCTTGGCATACCAAGGAAAGACATGGAATTATAGGGAAAGGTAAGTCAATTCATGGAAAGGAATGACATGTCAAGGCACAAAAATGAATGGAAAAGCATGTAAAGGCAAGAAAAATCATGGCATGCCAACACAAGGCATGACATGTCAATGCAAGGCAAGGAAAGGCAAGACAATTCATGACAACACATGACAATGCATTGCAAAGCATGGAAAGACAAGACAAGGAATGGCATGTCAAGGCAAGGCATGGCATGTCAAGGTAAGGAAAGACATGTCAAGGTAAGGCAATGCATGGGATGTCAAGGAAAGGCAATACATGTCAAGGTAAGGAAATTCATGGAAAGTCATGACATGGCATGCATGGCATGGCATGACTAGGCAAGGCATGACATGCCAAGGAAAGGAATGACATGCCAAGGAAAGGTATGGAATGTCAATATAAGGCAATGAATGGAAAGGAATTTCATGTCAAGGCATGAAAATACAGGGCAAAGCATGGCAAGGCAAGACAAGGCATGGCATGGCAAGGCAAGACAAGGCATGGCATGTCAAGGAAAGGAAAGGAAAGGAAAGACACAGAAACAGATTGCAAAGCATGACCAGGAAAGACAAGGCATGGCATGTCAAGGAAAGGCATGCCATGTCAAGGTAAGGAAATGCATGGTAAGGCATGGCATTTCAAGGAAAGGCATGTCAATGTAAGGCATGGAATGTCAAGGAAAGTCATGTCAAGGAAAGGCATCGCATGGCATGCCAATTCAAGGCATGGCATGTCAAGGCAAGGCATGGCAAGACAATGCAAGGGAATTCATGGAAAGGAAAGTCATGGTAAGGCACGACAACACATGGAAAATCATAGGAAGGAAAGACAAGGCATACCATGTCAGGGAAAGGCAAGTCAAGGAAAGGCATGGCAATGCATGAACACGCATTGAAAAACATGGAAAGGAAAGATAAGGCATGACATGTCAAGGCAAGGCATGGCATGTCAATGTAAGGCAATGCATGGCAAGGCACGATAAGGCATGGTGTGTCAAGGAAAGAAATGGCAAGGAAATGCAAGGGAATTCATGGCAAGGCAAGGCATAACAAGGCACAAGAACACATGGAAAAGCATGGAAAGGAAAGACAATACATGACATGCATGACATGGCATGCCAAGGAAAGGTATGGCATGTCAAGGTAAGGCAATGCATGGAAAGGCATGGCATGCCAAGGAAAGGAATGGCATGGAAAGTCTAGGAATTACATGTCAAGGAAAGGCATGGCATGCCAAGGAAAGGAAAGGCATGGCATGCCAATGCAAGGCAAGGCATAACATGCCAAGGAAAGGAAAGACATTTTAAGGTAAGGAAATGCAAACAATTATTTGCATGAAAAACCAAATGAAAGGTACAAACAACTAATTTAGAAGTATTTTGTGTTCTTGAGGACTTCATGGATCAAGGATGCCCCAGATCTACAGATTTGAGCAAGAAACACAAAGAAAAACTCCTAAAAAACCAAAATTTGTGGGGGTGACGCTGGTTAGACACTGGCAACCAGAGTCGTGACACCCTTTTAGCCACTATAACCAGTGGCATGCCACTTGTTTCATGAGTCTAAACAACGACAGTCTTCAAAAGTGGCCAAAATTCATTGGAAAAGTAATGGTCAGGGCATACTTCTATGTGGAAGTGTTCCTAGACCTAATGAAGACCTATTCATTTATGAAATATAAGAGAAGAAGACATATAGACTAGTTAACTCTCAAAATATATTCAAGGAAAACATAATCATATATAGAAAAAAATGGACAAGGTTTGTACTTAAGCTTATGTAATAGAAATTACAATTAATAGTTAAATTTTATAACAATTTTTTTAATGATCTTTACTAACATTTATTAGAATTGTTGAATGTTTTACATCATTGGAATGACATCTTAGTTGTAACTTATTTGAAATTTTATGTGCACTTTGATATGATGTAATTTGATTATCGTTTCATTTCATATGTTGTAATATTAGATATATAAAAAGGAAATTAATTATTGCATGACATAAATAATAACTTTTCATTCTAAATGCTTTTTTTTGTAGAACAAGGATCTTCCAAAAGATCCAGATCATCCTCATCAAATAGATCCAGATCATGACATTGGGTCCAATGTTGAGATGGCAGATGATGCTCATGATGACATAGATACAAATGACATTGATGTTGATGTCGATGATGATGATCATGCTCACGATGGTGGTGATGATGATGAGGAAGTTGTTGGTAACATATAGGGACATTCATGATCATACAGACTACATCATGAATCATTTTTTATATATTGTTATAATGCCTCTTTTCATGGTTACTATCATATGTATCATTTTCATGGCCTCTAGTACCATATTATTGAGTTGTATCTGTTAGCATTGAGATTCACCCTCATATTGCAGGAGGATAAGCTCAGTGCCCATCAAAATGGTTTGTGGAGGAAGGTTTATGAGTGGAGTTCAAGTGGATAGATCTCATCATGAGAATATTTTAACACATAAAACTGGGCTAAAACTGGGCTAGCATCTCAAATGAGGTTCTCATTAACTTAAATAAGTGGTTTAAGGTTAAAGGAGAGAAGGAGGAAGACTTAGTGAGGAAAGTTGACAAGTCTTCCATGAGCATCTGTCCTTCAAGCAACTTGGTGCAAAAAATTTCAGGCACAAGTGTACTCTTGAACTTAAGTTTAAGATACTAAAATATATCACAACAACATTATAATTAAACCTACATTACAATACAACTACAACATCTCATCTGGATCATTCATGCACGAGCATTTCAACATAAGAGGAAACATGACAGTGAAAGAAAATACTGAAATAAATCATAGCAACATTATAATCAAACCTCCATTACCATACAACTACAAAATCTCGTCTGGATCATCCATGCACGAGTGTCTTAGCACAAAAGGAAACAAGATGATGAAAGAAACTGACTTCTATTAATGAGAAATTATCAGATCTCATACATAACCATAGAACAACTCTACTATCAAACTATTATAAAATAGGGAGCTCCGCTCAACCATCGACCTTAACAAAATATTAAACTAATCTATTTATACTCAGATCAGTGGACAACTGCTAGGAGAGTCATCTGGCCATCTTGTTTAAGGATTTTCATCTGTGCATCCTTCTGTTGGACTGTGCATGTATCCTTCTTTCAGACACAAGCTCAGATCAGCATGGGCCTGCAAAAAAAACCATCCATCGTGGTACCTTAGGCTGATATTTTTGTCTCCACATCCAGGACCTCCACACTTTTCATTTATGGAGTGAGCCGAGGTTTCAACTACCAGTCCTTGTTCATTAACTGATTTCTCCTCAGGATCAGGATGAGGATTGATGACTAGGGGCAGGCCACGTGCTGCTATTGGATTCAACGTTTAAAGAGCATGTGATTTCGGGGCCATCGAAAGCAGTTTGGACCCACACCGCTTTTGGGCCCGAAACTTAGCACCTTTCACCACGTATCTCTCCCGCGATACCATGGTTTATATTTCAGCCCGCTCAAGGATTTTAACTCCCGAGCATGTTGCGACGTCAAAATGAAGCATGTCCATTGATCTGATCACGATTTGTGATCTGGGCGCACCTTCTATTTTAGCGCTCCTGCTAAATTTTATCTGCCTGCCAACTATAACATCCTTCAAACCACACTTAGAGGTGGCTCTAAGATGAACTGCACAGAGGATCTCTGTTGTTGAAAACTTCACTCGCTTATTTTCCTGCGCTCATGGCTATCACCTATGACTCTGAACAAATTCATGTGATAACATTGGCTCCACATGGGATGGCATGCTCCCTATGAGATGCCAAGAACGAGCAGTTCCAGTGTCTTAGATTTTGGGTCATGGGGTCACTTATTCAAACAAAAATCAAAAGAGAAAGTGGTATTTACAATGGATTGAAATCTAATCATGGGTTAGGAAAAATATTTTTTTAGAAAGTGCCCATTGATAGGGCCACCAAAAACTTCGGAATCCTCCAAGTTATGCAATTTATAAGTGTTATTTGAAAATTCCTCAGAAATATTGAAAGGACCAATCCATAAGGCTTCGAATTTACCATGTTTTCCTTTGTCTTGCTTGGGTGCATCCCACTTGAGCACTAGATCTCCCATTTGAAAATATTCCTTTCTTACCCTCTTATCAAAGGCTCGTTTTATCTTCTGTTGATGGTCCTAATCTTTATCAAGTAGTTTCTCCCTAGTCTACTGTACTTATACCAGCTATTGTATCCTCATGACCATATCATCAAGTTCTCCTTGGCATTCCTGGAGGAATTTTTCCACCGACAGGGCAAGCTGAGTAGGAAAAATTTCCTCAACTCCATACACAAGCTGAAAAGGGGAAACGCCAAGTGACCTCTTTATTGTAACTCTATCAACCCATAAGGAAAATTTTATCTTTGAGTCCCATGCTTTCTTATTGTCTCCTAACAATTTCTTGATGATTTTTATGTGAATCTTGTTAGAGGACTCTGCCAAACCATTTCCTTGGGGGTAGTAAGGAGTAGAATGGATTAATGTAATCCCATATTGTTCACAGAACTTGATCAATGGTTCAAATTTGAAGGAGGAAACATTGTCAATAACAATTCTTCTTGGAAAACCATATCTGGATATGATATCTTCAAGGAAGCTAATGATTACCTTGTGGGAGGCACTCCTTGTAGGAATGGCTTCTATCCACTTGGTGAAATAATTAGTGGAAGTCAAAATCCACCTGTTCTAACCACTTGAGAATGGGTGGATTTATCCAATGAAGTCAAGACCCCACTATTGAAAAGGTCCAGAGACCACCACGAGTTTCAAAGGAAAAGATTTGAGTTGTTGCTTTCCAGAAAATTTTTGGCATATGACACAAGCTCTAATCTTTTCACAAAAATCAGTAAAAAGGCTAGGCCAAAAATACCCAGCTCTAAGGATATTATAAGCTGTGGTCCTCCAAAAATTATGGCCCCCACATAAGCTATCATGAAAATCATTTATAGCCCTTTGGGCCTCCTGTGGATCCAAACATCTCAGAAGAACTCCTAGAGCATATTTCCAATACAAAACCTGATCAATGAGACGATATTTGATTGCTTTGAGTTTCAAATCTCTAACCTTGTTCTTTTCCAAACCATTAGGAGGCCGCAACTTCTGCATAAAATATATGATATCTCTATGCCAAGTGCATTCTATCAAATTGGGGCTGACATGAGAGATTTTATCAGAAAAATCAAATTCCTAATTTTCTGAGTTTATTTTCATGAAATTAACCCCCAAATATTTGCAATTTGATTCAACCTGGCTAAACCTTGTCCTTTCACCAATTTAGTGGGCTTCATTTCAAGGTTAAATTCTAGAATTTTAGCAATCCACTTGCTTCTCTTCCCATCTATGTTGGGCTAGATCAATATCTCTTTCACTGAGGCTGAAGGGACATATGCAACAATATTTGAATGCAGAACATATATTCTGAAAGCCTTGAGGGTTTTGACCAAAGCATAAGCCTTCTTTTCCATGATATCAGATCTCATTTATGTATCCTTCAATTCTCTTCTGAAAAAGGAAATAGACTGCTCTAACCCCTCTATATTTTTCTATAGAAAAACAACAACCATTGTGTCAAATGAGACAAAGAAAAATATCAGAAATTCCTTAGAATAGTCAAGGCTGATGAGCACAAGTGCTTCGGTCAAAGCCCTTTTTATTTGGTCAAAATAATCTCTAGACTCAATAGTCCATTTCATCTCATTTCTCTTTCTAAGAATGGATGTAATGTACTTCACTAATTCAACAAAGTTAGAGATGAACCTTCTTAGAAAATTGATCTTACCCAAGAAATACCGAACCTCTTTCTTAGATCTAGGAAAATACAAGGTCTGGATGGCCTCTACTCTTCTTGGATCAATTCTTACCCCTTCTGCTGACACAATGTGCCCCAATAATTTACCTTCCTTCATAACAAACAAAGTTTTCTTAGGATTGAGAGAGAGACTAAACCTTTTGCACTTCAAGAATACCATCTTCAAATGATGACAATTCTCTTTATCATATTTTGAGAACATTGTAATGTCATCGAGATATATGACTACAAAAATTTCTTTCTCCCAATAAAGGCAATGTCCATGGCTCGCTGGAAGGTTTCACCTGCATTCATCAATCCAAAGGTAATTTTAGCACACATGAATGTTCCCCAAGGATTAGTTAAGGTTGTCTTCTCTCTATCTTCAGGAAGGACAAAGATCTGATTGTAGCAAGAGAAGTCATCAATCATTTACATCCTAGATGAACCAGTCACTCTCTGCAAAATGTGCTCCATATTTGGCAAGGGGTAGTTATCTTTTTTTGAACTCCTATTCAAATTCCTAAAATCAAATCATAATCTGATTTCCCCATTTTTATTCCTCATAGGCACCAAGTTGTCCACCCATTCTGAATATCTCAAAGGAATGATGATCTGGGCATCCAACATATTTTTCACTTCTTTTTCCATAATAGGAAACAACATGGGATTTATTTGTCTAAGTTTCTTCTTAAAAGGATCAGTATCCTCCTTCAAAGGGATCTTATGTTCAATGATGTTTGTGTCATATGTTCTTAAATATTCATATTTCCAGGCAAACACATCAACAAACTCTTTCAAAATATTGGCATACTCAACCCTTTGTTCCTTTGACAAACTGCTAGACAATTTAACATACTTTGGATCCTCTTATGTTCCTAAATTTCATTAAGTCACATCAGTATTTTCAGTTGAACCTTTAATCTTTATAGCCACATCATTCCTATCAAACTACCTATCCAAAGGGACAATTCCTTTTGGAATATGGTTACTGAGTAATTGAACAATATGATGGTCAAAATTTTTATTCAGAAAAATACCAGCATGGGGTATTTCTTCAGTATCGTGATCTTGATCAACATGTAAAGAAGAAAATTCATCCATAGTCTCAAGAAATATTTTTATCTCAATATCATCCTCAAAAACCTTCTAATGTTTGACATTGTCAGGAATAGAGGGTCTATACTTTACTTCCACATCATACTTGAGTTTCGGGGGCAAAGGAACCCTGAAATTACTTGCTAAGATAGCCAAGGAATCTGCCATAGTGTTCTTCTCTCTTGGAACAAATGAGATATTAAAATTCAATAAGAAACTATCAACAATATCCTAGACTTCATTTCTATAGGTCCTCAACCTGGGGTGTTTAGATTGATACATATTTTTGACTTGATGAACAATTTAACTCAACATCTCCAAACACTTCTAGCTCTTCAATCTTCATGTCTTTAGCAGCCCTCAAACCCAAAACAAGATCCTCATATTCTTCCACATTGTTTGTTGTTTCAAATTCAAGTTTGTAAGACAAAGATATGGTCTCTTGGGTAGGGGGAATAAATAATACCCCAACCAACACTCTCCCTAGAAGAGGCTCCATAAAAAAACATCTTCCAAATAGAGGTATTGGGAGGATGATATTCAAAAGAGGTGATAGGATTCTTTCTTATTTCAATAGGTGTTTGAGGAGCATCAATGAGTGGTAAAATACTGGTTCCTAAATCGGTATCAACTGCAAAAATGTGGTGGCTGGTAGGATTTGCTTCATCAGTGATAATGTAAGAAAGTTGTGCTTCCCTATAAAGCCTTCTATGTCCCCCCCCAAACACATGAATGGTGGAATATAAAAGATCCATATGCAAAGTTCCCCCTAGAATTTTGATCCAAGATTTAGACAAGAGAATCCCAAACTTAGGGGGGGCATCAACTACCACAATATCCATGACCACACTTTTCATTGGCAATTGGAACAAGGAAAAAACTAGGTCTTTGATAACCCCAAGACACTTCACCTTCCTGAAATCAAATGAGTATAGGTCATGGTAGGTTTTTGTAACCTCCAACCCAAGCTCATCCATGACAGTCTTAGGAATAAGATTATTAGATTCCCCTGATTCCATCAAACAATTTTGCATCACTTTATCATGAATGCTCAACGAGGTATAGAAAGGAGGGGAAGAGTCATCCCTATCCTCTACCAAAGGTCCTAGTATGAAAAATAGTTTTTCATCTTGGAGGTTGATTTCATATGTGGGATAAGATGAAGGTTCAAGCAACAACATTTTTGAAAGGTACCTTTTTAAATCCTCATTCTTAACTATCTCCAAAAAAGTTACATGGATTTTAATCTTTTGAATCTCATTCTCAAAGCTAAAAGAGGAGGGAGGCTTCAAAATCTCCTTAACTTCTGGGGTAGGGATCTTAACCACTGCCTAGGGGTTTTGTGCCTCTTTTTATTTGCTCCTAGCTACCACATCCTTAGTAGGATTCTCTATTCTAATAGGTTGATTAGAAATGTCAGGCTTCCCCTCTTTCTTCTTTGACCTTAGGTTGTATCTATTTGGATTACCATTGGTCCTTTCCCTTTCTCTCAACTAAGTTAGTTGGATATCCATAAGAGAATATTCATATGAAGATTGGGTTAGATGAGGAGACAAAGAGGTGTCACCAAGACAATGGATTTCAGGATCAACATCTTCCTCCTCTCTTTCTTCATCAATAACTAGGTTATTTTGGAGAGGGGCTTGTATTTTTTGATAATCCCTATCACTATTTATTTGCTATATTTGGATGATCTGAGGGGAATTATTGGGTCTTCTAAAATTACTCCTATTATTAGCATTATGGGGGTTCATATAACCCTTCTTTCCTTCAAATTTCAATTTCTCCATTTCTGCAGAAAGTGATTTTACCATTTTTGTCAATTCATCCACTTGAGGGTGGGAAATAGAGGAATCAGAGGTTGAAGCTTCAACCCTACCTTTTCTTCTGTCTCTATTAGATTTACTCCTATGTTTTTCAGCTGCCAATATATTAGACTCTACTTCAAGGGATGCATATTGCATATGAGCTAAAGAGGTAGCTCTTCTTTCTCTCAACACGAGGCAAAACTTAGGGTCAAAAGTGTTGGCATAAGTAATCTTGGTAGAGGTTTATATATGATTTATTTTAGTGGGAATCTTATTGTACATATTATTAAATATTTTTGAGAAGTCTAAAACAAATTCCCCGTCTTTCCTCTTAAGTGACCCAAATTATGTAATATAATAAAGAAAATCTTTTTTATCCCCCCAATGCCTCAAGAATGAATCATCCGGATATTCAATCCCAACAATAGATCCAGGAGTCAATCCCCTAAACCATTTCCTAGCCTCACCATCAAGGCTCTGTACAAAGACTCTCATCCATACATCTTCATTTTCAATGTTAAGATTATCTGCATAACTATAAAAAGATGAAAGGTGTTCTTCTGCAATTATGTCTTCCTCCCCTGTGAACTTGGGCATGTACTTAAGGTAGTCTCCAGCTGGGAGAGAATTCATAGGATGAGGTAAAACATGAGGGGCATATCTAGCAACCACTATGGAATCCATGATGTTTCTAGGAAGATTAGCACCTGCCATTGGGATGTGCACTATAGGAGAACAAGGGGGAGATGGAGTTTGGACATGTAGGACTACAATTGTGCTTCTATGGGAAAGGGGAAACAATTGAGTGTTGGGGGAGAATGGTATAGGGTTAAAAGGAAAATAAGTTTCCCCCTCTTTAGTTACAACAACTTTGATAGGAGGAGGAGTGGAAAAACCTAAAGTGGGACAATCTTCTAAGATCTTGGGTCTAAATCACTTTACAATATCAAGGGAAACAGGGGTTTCAAAAATTTCTCCTTCCAAATGAATACTAGAAGGGGGGATTTCAACAGGAAAGATTTCAAAATCTAAACTTTTGGAAACTCCAACGGATGGTATAAAAGGATAATTGGATACAACTACTGGAGTTTTAAAGAATAATCATGTAAATTACCAGAATCACCTGGTACAGTAGATGAAAGTCCTTCTTGAGAGTTCTTTCCTTTATTTATAATATTCTTTGGGTTAGCTTCAGGTGTTTCCAAAGGTAGTTGTGGAGTAGACCTCATGTGTCTTCCTTTGGGAGCCACAACTGAAACAGTGGAGTCGCCAGGTGCAAGATGCAATCTTCAAGGTACTAATTTCTGATGCACCTTCATATTCAAAATTTCTTTGTCGTTCAATCCCAGGGAAATGTATTCAATTCGTTCCCCAGAAATGATTCCAAGAATGTTATCACTGACAGTCACCCTCATATTGCAAGAGGATAAGCCCAATACCCATCAAAATGGTTTGTGGAGGAAGGTTTATGAGTGGAGGTCAAATGGACAGAGATGAGCATGAGAATATTTTAACACAAAAAATTAGGCTAGCAATGCTTAAGAAAATGAGGTTCTTATTAACTTCAGTCATTGGTTTAAGGTTAAAGGCAAGAAGGAGGAATACTTAGTTAGGAAAGTGGACAAGTCTTCCATGAGCATTCGACCTTCAAGCAGCTTGGTGCAAAAAAAGTCAGACAGAAGGCCACTCTTGAACTTAAGTTTAATATACTGAAATATATCATAGCAACATTATAATCAAACCTCCATTACAATAAAACTACAACATCTCATCTGGATCATCCATGCACAAGCATTTCAACATAAGAGGAAACAAGACAGTGAAAGAAAATACTGAAACATATCATAGAAGCATTATAATCAAACCTCCATTACTATACAACTACAACATCTCATCTGGATCATCCGTGCATGAGTGTTTCAACACAAGAGGAAACACGATGATGAAAGAAACTGACTTCTATTAATGAGAAAGTCTCAGGTCTCATACATAACCAGAGAACAACTCTGTTATCAAACTATTAAAAAATAGGCAGCTCTGTTCAATCATTGACCTTAACAAAATCTTAAATTGATCTATTTATACTCAGATTAGTGGAAAACTGCTAGGAGAGTCATCTGGCCATCCTGTCCAAGGATTTTATTATGTGCATCCTTCTATCAAAATATGTGTGTATCCTTATGTTAGACACAAGCTCAGATCAACATGGGCATGCAGGAAAAACTATCCATTGTGGTACCTCAAGCTGATAGTTTTGTCTCCACAACCATACCCTCCATGCTTTTCATTTATGGAGTGAGATGAGGTTTTAAATACCAGTCCTTGTTCATTAATTTATTTCTCCTCGGGATCAGGACAAGGCTTGAAGACTAGGGGGAGGCCATGTGCTGCTATTTGATTCAACATTGAATGAGCACGTGTTTTTGGGGCCCTCGAAAGTGATTTAGACCCACACCACTTTTGGGCCTAAAACTCACCACCTTCTGCCATGTATCTCTCCCACAATACCATGTTTTAGATTTTGGCCTGCTCAAGGATTTTAACGCCCGAGCATGTTGTGGTGTTGAAATGAAGCGTGGTCATTGATTTGATCATGATTTGTGATCTGGTCGCACCTGCAATTTTAGCACCCCCGCTAAATTTTATCTACCTTCCAACTATAACATCCTTCAAACCACACTTAGAGGTGGCACTAAACTGAACTGCACAGGGGATCTCCAGTGTTGAAAACTGCACCTGCCTATTTTCCTGCACTCATGGCTATCACCTGCGACCCTGAACAACTTCATGTGATAACAAAATCATTTTGACATGTATCGTTTTGACTTATATCAGTTGGACATGACGTATCATATTGACTTGTATCATTTTGTCTTACATAATTTAACATTTATATTTATATTACATGTACATGATGTATCATTTTGACTTATATCTACTATTGGGCATGTATCATTTTCAGATATTATTGATCTACTGGCATATTTGACTTTCACTTGTTTTAGTTATATATGATGATGATCTTATCACTATTGACTCGTTAATTTTTATATATTGAAAGTGGTTGATGATTTTTGGATGCATATTTATTATGTATGATGGTTTTGATTTACTGATCATGATGGATGTTGTCAAATTCATTTAAATTATAGATATTTAATTCATTTTAATTATGGATGATGATCATGTTATAATAATTATATTGTTATTTTTTATATAATGGATGTTGTAGATTCTATTTTGATGGAGATTTAATAAGTATAATGATGTTGTTAATTTGTATGGATGTTCGTTTCCCTAAAAATTCTTTATAGATGTTATCCTATAAAATATTTCAAATGCATTTATATGAATTATTGTATAATCATATAAGTTATTTAAGAGACATGATATATTTAACTAATTAAATTGAAATAAAACATATTAAATTAATAACTGTAAGCAAAACAAGAAGATATTTTGGAAGCAAAAAAGGAAGTAAGAATGGAAGCAAAATTGGAAGCCACACCAAAAGCAAAATTATAAATCAAACCAGAAGAAAAACTGGAAGCAAAATGAGAAGAACAACTAGACGTAAAACTGGAATCCAAACTAGAAGCCAAACTAGAAGAAAAATTGGAAGTCAGATGCGGCCTTAGCTAACGAAGCTCACAAACAAAAAGTCAAGTGTCAGTATGATTAGTCTATTAGTCCTCAGATTTTCTCTAAAGGCGACCTTGTCCTAGTCTATGACCAAGATAAGGACCCCTTGGGGGCAGGCAAGTTCAAACCCATGTGGTTCAGACCTTTCATCGTAAAAGAGGTTCTAAAAAAGGGTGCTTATCGTCTGGTAGATTTTGAGGGAAATTATTTGGTGGAAACTAGGAATGGGCTTAAAAGAAGTATTACTCATAGGTAGGTCACCTTGGGTAACTTTTTGTAACATATGTATAGTTCCTGTACATTTTTCATTTTAGTTTTTTACCTTTTTTTTTGGTTTTATGGACGTTTCATTTTGATGTCATCTTTTTCACTGTGGAAGATTTCAAGTGAATCAAAGGTGTTCGTGGGGTTTGCAGACGGTGCAATCCGACACACTCGGAGGCTTTCTTCCACAACTTGGGTAATTTACACACCTCAAGGCTAGTTTTTATCTTCAGGAGGTACCTGTTTAGGTGACACCACAAAAAATGTTTCTAAATACAGTGTAGTTCTAGAGTTGCTATGTGATGCTTTGTCACATGGTATTTCTCACCTCTGGGTATATTTAGATGGTTAGTTGGTTGTGTCTCAGTTAAATGGAGTTTACCGTGTTTATGATCCTACTCTACACCGGCAGTTCCTTAGGTTATGTCTCTTAGAATGAAGCTTTGATTACGTTACTTATATCCATGTTCCTAGGAGATTGAATCAAGTTACAGACACCCTAGCTAATCATGTATTAGATTGGCGTATTGGACACATGTAAATAAAAATAAACACATGCACATGTAAATACATTTTTAAAGTAAATGTATTCCATAAGCACATAAAAAGACATAAAAATCCATATATATTATCAAAATATCAGAGTACATGGGTGAGTGCAAGCGCCTCAAAAATATGACTAGTAATGAGTCACAGGGCTTATGCCCTCAAAAATATACAAGTAGTGCCCTCGGCATGTGAAAATTCCATCCTAACTAAGGACGGGGCTGGTGGGCCCTATTGTAATGATCAACAACGTTTTCCAAATGTCAAAAAATCTGGACCCACGTCCGTGGCACCCCCACTACATGAGGCTACATAGATGGTGGAAGATCCTCAATCTCTGCCATGGGGACTGTGCGAGTGAGTGAGGTAAAGTTTCTCTCTACTCATCTCAGAACTCTCTCAACCTCACCGAATGGAATCTCTCCTACTTCTGTTGGCCCCCTTGCAGTGGTGAGTGCCACCTCTAGATGAGGACATCGCCTATTCCTCGCATAATCCATTGGTCACACTGGCCCCACATCTGCATATAATAGACACATATCTGTCAAATGCTCTGGTATAAAAAAAAATGATATATATAAAAACAACAAAAATAAAGCTTACCCATCTCTCCTTTCTCCTCGTCGAGAGGTACCAGTATCTCAGGATCTCTTGAAAAGTCAATCCCAACATAGGGGTAATCCTCTATGAATGACATCTGTCGTGACAACCAAGCAAAAACGTTGTCATCAAAGGCCTCAATGGTCCACCCCCCCCCCCTTGTCATGGCAGCAGCACTGCCCATCTGCATAATGCGGGAAGAGAGGCCTCGTGCCCTCGTACCACCTCTCGAGGGATGAAATTGGGCACTCTTTCAAAGAAGAAAGAGCAAAGAATCGTTCCAAACCTAAAGTTCCTCTTATTCTGAAACCAACAATTTGTTAGATGCCTCTTCATACAATCCAGTAATGTGGTGCTCCAGTCAAAAATTTGTGCATTTAAGCACTGAACTACACAATTCATTTGTGCATGGGAAGCCTGATGCAATGCTGCAGACCCAGTAATCCGCCCGATGAGCAACACTATTACTTGCAGTGATAAGTCTGAGATCTTGCTTATCAGTACTTGTGAGCTCATTTTGTCTGTACCCTCCTCACAATGGAGTCCAATCAACTTTGATATGTTGTAAGTCCTGGAGGGAAAAGTATGAAAATTGATTGGTTACCCTCTCCTGGAGAGGCCATTCAGAAAGTATATATCCTATGTCATTGGAACCGGTGACTGCCTCTCTAGCATAAAGGCCTCTACATCGGGATGCCAATAATCAACCAAGGCATTCAATAGCCTAGGTTGTGCTCGCATGAAAGGACATAGAAATTTTTTTAACAACCCACATTGCATTAATGTAGAAACAACATTAGGGTCCTCCCCAACCAACGCACTAATATCCTCATACTCTCTTTCCCTCCAGTGAACATACATCCTGCAAAAAACCAAGTTTAGGAGGGTTAAATCT
>JZKD02S1594802.1:1065502-1084150 GCA_000966675.3 Picea glauca | reverse complement strand
AGTTAACCTCATCCCTGGTGCACACCTACGCACTGCATTCGACTCTGCGCTAATTCCTCCTAAGCTTACGTTGTTCCTATTTTTCCATCGATGCACACTCTGATCCTGCCATCAAAGACAAGTGCATACTGCCTATAAATCATGTCAACCATCCTCTGTAATGTCTTCCCAAACTTCTTCTGATGCCCGTCTATTACATTCTTCCTGCAGTGTCTTCCCAAACTGCTTCTAATGCACGTATGTTACATTCTCCCTATACTCATGCCATCTTCATTGTTGTAGTTGCCATCAATGACAAGCATATGCTACCTGTTAAACATTTTCCAACACAGGGAGCTCTAGCACTCCTCTGCAAGGTCACCTTGGGGGCACTCTTTTACCTTTTAACGCTTTTCCTTACACAGGAGGTCATATCCCTCCTTCATCCCCTTCGCTTGGTGGTTTGCATCAGCAGTCCGACGGGCAGCCTACACAAACTAGTTTATTTGGAGCAGGGAGTCAGGGACCCCCTTTGCACAGTATGCTGGTAGGTTCAACACCGTTTTCTTGGAATGAAACATTTGGTAACAACACTTTCTTGTTAGCCACTTTCCCGACAGGGGAAAACCCCATTTTTGGACAGTCTACTCCTGTGCAGGGTACTATTCCTGCATAGGGGGCACACATAGCAGGACCTTGGAATTCAGGACAAGGATTCGTTCCCTCCTCTAGAATTCCATTCTGGGGTAATTCTTTCCACAGTCAATGGAACCCCGGACAGACTATTATGCCTCTCCTAGTAGGACCAGCATGGGGTAATCCTTCCCAAAGTCCTTCGAATACAATGCATGCCCAACACTCTATGTCCTTTTTGGGAAATCAGTCGATGCTGTCTCCACAGATGAAAAATCCTTACATTGGTCAGGGCCATGGTTTCTATCAGAATCCGGGCCAGTAGCCAAACTTTTCCTGGCAACCTGGTGCCAGTCAAACTCGAGGACCCTTTTTCTCAGGTTATCAGCAGCAACCCAAACTACCATTCCTGGTGACTTTACACTTACTATATTTGACAAGGTTGTTAAATGATCTTATTTGTCACGATCCATGTTGGCCTCCTATGCCGATGAAGTTTCCTTTGGACATTCCAAAGTTCGAGGCCAAGCCTAATGAAGATCCAAGTGATCATGTGACTACCTTTCATCTTTGGTGCTCATCTAACTCATTAAAAGATGACTCCGTACAGTTTTGATTGTTTCAATGTACTCTTATTGGGAGTGTCGTGAAATGGTACATCGAGCACGATTTCTCAAGATACTCTTCTTTTGGCGAATTGGCGATGGCCTTCCTTAACCATTTCCAGTTACCTGTGAGATACGACGTTGGCATAGAGCTGCTCACCAATTTTGAACAGACAACAACGGACCATATCTTTGATCATATCCGAGAGTGGAGATGTCGAAAGAGTTTAATCAAGGTACTAGTCCCACTAGCATTCCTGCTTGAGTGGTTCCTTAAGTCTTTGGTCCCACAGTTATCTAAAGACGTCATGACATCCAGAGTTTTCTCTGAAGAAGATGCCATCATGAGAGCTCAACAGTTTGAGCTCATCTATTGTCAGTCTGGTTTATTATACAACATCTTGCTAGATGTGCCACGTTCAATACTGGATAAAACTAGACAGAGAGTTGGACCACATGTCAATGGTATTGTTGGTTCAGCACAAACCAAGCCCGCTGAGCAATTGACAAAATAGTTGCAACAGTTATCCATACAACACAAAACGGCCAAACAAACTACTGCTTTGGCTGCTCCCCCTACCCAAATGTCGGAAGTACACACCATGCAGTAGAATAACCCAAAGGCCACCCAATAGCCTGAAGGGAAGAAAAAACAATGAAAGAAGGGTAAGGGGGCTAAAAAACCCACTGATAATGTTGGCGGGGACAACACGAAAAAATGGAAGGCGAGGTATCCATGGAACTTGTGTGCGGAAGACCACCTGATCCATCTTTGTCTTCGACTTGCAGAGGAACAAAATTTTGTCACACAGAAACAACAAGTAGTGTTGACTAATACCTTTCAACATGGGCAAAATCTAACTCAAGCCTCTACAAGCACAGAAGGGGGCAACCAAGAAACCATCTCGCCTCCAAACAATCCCTCATCCACGAACGTATATATGGTTAGGGGTGATGCTTTCATATCAACTAGAGTGCACGACTGTAGTAAACCAAGCGCTTCTGAGAAGGGTAAAGAAGCTGATCTCCCATCTCTTCCTCTATAGATTGAGAAAATGTTGGGAGAAACAATGACACACATTTCAAAAGGTGCATTTAAAAAAGCTTCTCACAACCCAAACGCAAGGGCCACCTAGAATTACTCTGTGGTGGAGGATTTATCACAAATCCCTTGTGTGATGTCTACTTTGGAGGTCCTCCAAAGTTTCCCTGCTCAGGGGAAAGCCTTGTTAACCGCTTTGGGCTCTACTGAGACTTGTAATCCGAGAACTATCATGTTAGATACAACTGACTTAAAACCTCGTCTGCCTTACCACGTAGTGTTTCAGATAGTAGTGGCTCATTTCATGAAAACTTTTACTCAAAATATCTTCCTCATAGTGGTTGACAAGGGCGCCTCGACATGCATTATGTCGTTAGCATACTTGAAGGCCATTGGCCAGCCCATTTTGTCTCCATCACCTACTCTCCTCACTGCTTTTGACAGTTTTTCATTCCGACCACATGGCATTGTTCCTTCTTTCCCTGTGAAATTAGGAGGGAAAACCGTGTGTGTCGAAGTAGAGGTAGTCGATGCTCCCCTCGACTATAACCTATTGTTAGGACGGAGTTGGACTTATGCTATGCAAGCTGTGGTTTCTACAGTTTTTCGAGTCTTGTTGTTTCCACACGAGGGTCGGATAGTGACCATCAATCAACTGTATTTCTCTAGACCTGACCCAACTTTGGGGGCATCCATGGTATCGATGATTGATAATCCTCAATCAGGTGTCGTTAACATAGGAGTTGGTTTTTCCCCATCCTTGACGGGTACCTTCGATTACCCACCTCCTCACGACGATATCAAATTTATATCTAATCACCATAAGGTTGAGATTTTTCAATTTTCGTCGTTCCGCACGACTTACTTTGAGGATCCTTGGATTCTTCCTTCCCCATAAACCATGATGGATGAGATAGGGCACTCAGGCATGTCCATGCCCTTGTCTGCCACTAAGGTAGTGTACTCTTTAGTCCAGCAAGATTTAGCTAACCCTGATCCGACTCCTGCACAAGAGTTAGATCCACTTCTAGAGCCTATTTGGGCTCAGGGTTATCTCGCTAACGTCGATTCGTTAGACTTAGTCTTGCCTTTTGAAAAAGTAGTAATCGAAGCAATGACTAGTCCAGACAAACCTTGGGAAGATCTTCATCACAGATTATATTTTCTCCCAGAGATAAGCCAAATCGAAGCAGGAGAATTCACTGTTACCATAACGGGAGATCAGTCATGTCCTATTAATCTCTTAGCTACGCAGGAAATTTATGTTGAGGGAAATATGGAGACTATCACTGAAACTATACCCATCAACATCTCCCAAAACCCTGGCATCATGGATAATGTCTTCATCAAAGCAGATTTCTCCCTCGAAGAAATTCAAATTTACACAGATTTTTTCAAAGAATTCCACGACATTTTTGCCTAGTCTTACAAAGAGATACCTGAAATCGACCCACAAAGTGTCGATCATGCGCTAACTTTTTTTTTTTTCAAGCTCGCTTTGAGATCTGAAAGAAACATTCNCTAACTTTTTTTTTTTCAAGCTCGCTTTGAGATCTGAAAGAAACATTCGGCGAGACTGCATTTATGCTTTTCGATCTCGTCCAAATTAACTGAGAAAAGTAACCATTATGGAGTCTTCTTTAAGCCCTTTTCAGACTCCTTAAAGATGAAAATATTGTTGAGTGACCTTGTTTCTTCACACTTGTTAAATTGGTCCAGAAGAACGTTCCTTAAACGGGTCTTCTTTTAAGCCCTTTTCAGTCCCTTTAAACATGAAAAGACTGTTGAGCGATCTTGTGGCCTTTCACACTCGTTAAATTGAAATTTGAAGTAACGTCTATCCGACAGTAGTTTACCCCTTTTTCGGTCTGGACAGTCAACTGTATGAACAAAGGTATACTCTATAGAACTTCCATTCTTTAGAAGAGTACTCTCAGGTATGATTTTATCCCTTTTTCGGGCCTGAGGGACTAAACTTACGAAAAAGAAACCCCCACAGATTCCATAGTTAAGCTCTTTTCAGACTCCCTAAAATTGAAAAGATCGTCGAGTGACCTTATTCTTTCACACTCGTTAAATTGGTCCAGAAGAATATTCCTAACAGAGTCCATAGTTAATCTTTTTTCAGACTCCTTAAAAGTGAAAAAATAGCCGATTGATCTTGTCCTTGTCACACTCGTTAAAATGGTTTTGAATCGATGTCTAATCGGTGCTAGTTTATCCATTTTTTGAACCGACTAGACTATCTTCGAAAAAGGTACCCCGATGGAGTCTCCTTTTATGTTTTTTCAGACTCTCTAAATATGAAAAACCACCGATCTTACCTTCGTTGGGCTCGTTAAACTTACATCGAAGGACATTACCATTGTGTGTTTTATCAACCGCATTTGCATACCTTATCCACCAACCTTGTGATAGTTTGCTTCTGCGTCTTAACACCTTTGGCCACCGGAGGATTTTTCTCGTGTATCATTTTACCAGAACATCAGTCTTTTCCTTGTGTCTTGAGCTTGTATGTTTGCAATACTCATTCCTCCATTGTAACGTAATATTCCTTTATTCTTTTTCCAAAGTTATCGAAAAGAACAAAAAAAATCAAATGTACCCCAAAAAGAGGATGGGAAAAGTATTTTCTTTATTGGTAGCATAATGAGTCGCCCTTGGATAAAGCACATTTGTTCATTTGATGATCAGACTATGGGATGTAGTACGACCTTAGGAAGCTTTTCTCGCTATATAGAGTTGTGTCATCCACCGTTTGGTTATTCTTCCAAACATATGGAGATTTTGCGTTTCCTCCTGCTTCGTAGACTTATGATTAACATATATGCTTCTTGAGTCTCATCACATGTCATGCTATTGTCCAAGGGGAGTTTGTCACTAAGCCTAAGTCACCCCCTTTACAAAATGTCTCTTTTCCGCATACCTGGCCATCCCGAACATCCAATCAAGTCCTTGTTCGAAATCATTGAAGCCTTCCGTCTGATCATCAAGATTATCACGTCAATGACCGACGAGCCGTCGAAGACCTCTGGGTAGTGCAGTCATACACTCATATTACACTCCTACCTTAGTTTTGAACATTTTTAAGTTGTTGCTTGAGCTCTGGAGATCTCATCTCTAGCCGTCAGGCTGAATCAACTTCTGGAAGATGGATACTCTACATGTATATCTTTTTGATTTCGAGATGTAGCTCCATTGTGTATTGTTCGTGGATACTCTTTATAGTTATTTAACATGGATCTATAGTGTATTTGATTGGTAGCCATGGTTCTATTTTATCCCGAGCATGGGTATGCCCGCCTCAGTGAGACATTTGTTATTGTGCAGACGACACCTCCTGGTTCCTAATCCTTGGGCTCAATCGTTTGGCACATCAGTAAAGATTGGTAATGTATTTCGGCCATCAGATGCTCTTCTGAACTCACAAATTAGGGGGCATCTATTATAACCCTAAATTGCACCACATATGCTTACCTGGCATCAGGCCAACTCATTTCCCTTCTTTGCCAAAACTCTGCTGAACAACTCTTTGAAAATCCTCTTGTGTAAAGGCCCATGCGCCCTAACCCATTACTACACGTGTGTACACGTTTGCTAGCTCACAACAACCCACGTGTACCCACAAAATCACAAAAAAAGGAAAGTTGTCGACGGAACAAAAAACTATGGGGGAGTTAACTAAAACTTCCATCCATGCATGGTCGAGGGTTCATTCAAAACCCTAGCTCCTTCTAGCCTATAAAAGAAGGGGTAGGGGTACCATTTGGAAGAGGAAAAAATATAGCAAAGAAAATCTACCCATTTACATATTCCATTGTCCCAACCCTTTAGCCTTTCCTCATGCCAAAGGATATTTAACGCAAAGCAGTTGAAGGATAGAAGAAGAGGAGCCCAGGATCAGGTTCAAGGAGCAGTGGCTGGTCTCATCTTTTGTAAGTTGATTCACTTTAAATAATAAAGAGAATTCTTTTCCCGTCCCAATTCATGAATTGTCTATGGTTTGATTAGTTTATGTTTTATTTCTAACCCTTGAGTATATAAGTAGCATGCATGCATAGTTGTTGTTCATCTTGAGTGCAAGTCATCTTTGGAAGGAGCATTGCGAACAAGTAGTCAAGCACAACGGAGGATTGACATCGAACGCCGATAATAAGGTAGGTGGTCCTTTTCCATGCATTTACTGAGAAAAAGAGATTTAAATTTTGGGGTGTAGGTAAGAAGTAGTTTCTATTCGGTCAAATCTGCATGAAAAGTCTGAACTCTATTTTTCTAGTCCGTAGGGTGTTTTTCCCAACAACAGTTTTCCAGCTGCAACTAGAAAGAGGCTCCAACCCCCTAGTTTCTCAGGCTACAACCTGATGGAAGATCTAACTCCCCAATTATCTGGCTACAACCAGAAGGAGGCCACAACCCCTATGTTCTCCAGCTACAACCAAAAGGTGGATACAACCACCTGTCCTTGCCCTGTCCAACTGCACTAATGTAGAAGTAGAATGATGGAACCACTATCACACTATCACCATGATATATACCATTTTAACAACCTGTACCATAAACAATTTCATCAACCATGCATCAACCTGTACCAAACAACCTGTAATCATCTTGTACCATAAATAAGTGCATCAACCATGCACCAGCCTGTACCTCAACCTTTATTATCAACAATTTCATCAACCATTCACCAAATATGTACCAATCATGCATCAAATACACATAAACTATGACTCATCAATATGTACCAACATCATCAACTATACACCTCATGTATGTGCCAACTCATCAACTACTTGTCTCAACCATGTACCTAACATGTACCTCAACCAAAATCCCTCATCAATTTCATCATCCAAATCTGATTTGTAATTTTGTAAAAGACCTGGTGTATATGATCACATAACTGCAAACCTTCCTTAAATTTAACAACAAGAGACTACCATTTTCATCAAACTTTACTTTAGTTTCACATGACTAATTGTGGATTAGTCAAAATCCCTAACTTGAAATAATAATAACTATGTACTTGTAATGAATAAAGATATTAAAATGGTACACAATGTTCTTCAGTGTCTTTTATGCAATTCCTCTAGATTTCACTACTTGGAACCTCTTAGAAAAGGATTTATAGAAAAAATGGCATACCTTGTTGAATTCTGGCTTATTCTAGAGAGCAAACTTGTAGAGCATGCCCTGCACGGAATATTTGTTGTATGGATCTAAAAATTGTACACAGAATACTAAATATTGT
Source organism: Picea glauca (assembly GCA_000966675.3). Classification (NCBI taxonomy): domain Eukaryota; kingdom Viridiplantae; phylum Streptophyta; class Pinopsida; order Pinales; family Pinaceae; genus Picea; species Picea glauca. The sequence goes on along the minus strand of JZKD02S1594802.1, from coordinate 1,076,640 downwards.
AATATAACCAATACATTTGGTCTTACTGAATTTGGATTTGTTATGAAGAATTTATGACGTTTTTACCCGAAACACATGTTTTAGACTAGTTTTAGGACTAGCCACAAACCCTATTTTCCACGGTGTGTAACTCCAAAAATAAATGACCCACAAGATTAAATTTGTATCAAAGATACTTGGATATGTTTCCTCAATGGCCTCCCAATTTCACGATCTGAATAATTCTAGAAAAACATTTATTGTGAAAATGGTGAGATGACCTGCAAATAACATACCTTAGAAAGCATCATCAAAAGAATTTACCCTCCCTTGAATTTTGACCTTCTTTACTTCACCTTGTTGAGAAAAAGGTATGAAGTGATCTTACTCAAGTAATTTCAGATTATGCTTTGCTATAGAAAAATAGACGGGAATGTCACCCTAGGTTTATAGCCATGAAAAATAAAATCCTAAATCACAAGTATTAATTGCAAGTGCTTAGGCTAGTCTTTTTCAAAAATAAAATCTTACTGGACAATTCATTTTAATATGATTTTTTGAATATAATAGTTGTTGAAAACAAGTGTAGAGACATAAGTAAGACACCAAGATGATAATCAATACACATGAGACATAAAGAAATCCTTTATTTCATTACAATTCACCAAAGAGTCATTTTATTTACAAAATATCATACAAAAATTTCGGACCAAAGTCAAACTTAGACATCCCCGATGGAACATACAAAAGGGCCTCTGACAGAAAATCAAAATTGAACTCTAAAATCTGGATCAGCTTGCCACAGATTGTTTCCCACTCGACTTTTCAATATATCCTTTGTCATTCATGAAAACTAATTACAGACAAGTCTACACAAACTATCAAACATAGATCAACACCTCTGAAAAACAAGTGTTTGAATGTTGTAATTCAACCCTGAATGTTGTTGTCTACAATAATACCTTTCTATCATAAAAGAGAATTAGGCTTGTGATAATTTAAGGAATGAATGAAAACTGAACTATCTCAACATAAACTCAAAGAGAAAACCTAAGTATGCTTCTCCTTCTATCCTCCTCTTATTTCTCCCTTTCCTTTTGCCTTTAAGCAAATCAGAATTGGTTGAGGTAGTTGAACCACCTCATTAGTTAGGTTAACTAAAGACTCAACCAACTTTTTAGTTAGGGGGAAAATTAATAATCACAATACGTGTTTTAAATAAATAATAACTAGTAGGTTTTACCCCTTGTGACTCCCATTTAGCTCTTAAAAATCATAACATAACTAGTCAATTAAACAAGAACATCTCTCCTTATGACTCCCATCATCACATGCACATTTGACAATTTATCTCATTTATATTTGACATTGTTTTCAAAAATGCATTACTCATATATCCAAAAATAAAACATGTTGTCCAAAAACTTCTGAAGTCAACTGTCATTAACAATAGATAAAATAAAAATTGAAAAGCCATATTTCCCACTCTGAGATGCAATCTTTCCTTGATTGTTGCTGTCACTCTTTGAATTTCCTAAATTTTCCTTTGGCCAATGGTTGCACTGAGCCTTTAGGCCTAATCTTGTTGATCACATGGGAACAATTGTCCCTCAAATGCATCTGGGAAGACACAGATTTGTCAAAGCCATTGGAGGGTGAGGCAGGGGAAACAATGGATTTTCCTTTGTCAAGGGCATGGTGGGCCTCAACTTTCATCCTTTTTCTAGCATGAGAGGACTGAACTGGTGAGTGAACAGGTGAATCTTGGAAAATTGGGTTAATAAGCGGGGGAGCAGGTAGGGACAAATTGGGCCAACCGCGATGTTGGGAGACTGTCGGGTGGACAATCTCTTTCCATCCGTCATTTTCGGTAAAATCGAGTTGCAATGAGACATGAGGGGGGACGGGAATACCAGGGGCTTGTGGAGCTTGGAAATGAGGCCTTTAAGTCCTAGGTTGGACCACTCCTTTCCTAGTCCAATTGAAAAATCTGGCCTAAAAAAACTGGCCTAACTCTTGCGAGTCAACATCAAAGTGTATGGTGAACCTTGGCCTTCTTGGGCCTCTATTCCAATTACCTCTCCCTCGGTTGCCTCTCCCATGTCTACCTCGGCTAAAAAATCTCATTCTTGCATGCATGATTGATTGAAAATAGTCCTTTTAACAACCATACATGATAACTCTTTAAAAATATGAAATATATTTTGGCTCAGCAACATATCAAGCTCATGCATTCCAATCCACATAAATTGTTTAACTATGTTTGATGAGAAGGGGGTCAACAAAAGGTCATGGGATATGTGAGGGGCTTGTATTTAGCGAAAAATGATAAAATGAGGGGGGAAATAAACACGATTACTGCTTAAATACCACAACAATCAACTGTAATGCAAACCAAAGAAAACATCATTGTAATCCAACCAAGAAAATGCGACTCTAAAATGATTCAATACAAAATTCTTCTTGACTGTAATTAAATTTTAGAACAAGGAGTGAAAGATGAATGTGGGAAGGTGAGGGGGTTGTAATTAGTGGAAAGAGAAAAAAATGTGCTGGCACAGGGGAAAACCTAGGGTTCAATGCTTCAACAACGCACCAACAAAACCCTATCTACCAACCCTTTCGGCAACACCTACGAAGAAGATGAAGTCTCACCCGAGGTAGAGGTAGGGGGTTGTAGGACTCAAGTTTCTAAAACCAAGATGGGACACAGATATGTGATTAAAATACTTCACAGAGAACTTAGCCAACAACACACATTAGTTCTTGAGCCTTATTCACATCACATATTAAACCCTTATTATAGATCATCACAGTAACAATAAAGATCAAGTACTTACCATCACTTAGCACATAGAATTAGATCAGATCTAACATTCATTTACCATCAATATAGAACTAAGAATCCATACATCCATCCAACATATATAAAGATCAATACACTAAGAGATAAACAACATAAACAACATCACAACATTGCACAAATCACATCTACGCAGGATATACATGGTTCACCCCAGTGTGGGGATACATATACCAACTTCTTCTTCTTTTTTATTAGTCTTCAATCTCCTTACATTCCTCTACTCTTTTGCACAGAGCCACAGATCCCAACTTTCACTGGACAGGTGATTTGTGCACAATGCACTAGATCCACCTTCCTCAAAATTAGGTCAAGGCACGAAGCTAACTCCTTGATAACACAAATCCTTACATAGTATGTCTACACAATGCACTTACAAATTCTTACACTGATCCAATATTAACCTATTATGCACTTAGCCACTAGTAGTTATGCACTAAGCTGATTCTAGTTGTTGTTCTTACATCGCTTAACTACTTATTTATACATTTACATAAATCCCTAAAACATGGGTAAACCCATGGGCCGACATCCTATACCCATTACATAAACCCTAAAATCCCTTTTCTGGGTCCACAAGCCCACAAAATGAGTGATATCTCGTGATCTCCACTCCACCTGGGTCCTCCATCTTTGACCAGCCTATCGAAGTCCCAAAAATGGTCAAACATGACCAATGTTTCCTCAAAACTTGGTTAAGGGCCAACATGCCCCCAACACTCACCTATGACTTGTCCTGAGTCACTTAGATCTGGGCAACACTACTTCAAAGGCCTCGAGCTTGGCTCAAGATGCCTCAAATTTCTCCTTCGCTAGAGCTTCCTGCTCGACAAACTCCTGAATCACTTGCTCAGCAATAGGCCCTTCCAGGCATTGTTCCACTGTCGCAACCAATTGGTCTAGTTGCAATCCTTGGCCTTCGATCTCTTCAAAAAGTGTGCAAGCTTCATCCTGTATCGGTTGGAGTCTCTGTGTCACCTCCATGAATTTGCTCTGAATAGCAGTAATCTACTGCTAGACTGGGCATTGTTCCTATGATCACTTCATTTTCTCAACTGGAGTAAGCAGCTTCATCTACTCTTGTACGGTGGATTCTTGTTGTTTCACCTTCTAGAGTTGTGCTTCCAATTTCTTCAGCTTTGGATCTTCTGCAAGGTGCTCATAGGTTTGCACACTTTGATCACTCAATTTCTTAGACTCTGAGGTGAGTGTTTTGATTCTTTCTACTGCGTTCCTGGCAGCTTCTTCCCTCTGATCGTGTACTTATTTTGGAGTGCTCGGCATTGCTTGGATCTCTAGCTCCATTAGCCTTACTTGAAGCTGTTGAATGGCCTCACTGAGCTTTACCACTTTATATCAGTTGACTCTTCTTCCTCCTATGCCAAGCTCGACATAGAGGAAAGTGCTTTAGTTACTGCCTCTTTGATTGCAATCCACTCTGCAAGTAGTTGGTCTTTTTCTTCCTATATCTTCACATTGTTCTTCTTGAACTTCGCCTGAATTTCATTTTTCTCCTTCTTCGCAACTCGAAGTTTCTCTAGGACCTCCTCCTTTTTTACTTCAAGGATTTTATGGAATTCTACTTTTTTTCTTGGACTCGACAAAGTCGATCCTCTATTGCATCTGCTAATCTTCGTAATTGGGTGGGTTCATCCCCTAATTCTGTAATTTCTGCTAAAGAAGGTGCAGTATGTACTGTGCAACTTGAATGGATAGCTTGTTGTATTTCCTTGATCTCCTTCTCTATTCTGTCATACAATGTTTCCTTATTCATTTCATGTCTCTGCAGAATATCCTCTGATGTATTCTCCATGAATGCGATGATGAGATTGTCATCTTCCACTGTGAGCACATTCTTTGACTGGGGTTTATTGGCTCAGGTCTTCTTTCTTGTTGAGGGTTTCTGTAGAGAAACCTTCCTTTTATTTGATGTCTCAACCTCTATAGAGGGATCTTTTGGCAGTGTAACTTCACCTTTTTCTTGCTTGTCTCCCTCTCCCCTTCCTTCTTCTTGGTTCACTTTGTCTCCTCCTCCTCCTCTTGCGGGTGATTCAGGCCCACTTTACTCTAATGCCTTGTCCTCCTCATCACTTTCTATGTTCTGGATGTCCTCCTTTCTCTTCTTTTTATTGTGTCGATCATGTTCAACCTAGGTGACCAATGAACTTCTGATGATGTCAAGGTAGGAGAGTTTTTCATCTTCGACTGGTACACGGAACTCTACTGGCCATTCCTTAGTGATCTCTTCCATGTCTTCATCAGTCAACTTATAGTAGGACTGTAGCTCCTCCTTGCTTTCATCCTTGTACACAGTGATGTAGATAAAGTGTCAATCTATGTGAAACTTTGTTAGTGACATGTATTGATGCAAAGAATTCGGGTTCATTCCTGGGAATGATTCAATGGCACGCTTAAGTTGTAGGTACTAAGCATGGCATGGTCTCAATACAAATCCGTTCGTTATGGCATGGTCTCAACGGTCCAATGGCGATCTTTCCGGCAATAACTGCGTTTCTAGCCATTTTGGAGCATTATTCTAATGGTCGGGGCACCTCCAACGGTCATATATCTTCGTCATGGTGAAGTCCCATTCTGTGTTGTTCTGTTATTATGTCGAGGTTCAATTTCTTCAAGCTTTCCTCCTGCGAAGTCTTCTCTGGAATTTCCCATAGTTTTTCTAGCTTGGCTTTCTTCTTACTGATCTTTCTTTCCTTCTTTCCTGTGATCTGAGTCTCTGGATTCCTCTTTCCATTCTTATTCTTATCGATTCTTAGCGTAGTGACTTCTCACTGCTAATGTTCTTTCAAAGGGTTCAGAGGTAATACCTCTTTTCTTACTAGATCCTAGGTGGACATACTTTCTTCTTTCATGGATAGGTCCTTCAATCCTTCTTGAGCTCTTTCAAAGTTGACAACTACTTCTCTTTTGATCTGCTGCTTTGACTCAATTTCTCGTTCTTGTATCAATAGATCTATTCTTTGAGCTATGAAATCCTTTAGTTCTTTCCTTTTCTTTTCTATGGCTTCCTCCTATGCTTTCCTTCTGATCTCATCCTTCCCAATCCAAGTCTTTCCTAATAAAAGTGGAAAAGGGGTGTTCTTCTCAACAAACCTAATAACTTCAAAATCCTCTTATTTTGACGTTTCATGAGAAATTATAGGTATATTATTAACTCTTCCACATAGGTTTATCATATTTCCTTTAAAAAGGCCTATCCTTCCTAATGAAGGTATCATAGTAGGCTTTCCCAGAATTTCCCAATTGCTTTCCGACATAATATTCACATGTGTTTCTTCATCTAATACACAGTCTATGTCAAAGTATTCTATTCTTGTAACTATGCATTTTTTTTTTTAGGATCTCTGGTAAATTGATGTCTCTGTGATCATCCATTTCTTCTTTTAATTATTTTAACATAGTCTCTGACTCTTTTTCTGTATGATTCTTTAACATATCCTTAGTTTCTTGACCTTGTTTATAGTCTTCTTGTCTGATGTTCATCTTTTCAACTTTATCAATCATGCTAGGGAAATCCTCAACCTCATGACCAATAGATTTACAACAAAGACAAACAAGGCCTATAACAAGGCATTATTTAGCAATATGTCTCGGTCTTCTACAATTATAACACAGTGTCAATCCTCTCTTTATTTTAAATGATCCCTAGTCTTTCCTATATTGTGCATTGGGATCACATTGTTGGACCTGCATTCTACAAAAATTCCTTCTAGGTTCTTGCATCCACTTATTAGTCCAAAAATTCTTTCTATGCATGGGAATAACATATCTTTCTCTATTTCTATCAAATTTATTCAGATCAATTCTTTCTTCTAACTGTTCCCTGACATTCAGGTTAGAACAAAATCTATCAAGCATACCTAGATTCATACTTTTGAAGAAAAAAATTCCACTTATCTTACCTTTACTAGAGCACAAAGCTTTAAGATCTTACCTCGTTCTTTCAGATCCAGTTTATTTCATAGCACAGAGCTTCACAAGTCAAGTAGAGTATTGTGCACTACAACAACAGATCTATGCACAAATATTTATCTTTTCTTCGGTTCCCAGCAATCATAGTTTCAGATCCCGACAACAGAACCATTTGTTGGCATAGGGGCAGACCCGAGGTTCAACGCTTCAACAACGCACCTACAAAACTCTAACTAACAGCCCTTTTGGCAACACCTGCGAACCAGATGATGTCTCACCCGAGGTAGAGGTAGGGGGGATTGTAGGACTCAAGTGTCTACAACCAAGATGGGACAAAGATATGTGATTACAATACTTAATAGAGCACTTAGACAAAAACAAGCATTAGTTCTTGAGCCTTATTCATATCACAGATTAAACCCTTATTACATATCAACGCAGTAACAATAAAGATCAATTACTTCCCATCAATTAGAAAATAGCATTAGATCAGATATAGCATTCATTTACCATCAATATATCACTAAGCATCCATACATCCATCCAACATATATAAATATCAATACGATAAGAGATAAACAACATAAACAACATCACAACAATGCACAAAGCACATCAACGCGGGATATACGTGGTTCACCCCAATGTGGGGCTACGTCCACCAACTTCTTATTATTGTTTATTATTCTTCGATCTCCTTACATTCCTATACTCCTGTTCACAGAGCCACAAATCCCAACTTTTCACTAGATAGGTGATATGCACACAATGCACTAGATCCACCTTCCTCAAAATCAGGTCAAGGCATAGAGCCAATTCCTTGATAGCACAAAGCCTTACATAGTCTGTCTTCACAATTCACTTACAACTTCTTGTACTGAGCCCAATATTAACCTACTATGCACTTAGCCATTAGTATGCACTAAGATTATTCCAGTCGTTTTTCTTACATTGCTTAGCTACTTATTTATACATTTACACAAAGGCCTAAAACATGGGTAAACCCATGGGCCGACATCCCATACTTGTTACATAAACACTTGCTGGGTCCACAAGCCCACAAAATGAGTGATATCCCATGATCTTCACTCCGCCTGGGTGCTCCATATTCAACCAGCCTGTCGAAGTCCCCAAAATGGTCAAACATGACCAATGTTTCCTCAAAATTTGGTCAAGGGCCAAAAAAATGGTAGGGAAAGAGAGCGGTTAATGTTCATAAAATTAATTAAGTGATCCATAAAACCATTCTGTAAAAGGAAACACACCAACCAAATGGCCACTGAGACCCAAAACAATTATTGTGCATAGTTCAAGCAATCTATTGCATTAACTTGATCCCTGCTTGTAATCAAATATCAAACACAATGTCATCAAACAAGATAGTATGTAGTCCACAACATCTTGTAGGGGAGCTCTGTTCATCTCACTTATCCGTTTAATATTTTAAAAAACTTCCCACATGAATAAATAGTAAACCTTTCTATTCAACAACAAAATCAACCATTTCCCATGAATTATTTCAATCATCAAATACAAACTCAAAGGTCATCCTCAATTCTGTGTTTTAATTCATTTAATAATTGAATTGCAATGAGGTTATACTGTCACAGAACCTATGTCTGTTTCTTCTATGAAACATGATATTTATCAATGGACAACCACATACAACCATCAATATTTTAAATGCAAGATCTTGACTTTCCATTTAAATTCACATATAGCCATTACTGTTCAACACATACTATGTTGTGGAATACACAGTCATCCGACAAAACACAAGAGTATTTCCATGACTATACAGGTTCAATCACTCTGAATCTAAACATCCACAATGTTGGGCTATCAATCCATTACAACAAGGCAACAACAACATGCTCGATCTCATAACACAAGTCCATCAAATTGCAACAAATCCATGTTTAAAAACCCGTGACCTTCTCTAATGGCGCAATCAAATAATATCGATAACAAGTACAATGGATAACCATGCCATAATTAACACGATGAAACATTTTCATTTGACAATTTTAAAACTTACAGTCACAGTATCATTAACTCAACCTATCGTGCCAAGGTATCAATCCAATACAAGGAGGTAGCAACAATATTTCTCAAATTAATCAAATTGCCACAAAACCATATTGTGTAAAAACTTGTGCCTATCCTTGATGACACAATCAAATAACCATAATATATATAGTGGATGGAAATTCCATAGTCATCCCAGTTTCAATAATCATTTGGCCATTAAAAACACATAGTCGCAGTAATCATTGACTCATGGTATAGGAACGCCACACATACCAATGCATCATGCACAAAACATCATTAATAAATTGTAAACGAATGTTGAGTTAACATTCCGATAACTTCAATGCAAAAGAAAGTGACTATGTATCAACCCCATCTTCAATCAACCAATTTCAATGATGATCTTATCAATTGGACTGTCATAATAACCAATTGTGGTGACTACAACCAAAATCACTTCCAGGATAATCAACAGAGACGAGTCGATAATAGAAGATTATCGACAATGCATCACCAACTCATAACCATCGACCGTGTATCTAACATGACATAATGGGTTTCCTTTATCAAAATTGAGCTTTGAGTAATCAAGGTTTGGCCCTATAGACCAACACAGGGAGACATGGAGTTGAATCCTGACATAAGGTGAGAACCTTTGAGACCAATGGTGCATGCACATGCTATACCACAAATGTCTTCACAGACATGGTGACAATCCCTGTGATAGAGGAGGCTATGAATAGAGGAGCAAGGCTCCATTTTGCCTTGTAATGATACTTAGAACATGCAAGGTATAACCCTCATGGCTCTCCCAGTCAACCAACTAACAACACTGAGGTGAAATGAAGCTGAGATGAATCAATATGACCCAATGCGCGACCATTGGTAGCATGAATTAACCCAATTCGCAAGTGAATAATGTGCAGTGATACAGAGTGTTTTAAATCCATTAAACCCCATAAAAGCCAATACTGGGCATGATGATACAATGCGTGAAGGAATTCGTCCAGTCTTGACCAAATGAAATCCTCCACTAAACCAAGGATGACGGAGAGCCTTTATGGCTGCTAACACTCAAAACGACCCAATACACTGTAACTTCAGAAATTATCGTAGGGAAATACACCAACGATTCATTCTAGAAAAATCACAATTTTACATAGTTTCCATACTTAAGGAAAGCACAAACCCATAAATACGATCCAATATCTATTTCATAACCAGAAAAGACTAGTGGATGGAAAAAAAGACATATCTATAATCAAAATTACCTTAAACGCGAATTGGTTGAGCGGTTCTCCCTCTGCTTGAAAGTCGGAGCATAACCACAGAAAACACACTTGAATAATAGCACGATTAGGGTGGCAGCCAGTGGAAGGATTAAGGGTAAATGCACGTCGCCTCCATCCCCAGTCCATTAATTCCTTAGTACACGCCAACAAGCTTCTCATTAACTCAATTAATTAAACCATGTATCGAAACCATCACCCACTAAAACCAATAGCGTGACCCATATCAAACTTATGCCATAACATAAATCACCACTTCATATAACTCAATCAAATCACATAACTACTATCTTATTTCTAGGGTTAACAATGACCATTTAAATTTCAATGCATGTAGAGTAGTATATAGCATAGTTTAATTCCTTCCATTTGTATTTGTGTATATTTCTTTTTCCTTTTTCCAACTGCTCTTTAGTATTGTTACTAACATGTTTTTTGTGCAGGTGTCAAAGTAACGAGTCCAAGAACAAATAGAAATAGTAGCAATGTATAACATAGGAAAACATAACATGCAATCAGATCTCAGAACAAATCATAACATGCCTTACCCAACATTCACTTGTCACACATAGAACCAACACATAATAAGCTCAATCCATCGCCAATAAGATCTCATCAACCATGTAAGAAGTGTTGAACAGTGACACAAACATCAAATAAGAGCCAGATATTATCTCTCAATCTACAAGGGGGTCCCACCTACTAGTATTATTTATCATGTTAGCTTATAATAATAGGCTTTAGCAATACTTTGTGGGCAAAAAACTTCGTTGCGATTTTTAATCATCAACACACTTTCCCTTTGAAATTTGGATTAGATATCCTTTGGTTACCTCAATCACATGTAGATATTCAATATGCTCAAGTGTGATTAAAATGATATATCCTTGCCTCTTATTTATACTTTCATGTAGCTTCGTCAAGGGGTTAACTTTTAACCATCTTAACCCACTTTCCTTATTTTAGGGTTAACCCACTTCTAACCACTTGTCCACTTAGTAATTTCTCCATTAAATTTATTATTTAAATAATTTATTTTGTATTCA
>JZKD02S1594802.1:1019452-1045391 GCA_000966675.3 Picea glauca | reverse complement strand
CCACATCATCACCCCATGCCACTCCACCTCTGACCTGTCCCAGCGCAGTGTGCACACCTTCTGCCACCCACACTTTCCATGTCACCCTCCACCTATATCGCTTGATCACATGGGCACTCCTTGTCTCACCTTCATGACGTTGGCATCATTGTCCCTGCCAAGTGTCTCATCCACATTCACCGACTGGGTCCCCTCATAGTATTCTAATGAAGCAGCAATAACCAAGGGAAGGTCACCATGTTATCTAAGGGCAGAGTTGACTTGGGCCTCTTTGATCTCAAGGTAGAAGTTAATTCAAATAAGGAAGGTGAGTGAGACATCGTCTCCCCCCATAAATGGAAGGCCAGTAAGGGACAAAGTGCAGAGGTAGGTTGTCAAGCCAAACTGATAGAGATCACGTCCGATAGAAGACTGCATGGACATTCTAACTGATGTTTGCATGAGAATCCTAATAGAGAGACTCATCGATGAAAATCCTTGAATACATGACATGATCACGTTCCATGCATCCGAGATAGTTCTAAGTATGTGTAGGCATTTTTTTCATTTTGTTGGTATTGATGGTAGAGTTAAGCTCCCAATTGTAAAGTTTTTATGAAGCACTGGTTTTCCTGATTATGCATTTGTATCTGAGACTTCCCATTTAATGAAAGTCATTTTATTTCTATCTCTCTATAACAGCTGTGTTAAAACACTCAGAATTGGAGGATCCAGTCGAGGGTACTTGTGTTGTTGTGATGTACGTATGATCATAACAATATTATCACTAGTTTTACGTAGTCTTCTATGTTGTATTTTCCTCCTCACACTAATTATCCCAAAATTAGAGGATCCAATTGAGTTTTTACAGTAGCCATGGTGATGTAGGTTTGATCACTGTGTTACTGTAACTGTGTCATCCAGGCACATTTTAGTGTTCTGTTTTTCTTCTCCAAGCTACTGCAAGGTCTGATGCTCACAACAGTCTTGGTCACCATTCTCACCAAGTATTCCCTCTGCTCATTTTAAACTCAGCTTATTGATGGAAGTTAGATCAAGACCTCACTTATTCATCCATAGCCTAGTCCAGAATTATGAGTTAAAACAATATTGGTATGAGTTTACTCCCATTCGGTCACTCTTTATAAACAACTTGTGTCATGTAAACGGATGGGTATCAGGCTTACTCCTGCAACAATCTAGGAGTGACTTCTGGTGTTAACATTTTTGGCACTGTTGGCAGGGATGAAGTTGAAGATTTTCCTCGAGATTGAATGACAAATCTTACTAGTTCTGAAGGTGCACTAGAACTTAGTACATTCAAGATTGTGACTGTGCATCTAGCAAATCCGTTGTGGCAACTCCATTGATATGAACCCATTGGCAACTCCACTATTTCAGTTGTGGCTTCCAAAGGAAGACACACGAGGTCTACTCCATAGTTGTGTTTGGTAACAACTGAAGTTGACCCAAAGGATATTATCAGAAAGGGAAAGGCCCCTCTAGAAAGAGCTTCTGCTACTAAACCAGGTATTTCTGATGATTTTCATTATCCTATAGGAACTTCAAACTCTGCATCTCATTCTTCTTTATTACCTTCTGTTGGAGTTTCTCGAACTTAAAATTTTTGGAGTGTTCCTGTTGAGTTTTCCCCTCCTGGTCTGGGGCTAGAGGGATAAATTCTTGTCACTCCTCTCTCCCCTGAAACTATACCTTGGTCTAGACCCAGGACCACAAATTTTTTTACCACTCCAAGATTTACCACCCCTATGCCTATTATTGTTGTTGTTTCTACAGAGAGGGAAACCTTTGTTCCTTCTAGCCCTACAACCTTCTTTTCAAACCCCCTACTATTTCCTTTTCCTCCCCAAACCTCAGTTCCAATTTCCCCTATTCAAGCACCTTCTCCTCCTAGTTCCCCTCCACCTCACATCCCTATGGCAGGCGCTAAAACCCTGGTAACAGAATGGATGCCATAGTGGTTGTAAGGTATTTCCCTCTAGTCCTACCTCAGCCAATCAATCCTCTCCCTGCTGGAGATTACTTGAAGTATAAGCCTAAATTAACTGGAGAGGAGGACATAACTACTAAAGAGAACCTTGCTTCCTTATACAGTTACGCAGACAACCTGAACATTGAAAATGAAGATGTTTGGATGAGATTCTTTGTCTAGAGTCTTGATGGTGAGGTTAGGAGATGGTTTAGGGGACTGAACCCTGGATCTATTGTTGGGATGGAGGATCTAGACAATGCCTTCTTGAGATAGTGTGGGGATAAAAATGATTTCATGTATTATATGATAGATTTTGGGTCCTTGAAGAGAAAGGAAGGAGAGTCTGTTTCTGACTTCTCCAAAAGATTCAATAAAATGTACAATAAGATTCTTGCTGAGATAAAACCCTCCAAAGCCTCTGCCAAAATCACTTATGTTGGTGCTTTTGATCTTGATTTTTGCCTCCTACTCAGAGAGAGAAGAGCTACCTCCTTGGCTAACATGCAAGATGCAGCCCTGGAAGTAGAATCCAATGTGTTGGCAGTTAATAAGCGCAAGAGAAAGTCTGACGGAGACAGGGGAAGAGGGAGATTTGAGGCCTCAACGTCTAGTTCTTCTATAGCTTACCCTCAAGTATATGAGTTGACAAATATGGTAAAGTCTATGTCTGTAGAGATGGATAAAATGAAAATGGAGGGGAAGCCGACATACAGGAATCCCCAAAATATTAAAAACAAAGGCAACTTCAGGAGGTCGAACAACAATGTTCCCCAGATCATGCCAAGGGAACAGAGGGATAGAGATAGAAGCGATCAGAAAATCCAGGCCCCTTTTCAAAACAACCTTGTTGTTGATGAGGAAAGGAAAGAAGAAGAGCTTGATACTGAAATCCATTATAATGAAGACACCTCTCATTTTCCTCATTTAACTCAATTTTCCTATGAGGAGTCTCTCATGAACAATCAAATAAATGAGCTGAGTAAAGAGGAGAAAGACAATAATAATAGTTCCAATAAATATAAACTCGGTTCAAAGAAGAAATAAGGGAAGTTTGACATCCTAGATCAACCTATCATAGAAAAGAATCCTGTTAAAGACGGAACAAACAACAACAAAGAAAGGAAAACGCAGAATCCCCCATCAATAGCCAAATATCTTGTCCCAGAACTGAGAGAAATTATGAAGTCCTCTTCATCCTTTAACTTTGAGCATGAGATTCAGAAAATTAGAATTCCTGTGCCCCTTTCAGAACTGGTCAATCGTGAAGATTTCAAAAAGAGCCTCTCTAAGCTATTATAGTCTAAAACCTCATACCATCCCACAGACTCAATCAACTTGCAAGATGAAAAGCCAACAGTTATCTTAGGCCCTGTGGTAGAAGACAGGGATGATTCATCCCCTCCTTTCTATACATCCTTCAACATACGTGATAAGGTGTTGCATAATTTTTGGATGGATTTTGGGGAATCCCATAATCTCATGCCCAAAATAGTCATGGAAGAGCTTGGGCTGGAAGTCACAAGGGCCTATCATGACTTGTACTCTTTCAATTCAAGGAGGGTACAGTGTCTTGGAGTTATCAAATATTTGGTGGTAACCTTGTTTCAGCTACCCATGAAGAGTGTGGTCATGGAAATCATGGTGGTTGATGTTCCTCCCAAGTTTGGCGTGCTTTTTTCAAGATATTGGATAAAGAGGCTTGGGGGAACATTGCAGATGGACCTCACATATGCTACCATTCTAGTCTTTGGAGGGGAGCATAGGAGATTGTACATAGAAGCTATGTTAGCCTACATTGTCATTGATTAGGTAGACCCCACCAATCATCCTATATTTACCCTGGACACTGATTTAGGATCCATCTTATTGCAACTCACCAATACCCTTGAGGCCCCTCTTAAAATCAGAAAGAAACCGATTCCCCCCCATGAAGTTTCTTCCTCAATCACTTATGTTTGGAAGATGTTCTTTTATGGAGCTTCTTGTAAAGATGGTGCTAGTGTTGGAATATTTTTTGTTTCCCCTGCTCAGGAAACCATATCTCTATCATACAAATTAGAGTTCGAAGCTACCAACAATGTGGAAGAGTATGAAGCCATTAATTTGGGTTTGAGGTATGCAAAGGACATGGGAATCAAGGAAATATCTGTCTTTGGGGATGCCGAGTTGGTTTTCAGACAAGTCAGAAATATTTACCAAGCCAAGCATCCAAGGCTTAGATCTTATATGAATGAAGTGTGGGATTTAATAGATATTTTTTCCCTGGCTTTCAACATTTCATTTATCCCTAGAGAGGATAATACAGTGGCTGATTCTTTGGCTATTTCAGCAAGAAATTTCAAAATTCCCCTGCCACCCAGGCTTAGGTATGATATAGAAGTGAAATACAAGCCCTGCATACCTGACAATGTCAAGCATTGGAAGGTTTTTGAGGATGATCTCTAAATAAAAAGATTCATGGCAACTATTGAGGAGTTTTCAACATTGCACATTGATCAAGACCCTGCATGTGAAGCCAATCCTTATGCTGGTGATTTTCTGAAAAAGATTGTAGATCATCAAATTGTTCAATTACCTAGAAATCACATCCCAAAGGGACTAGTTCCTTTGGAAAGGCTATTTGACAACAATGATGTGGCAGTAAAGGGTAAAATCCCAATTGATAATGATGGTGCAACTGAGTGCAACATTGGCACAAAGAAGGAGCCTAAGTTTATCCAATTATCAAGTAGATTGACAAGAGAGTAGAGGGTCGAGTACATTGAGTTGTTAAGGGAATTTGATGATATATTTGCATGGACCTATGAAGACCTAAAGACATATGACACAACTGTCATTGAGCATAAGATCCCACTGAAAAAAGAGGCTAAGCCATTTAGGCAAAAGATAAGACAAATTAATCCTAGGTTTCTTCTTGTCATGGAGAGAGAAGTAAATAAGCTATTAGATGCCCAAATCATTGTCCCTTTGAGATATTCTAAATGGGTGGCCAATCTTGTCCTAATGAGAAAGAAAAGTGGAGAAATCAGACTCTGTGTTGATTTCATAAATCTAAATAGGATCTCAAAGAAGGACAATTACCCTTTATCAAAGATGAAACACATTACAGAGGGTGACAGGTGCATCCGGAATTTCCACGATTGATGGATTTTCTAGCTATAATCAGATCTTTGTCTTTCCTGAAGATAGGGAGAAGACAACCTTCACCACTCCTTGGGGAACTTTCATGTATGCAAAAATTCCTTTTGGATTGATGAACGCAAGAGAAACATTTCAGTGAGCCATGGACATAGCTTTCATTGGGGAGAAGTATAAATTCATAGTCATCTACCTGGATGACATCACAGTTTTCTCTAGATCTGATAAAGAACATTGTTGTCATCTGAGGAAGGTTTTCTTAAAATGAAGAAAGTTTGGTCTTTCCCTGAACCCCAAAAAATCTTTTTTTTCCATGAAGGAGGGAAATTTGTTGGGACACATAGTGTGACTCGAGGGAGTCAATATTGATCCCAGCAGGGTGGAGGCAATTAAGACCCTGTCACTTCCTAGGTCTAGGAAATAAGTCTAGTCTTTCATGGGAAAGATTAACTTTCTAAGGAGGTTTGTTTCAAATTTTGTTGAGTTGGTGAAGCATATCACAACCATGCTCAGGAAGGGGAATGAAGTAAAATGAATGGCTGAACCCAGGGAATCCTTTGACCAAGTCAAAAAATCACTGACTGAGGCACCTGTGCTTATCAGTCCTGATTATTCCAAGGAATTTCTAATTTTTTCATTTTCTTCTTTTAATACAGTGGTTGTTGTCCTACTACAAAAGAATAATGCAGGGATGAAGCAGCCTATTTCCTTTTTCAGCAGAGCATTGAGGGATGCTGAGATTAGGTATGAAATTATGGAGAAGCAGGTATTTGCCTTGGTGAAAGCTTTCAAGGCTTTCAGAGTCTATGTTCTACACTCAAAGGTCATTTCATATGTTCCTTCAGCTTCTGTGAAGGACATCCTTATTCAGCACGACATTGATGGGAGTAGGAGAAAATGGACTGCCACGATCCTTGTGTTTGACCTATAAATAAATCCCACCAAGCTAATTAAAGGCCAAGTTTTAGCCAAGATGTTGAATGAATATAATTGTAAGGTTTTGGGGGTTAACTTCATCAACATTTGCTCAGAAAATTAGCAGGTCAAATTACCTGAGGGTTTCCCTCATGACAGACCTCCATTCAAAGAATGTGCCTGGTATAAAGATATTATACATTTCCTGCAGGAGTTAAGGCCCCCTGATGGCATGGGGAAAATCAGGGAAAGAGATTTAAATCTCAAAGAAATCATATATTTCCTTATTGACCAGGTCTTGTATTGGAAAGAACCTCTAGGAGTGCTCTTGAGATGTTTAGACCCTCAGGAGGCCACCAGAATTATGTTTGATTTTCATAGAAACCTATGTGGGGGACACCATTTCTGGAAGACCACATCTTACAAAATCATCAAGGATGGGTACTACTGGCCCACTTTATTCACTGATGTCTGCAGAAAGATTAGAGCCTGTATCAAATGTCAAAAATTCTCAAGAAAGAAGCAACTTAAATCCCTGCCACTAAAGCCTGTAGTAGCTTTAGGACCCTTTCAACAATGGGGATTGGACTTTATTGGGGAAATTCATCCTAATTCCAGTGGTCAAAACAGTTGGATCTTAATTGCCATAGATTATTTTACCAAATGGATAGAAGCTATCCCCACTAGGAGTGCTTCACACAAAGTGATCATTGGTTTTATTGAAGATATTATGGAAAGGTTTTGTTGTCCAAATAGGATCATCACTGATAATTCTCCATCCTTCAAGTTTGAGCCATTAATAAAGTTCTGTGAGTATTTTTGGATCTCATTAATCCAATCTACCCCCTATTATCCCCAATACAATGGACTGGCAGATTCGTCTAACAAAATTTTGATCAAGCTTATTAAAATAATGTTAGAAGAAAATAAGAAGGCCTGGGATTCAAAGATAAAATTTTCTCTATGGGTTGATCGAGTGACAACAAAGAGGTCCCTCCTCTTTCCAACTTTTTTATGGGAGAAAATTTGTTTTTCCTTCTCAGTTGGATTTACCTGTAGTAAAATTCTTTCAGGATCATCAAGGACAGCCTGATGATATGATCAGAAGGATTCATCAACTGGTGGGCGTCTAGCAGTCTAGAGAGTAGGTGATGGATAGAACCAATGATCTTCAAGAAAGGATCAAGTAAGTCTTTGACAGAAAGGAAAGAAAATAAGATTTCCAGCTGGGAGATCTAGTGCTTAAGTGGGATGCACCCAGATAAGACAGAGGAAAGAACAACAAGTTTTAAACCCTCTGGATTGGGCCCTTCAAAATCTCTGAAGTATTTCTAAATAATATCTATGGGTTGCAGAATCTGGAGGGCGATGAAATTTTTGGTGGCCCTGTAAATGGGCATTTTCTGAAGAAGTTCTTTATTTGATCCACGTTCAGTCCCCATGTTTTGTAAATATTACTTTTTTTTTTTTTTTTTCCAGTTCATAAGCGACTCCATAGCTCAACAACGAGGCACTGAAATTGTAGAAGATTTCTTGGCATCTCATAGGGAGTAGGCCATCCCCCATGGAGCCTAATGTCATCACATAATATTGTAAGGGGGTGTTTTTCTAAGGAATGGCCCCCTTTGTCGAAAAAAATGGAAAAAAAGTGGGTCAAAAACCCACTTATCCTAATATTGGAGTGCAAGAGCACATTGTGCTAGGCAACGAGCATATCTGGGCAACCAAAATCTGCGCACCCAGATCTACGACCAAGGTTCCATTCTAGAACCCAGCCCCCCGATGTTCTACCTTTAACAAGGGGGGGCGGGGGGGGTTTGATATGAGAGGTTTGCAGTGAGAAGATCTGGGCAGATGAGATTTGCACGCTCAGATCTACATTGCAAGTTCAATTATGGACCCCCCCTGGCCTTTCTTCCTTTAATGGGGGTGGGGGGTCTAATATGGGTGGTTTTGAATGTGGGACCCCCTGCTAACATGGCACCCTCTCCTCACATTGACATTTTTATTACACTCTACCACTCCATTCCCACCTTCCGCTAACGCACACCTGTTCTCCACTTACCATTGGGCCATATCCCCTTATCACTCTCGCCTATCATCTCTCTCCAATTATCATGCTGCTCACATCCTCCCTAGAAGATGATCCCATCCTGTTTGTTGCTACAGCCTCACATCTCCCCCCACATAATCGCCCCATGCCACTCCACCTCTGACATGTTCCAACGCAATGCGCACACCTTCTATCACCCACACTTTCCATGTCACCCTCCACCTATCTTGCCTGATCACATGGGCACTCCTCGTCTCACCTTAACGATGTTGGCGTCATCGTCCCTACCAAGAATCTCATCCACATCTTCCGACTGGGTCCCCTCGTAGCACTCCAACAAAGCAATAGTAGCCAAGGGAATATCGCCACGTTGTCCAATGGAAGAGTTGACTTGGGCCTCTCTAATATCGAGGTAGAAGTTAATGAAAATAAGTAAGGTGGGTGAGACATCGTCTCCCCCCATAAATGGAAGGCCAGTAAGGGACAAAGCATAGAGGCAGGTTGTCAGGCCAAACTGATAGAGATGGCATCCGACAGAAGACTGCATGGACAGTCTGATCGATGTCTGCATGAGCATCATGATAGAGAGACTCATCAATTCAAAGCCTTGAATACATCGCATGATCGCGTTCTGTAACAGTTGTGTTAAAACACTCAAAATTGGAGGATCCAGTCGAGGGTACTCACATTGTTGTGATGTACGTTTTATCATAAAAATATTATCATGAGTTTTAAGCAGTATTTTGTGTTGTCTTTTGGTCCTCACACTGATTAGCCCAGAATTATAGGATCCAATCAATTTGTTACAGTAGCCATGGTGATGTAGGTTTGATCACTGTGTTACTGTAACTATGTCATCCAGGCACATTTCAGTGTTCTTATTTTCTTCTCCAATATGCTGGAAGGTCTAATGCCCACAAAAATCTTGGTCACCATTCTTACCAATTCTTCCCTCTGCTCATTTTAAACTCATCTTACTGACGAAAGTTAGATCAAGGCCTCACTTATTCATGCATATCCTGGTCCAGGATTCTAAGTTAAAACAATATTGTTCTGAGTTTACTCCCATTCGATCACTCTTTATAAACAACCTGTGACATATAAATTGATGGGTATCAGGCTTACTCCTTCTACAATCTAGGAGTGACTTCTGGTGCTAACAGTCATAACATGCGAGCTCATCCAGACATGTTACAGAGGTTGGTTGATATGTGTGATGTAGATCAACAATAATTTGTGGTATGAGACCATGTATTAATCTTGGAGATTGAGGATATAAACTTTTTGACGGGATTGTTTCGTCGTGGTGCCACTGTGGTCTTGGTAGGTGGCAAGAGGGGTGGTGCATATCAGGTAGATGACAATGTGGCACACTATTATCACCCAGGTACGTAGAAGAGCAGCAATAAGCTGCCAATTAGTCAAATAGTGGACTTGACCTTATGTACCATTTTACTCACCATTACATGAGCGACAGGGATTATTGGGCCGCACTTGGCTTTGAGGATCCAAGTATATTATGTCATGATGAGTTTGTCCCCTATACTATATAACTGGTGTGTTGGAGTGTTGGCAAATATGAGGGACCAATTGACCAAGTGTAGGTTGGGTCGACAAAAGCAATTTTTTTATGGATCCCTTTTGTTATCTTTCTTTTTCAAGTGGGTGCCTTCATCACATCCATGGGATGTGGTGGAAGATGTTGGGTATAGAGATCCAACTATGAAGAAATGGAAATATCTGTTGTCCCGACTTAGGGGAGGGACACAATTTCAGTTTGAAGCCAAAAATTTTCGGTATTGGGATCGCTATATAGTGGCGATAGATGATTATGCATACTACGATGTGGATTACCGTGATGATATAGATATGGTTCTCCATGAGGGGGAAATATTTAGTGATGAGTTCAGTGAAAAAGATAAAATTTTCAATATATATACTTTTGTTTTGTATTTTAAATTTTTTTGTGATTTTATGATATATAAATGTTTTTGTGTGTAACATAACAAATAATTTGTGATGGGACGATTGTGCACTAGCATGTCCAACAGGTATGTCACCACTGAATAGGCGAGGTGAACAGCTTGGGATTGGGATAGATGATGCAGAGCTCTTGGAGGATCTCGAGGATAATCTTAAGCGTTTGAATGTGGTAATTTTGGTGCCACATATGGACGATATACCTCTGCATATGTAGAGGAGCGTAGTCGGTGCGGGGAACTGGTTTGGTATCCTTCTGCGGAAGGTCGCATGAGCAATCATTTGTTATAATGACCATAGGGATCCTCAAGATGACTAATTTTATTTAGTATGATGGACAGTTGGTGCATTTTATGTTGCGGATATATGGGCGGAAATCCCAATTTTGTTATGTTATACCAATTTTTTATATTTTTTGGACACACTTTTTGTATATATAGACATATGGCTTTAAGATTTCTGTTGTATATATCTAATGAAATAGTTTATACAATGTTTGTTTTAATGTAATTCTTTTTAATGAAGTATATTCCAATTCAACACAAAATTTTCTAGTGAGTCGACTAAGGAATTGAATTGTATTAGTATATGTTCATAAGTGATAAAAGGAAATGATCATTCCAATATTCGTACCCTTAAATATTTTTAAAAAAGGATAGGATGTCAAATAAGTAGGCCGCGTTGATATGTGAAACAACAAGTTCAAAATCTAGGCGTAATATCAGGTGACATATGCCCAAATTAGATGCTTCAATCACAAGTTCAATGAAGACGTTGTATTCTGCAACATTGTTCATTGCAAGTCCTAGATAGATGCTGCTAGAGTTGACTATTTCATTGGTGGGTGAAAGGATCACCCAAGCAGTGGAAGCGATATTCTGGGAGGTGCGAATAGCTCCATTCGTATATCCATAATAGGGTAAGGGAAACGATGACATATCCAACTCAAGCATTAAGTAGGATAAGCAGAGTGACAAATAATATCACATACAAGGAAGACAAAAAAAACCATATCCTACTATAATACATATGGTACAAAAGCACTAGATAGCGCGAGGCTTATGCATAGTACTTTTTCAAGTAGAGCCCGTTATGGGGCTCTCGAAGAATATTTCCTTCGTAATCAACTAACTCATAGGATCCTTTTTGAAGAGATATTTTGATAACATGGGGCCAATGCCATAGGGGTTTGAATTTTTCTGCACCTAGTTTTTCATGGTCTTGATCGTAGACCAACACCAAGTCACCTTCTGAAAAAGTTTGAGGGTGAATTTTCTAATCGTATTGCGACTTTAATCACTTTTGGTGGGATTCGTTAGCCATGATAGGTTCATGATGTCACTCATAAAGGTGAGATAAGTATAGTATTTGTTCTTCTTCATTGGATGTATCGGGCAAGTGTTCAACAACTAGCTTAAGTGAGGGAATTCCGCAGTCAATGGGTAGTACTGCCTCTAAGCCATACACAAGTTGAAAGGGTGTAAATCTCGTGGAAGTCTTGGAAGAGGTTTGATATGCCCATAATGATGAGAATAACATTATATGCCAATTGGATTTATTCTTTCCAATCATCCTTTCAAGCATTTTTTTGAGTACCTTTTTAATGGACTCAACCTGGCCATTTGCTTGTGGATAGTAAGGAGAAGAGTGTTCTTGGTCAAAATGAAAAAGGGTAGATAACTCAATCATCATGTTATTACAAAAATGTGATCCATGATCGGTCACAATAGACTTGGGTACAACGAATATTTCTATAATATGATTGAATATGAATAATGTTGTATTTTTGGCGTCATTAGAGTATGTGGGCATGGATTCTTTCCATTTGGTGAAATAATCAACAACCACAATTATTTAATTATGACCAGAAGCAGAAGGGGGTTTGCATTTGGTAAAATCAATGCCGCATTTAGAAAAAGGGCCAAGTGCAACAATGGGATGTAGGGGAGTGGTATGCGCATGCATTTTCTTAGAAAAGATTTGGCACAGGTGGCATTTTTGGACTGCATTCATGCAATCTTTAAATATTATGGGCCAAAAATACCTTGCGCGTAATATTTTTTGGGTAGTGGATAACCCAGAAATATGGCTGCCACAAGCTCTCGAGTAGTATTCATAAATATTTTTTTCTGCTTCTGAGTGGATGACACATCAACGTAACACCATATCTACCCCACGATGGAAAAGTGTATCACCAACAATTAGGTAGTGTCAGGATTGATGGTGTATGCGGCATTGATCATCTTATACATTTGAGGATGGAAGCATTGAGTCTGGAGATAAATGAGGATGTATCCATACCAAGGTTCAGAAGAGTCAATGAGGAACAAAGATTCATCAGACAATGAATCTTGGACCACTAATTCTTCAATGACTCGGGGAAGATCGATCATTAATTCTGTAAAGACTAAGGATTTGTTGGATTTGGGGATAGAGAACTCAAGTTTGAATTCTTGTAATAAGATAATACATTTTGAGTAGTGACCTCCCAATATATGACATTACAATATATATTGCATAGGATTGGCGTCAGATATAATGGTAGTAGTTCGAAGAAGAATGTAATGCCGTAATTGCTAAACAATGAAAACTACTGCCAATTCCAACTTCTCGACATAAGGATAATGAAGTTCAACACCAAATAAGAATTTACTATGCTTGTAAATAACATGTTTGTTATTGTCTTCATTGGTTTGAACTAAGACTATTTCGATAGTAGTACCAGATGTCGCAAGATAAAAGGTAAAATATTGATTATAATTTGGGGGTTTCAATAGTGAAGTGGATGTAAGAATATGCTTTAGTCGATCAAAAGAAGGTTGATCTTGTTCACCCCAAATGAATGGGACACCTTTTTTTAGTAATCACATGAAACCTTTATCAATCTCTACGTCGTTGACGATGAACCGTCTTAAGAAATTTGCTTTTCCTTGAGATTTATGAAGTTGGTTAATAGTAATGGGGGGAGACAAATTGATAATGGCCTCAAATTTAAGGGGATCAAATTGGATCCTGAACTTGGATACGATAAATCCAAGGAGATGATCAGATTCCACAACAAATATGCATTTGTGTGGGTTAAGACGAATGTTGTAATGTTGACAATGGATAAATATTTGTCATAGATGATCGATATGATCTTGTCACTTAGGAGATATAGAAGGTAGTTCATCTAGATAAGGATGCACGATATGTTTAATGTCATGTAAATCATAATACACAACCAGTTGGAAAGTGGTTCCAACATTTTTAAGACCAAAGGGTAACTTTTGATAAGCGAAAGTGCACCATGGGCATATAAAGATGGTTTTGTGTTGGTCCTCCAGTATGATTTCAATTTGATTATAGCTAGAGAATCCATCCATGAATGAGAAGACTTCTCATCTGACACAATCATCGATGATCTAATCGATGAAGGGGGAGGGGAAATTTTCCTTAGGACAAGCCTTGTTAAGGTCCCTATATAACACCTTGTTCCCCCCAATTTGTAAATATAACTATATTGGCCAAGAGACTATGGAAAAATAAATATGTGTGAATGTTTGATTTGATGGACCTTTGTATAAAATGTCAATGAATGTAAATTTTGTTATTTACTAGAAAATGGATAAGTGTTGCATGATTGCTCAAAGGGGGGTGTGCTAAGAGAGACCACAAATTCTATGAAAGAGATGGTGAAGGGGACCAGGAATGGTTTCGTTAACCTGCACCAGACCATTACTTTGTTGGATTTAATTG
Organism: Picea glauca; assembly: GCA_000966675.3. Taxonomy (NCBI): domain Eukaryota; kingdom Viridiplantae; phylum Streptophyta; class Pinopsida; order Pinales; family Pinaceae; genus Picea; species Picea glauca. Next base: position 1,031,595 of record JZKD02S1594802.1, on the reverse strand, counting down.
CTCAGGATTAGAAAAACCCTCTGACTCAAGAATGAATTACAGTTAGGCTGGTAGGTGGGAAGACCTCCTCAAGAGTTAATGAGGGGATGGGGATGACCACCCATCTATAAGTCTTCCAGACCTGACCACGGACTAGGAATTTGGGCCACACACAATCTTTTTGAGGAAGGAAATAAAGGAAGGCATGATGGGAAGAGGAAGGCCTGCAAATATTGCAGAGACGAGAGACTGAGCTCTTGAGTTCGGGGAAGAAATGTGGAAAAGAGTGTGTTCTGGTCACAGGAAATAAAGACTGACTCAAGAGAAGGAGAGTAACTTTCATCCCTATCTATGACTAATTCAAGAGAAGGAAAGTAACCTTCGTCCCTATCTATTTCTGTGCCAGGAGAAGGAAAGTAACCTTCTTCCATAACTTTCATTGAGCCGGAAGAAAAGATCCAATATCAAAGCATCGCGGTCTAGCTCGAAGGTGGCTAGTGGTAAATTTGTTAGGAGTGACTGAGCCTATGGTTGGGTGGAAATGAGCACCTCTTTCAACAGTCACATCATGTCTTCTGGTTTTGATAAGTGTTTTCATTATTTGTGATTTGAAATGGAATAATGAATGAATGCATGTATGTATAGATTTAAGATTGGCCTCTGTATTAACTGATCGAGTGATGTGTATGTATTTATCTCCTTGAGGACTTATGATTCTGCTTGATTTTCCATATTCTGCAGTTTAAACCTTGAAGGTTTTTTCTCCAGGGATTTACCTCTCAGTGCCAGAGTTGGAGCAAGCCCCTTGGCACTACTACCATATCGGTAATTCCATGAGATTACCCCACCCTATTTCAGAAATTAAAGTTCTATGATATAGAAAGGTGCTTCCTTCAAACCAATAGCCTAAGAGACCTTAGGCTCGCACCCATGGCCTTAACCAAATCTTGGCTAAGAGTATAGATTATAGCCCAATATTCATCAGAGTGTCTATATGACTAGGGTCTAGAAACCCTGCGCTAAGTCCAAAAGGATCTAACTCTTGATGACTTCAGAGCTTTTGGAGATTGAATCCCTGGAATATCAAACTTCATAACTGTCAAAAATACCCAAATGGCTAAGTCGTGAAAGGTTGTGAGTTGTTGATCTGGGGATTTCGTTGGGGCCCCTTCTCAACCATCTGATCGCCTAGGGGAAGGTTTCACATATGGTACTTCAACGAAGTTCCACTTCGGGAGAATGGATATGATATAGCATCAAACTCCTCAAAAACTGAAGGTATGAAGTGAAGGAGAGTTGGTTATTTGGGGGAGATCGTTAGGATCCATACCTACCATCCAATATTTTAGGAGAAGGGACCCGCATAGGGTACTTTAGCGAAGTCCCACTTCGATAAAATGGAGTGGCAGTGAAGCCCAAACCCTCAAAGTCCGGATCCATGATGTGACTAGGACCATTGATCTAGGGATCCTTCAGATCATGTCCTATCCATTGGATCTACGATGAAGTCAGCCCGACATTGATCTCTTCAGGAGGACCGAGGCATTGTAATGTCAAAATCCATGAAGGCCGAAACAACAAAGTGATGGGAACCATTGATTTGGGAGCATGTTGAATCCCTCCCTTATCATTGGATCTACCCCATGGTCAATTTAGCATTGAATACTTTGGGAGAAATGGGGAGTTTTCATCACAAAACTCCTGAACACCCAATCCTTGAAGTGACGAGAGTTGTTGATTCGAGGATTCTTCGAGACTTTTCCTAGCTGCGAGATATGAGGAATGTTAGAATGCTTCCAATCCGGGGTGATGTGGCAAAGTGATGTCATCCAGGGACACATGGAACTCAGTTTGAAGTGCCACATGTTATCCAGATTCATGCATATCACATACCCTATATACCTACTGGAATGTGACATGTGTCACCCTCGATGAGGGTGTGTCACCTCTGGCCCTTCCATGTGTTAGCTCTTGGTATGTGCCCAACTAGAGAAAAGGGTTGGTGAAGTGACTGAGACTCCAAGAGTCTGGGACATCGAGACTCTAGAGGGTTTGAGGTGTAGTATGGTAGAGAGACCGAATGACCCAAAGGTCGGAGTCACATGGAAATCTTACGGGACTTCGAAAGTTTAGAACTTCAGGTGGTCTCATGCGTAGATAAAAAAGAGGCATGAAGTGTCGAATTCCTCCACAGTTGATATATGAGAAAGATATTAAGTCCATTTATGGGATCATATGGTGGATGTTCTTCCACCATGGAGGAATGGAATTAGAAACAACACGTGTGAGGTGGATCCTTGTGGCCCTCAACCAATGAACGCCTAAAGAAATTTGGGAAGCTTTAAATGGAAATAAAAAACTCGGATTTGATCCTAGTAACCGTCATTAGAATGCTATGGGTGATTATAAGAGGATAAATACCTCAGACAAAGGATCTGAGATGTTAAGGAGAGTGAAATTTTGATGCCCCATCCCTAGGAAAGTCACTTAGGGGTCAAGTGTGTTACAAATGGGTATCAAATCATGGTTACAACACTTGGCCTTCTTGGGCTCATGGATGAGTCGCTTAAAAACCATGTTTAAAGAAATATTAAGGGTGAACCCTACCTTACCTCTTTCCTAAAGAGTTTGGTTAAAATTTTGCTGAAGAAAATAATGAAAAATTTCTACTGTGTGTGTATTTAAAAAATATGAACTATGTTTTGTCAGCACTCAAGCAGTTAGTAAATCATGGGAAACTACAAGAATAAATGATAGTGACACACCATGAAGTGGGGGATGGCTCACACAATAGAGGCGAAGAATATGACGAGAGGAGGGCAGTGGAGACCCCTCCAGATCTAGTTGAAACTGTAAGGAGCCTCATGGATGAATTATAGAGTTGCAAGGCCGACAACGAGAGATTGATAAAGGAGAAAGAAAAACAAATAGAAATTAATGCAATCTTGCTGCAGAGATTATCTGATATATAGAGGAAATTATAGCATGGACCTGCAACTAGTCATGTGGACCAACGACATACAAAAAGAAGTCAAAGCCCACCTGAGATATGAAAAAATGCCCCCATAAGTGGTCACACTCAGAGGAGTACCTCGAGGAAGGCCCAACCTAGAGGTAGGGGACACTCATCAAGAGAGTCCTATGGAGAGGAATTTGTCAACCCCAAGGGGTATTCTAGTAGCAAGACTAACTCACATTCTCAAAGGAAAGGAAAGAAGAGAAATAATTCCAAAAGTCGTGATCCTGAAGAGTTCAAGAAAGCCAAACCACCCTCTTTCGATGGATATATTAAGAAAGGTGAAGAGGAAGAATCTTGGCTGGTGAGTTTAAAGAAGTACTTTAGAGTTCATGACTACTCTGAAAACTTGAAGTCTCAAATAGTCATCTTCAACATGAATGGAAAATCTTCCATTTGGTGGGAAGACCTAAGGAATGTGAAAGGAATCCATGAGAAGGAGTTATCATGGAAATAGTTTGAGAAATACTTCAAGGAGAAGTAGCTGTCAGAGAAATACTTTGATGGGAAGACTAAGGAGTTCTATGAACTCAGGTTGGGACAACTCACTATAGAAGAATATATCAATAAATTCCTTGATATGATAAGGTATGTAACCTACATAAAAGATGAAAAGGTAAAATTTCAACAATTTATTAGTGGGTTACCTCAGTCCTACTGGGACAGGATTGAGTTTGACGAGCCAAATACCTCATAAGAGACTATCCAGAAGGCAAGGTATTGTTATGAACAGTTCAGGAGTCAGACAAAACCTTGCGAGGACTAGAAGAAGAAGAGTAGTTCAATATTCAAGAAGAAGGGGTTTAAATCCTCAATATTTAAGAACTATAGGAAGGATTATAGGATGAGCCTTCCAACCAAAAGTGTGTATCAATAAATTTCCCCTCCTAGAGTGGAAATAAATCTTTTGGATCAATCCTAGGAAAGACTGATAACCCAAAGAGAGAACCCTTGAAATGTTGGGGTTGTAAAGAAGAACATCTGCTGAGGGATTTCCCACACAGATAGCAGAGTAGTAGGAGAGTCTACAACATCCAAAAATATACCAAAATCAATGATTTGGTTGGGATCATGTCACATATTTATGTAGTCGTGGATAATAAACAAGCCAACCACCAAGCTTCAGTGGTGGAGATGGAAGGTATGATTGCCAAGCATTTGGTTTCTATTTTAATTGACCCTGGTTCTAATTTGAGTTATGTATCCCCTCAGAGTATTGATAAGTGTAAATTGCAACCAGTTAGACATGCTAAGCCATGGTTGGTACAACTAGCCACTGGCACCAAAATAAAAGTAGCATAGGTCATACCATATTGCCAATTCATTATGGATGGATTTCCCACCCAAGCAAGCCTTAACATACTTCCCCTAGGATATTATGACATGTTGATTGGTATCGACTGGTTAGCCACTTATAAAATCAATTTGGACTATTAACATAAGACGTTAGAGTGTGAAAATGAAGAAGGGAGAAAAATAATCCTTTAAGGGATTCAAAACCCTATCTCAGTGAGACAAATATCATCCCTTCAAATGAAAAAGTATTGCATGAAGGGATGTTCTCTATATGTAATACAGGTGTTAGAATCTGTTGAGTATGAAAAAACAAACCTAGAGGGCCACCCCATATTAAGAGAGTATAGAGACGTGTTTCCAGAAGAGGTACCAGGGTCTACCTCCAAGAAGATACATTGACTTCTTGATAGATCTTGCACCAGGAGCAATGACAATGTATAGGATGCCCTATAGGATGAGTATAGTAGAGCTATTTGAGCTCAATATATAGCTAAAGGAGATGATGGAAAAATGCGACATCCGACCCAACATGTATCCATGGGAAGCACCAGCTTATTTGTGAAAAATAAATATGGCACACTCTGATTGTGCATAGACTATAGAAAAATCAACAAGACAACCATAAAGAAAAAGTATCCCTTACCAAGAATAGATGACTTGTTCGACCAATTAAGAGGTGATTCTATTTTCTCAAATATTGACTTAAGGTCTGGATACCATCAAGTCCAAATCAAGGATGAAGACATCCACAAAATAGCCTTCAGGACAAGGTATGGTCACTATGAATTTGTGGTGGTACCATTTGGATTAACTAATGCTCCCGCCACTTTTATGTGCTTGATGAATAATGTACTCTAAAAAATGCCTAGACATATTTGTATTGGTTTTCATTGATGATATCCTAATATATTCCAAGAAAAGAGATGAGCATGAAGAACAACTTAGACTTGTACTTCAAGTACTAAGAGAGAATCATCTCTACGCCAAGTTTATCAAGTGTGAATTTTTCCAGAAGCAAGTCCATTACTTAGGCCATGATATTTCTAAAGAAGGAGTGGGAGTAGACCCTGACAAGATCAGGTCTATCATGGAATGGCATACCCCAAAGGACATATCTAATATCAGATCCTTTATGATATTAGCAAGATACTATAGAAGGTTTATAAAATTATTTTCCAATATTGGTTGTCCAATCACTACCCTTCAGAAAAAGGGGGTTAAGTTCACTTGGACATCAGAATGTGAAGAAATATTTCAGAAACTGAAATACCTTCTAACTCATGTGCCCATGTTGAAGATTGCAGACCCTGATAATGACTTCCTCGTGTGCACAGATTCTTTCAAGGAAGGACTCAGAGGAGTCCTTATGCAAGAAGGGTGTGTAATTTTCTATGAATCTAAAAAATTGAATGAGCATGAAATCAATTATGTGACCCATGATCTAGAATTGGATGCCATAGTGCATGCTTTAAAAATTTGGAGGCATTACCTCCTAGGTAGGAGATTTGTACTTATGACAGACCATTGTTGGTTGAGGCACCTGTTTGATCAACCAAAACTCAATTCCATGAAATCTAGGTGGATGGCTCTCCATAGTGAGTTTGATTTTGAAATTAAACACATCAAAGGAAAGGAAAATAGGGTGGTTGATGCCTTTAGAAGAAGTGTGAAAGTGATTCATCTAACAATAATGAGCACCTGTAAAACAAATTTCAGGGATAGAGTTTGAAATGCATAGGAAACATATGCATTCTTCAAGACTGTGACATCATACTTAAAGAAAGATCCCACATGGCTAAAGTATGAAGGCTATTAGATGTTGGATGAAGGTTCGTTTCCTGACATAAACAGATTGTATATCCCAATTTGTGATGACATGAAGAGGTTCATAATCGACGAACTACACAAGAGACCATATACTGGTCATCCAAGTTATTAAAAAATGATTACGACCACTAGAAAAAAATTCTATTGGCCTGGATTGAAAAAGGACATAGTTGTTTATTTAGCTAAGTGTATAGAATTCCAACAAGTTAAGGCAGAACACCATCATCCAACAGGTTTGTTACAACCCCTGCCAATTCCAAAATGGAAATGGGAAACCATTTCCATGGATTTTATCACCGGATTACCAAAATCGGCTAAGCAGAATGGTACCATCATGATAGCGGTGGAAAAATTGATCAAGTCTGCTCACTTCGTTCCTATCAATTCAACTTGCAAGGAAATAGATATCGCCAAAATATTCATGAAGAAGATATTTAGATTGCATAACATGCCTAGGGAGATTATATATGACAGAGACACAAAATTTAATTCAAGATTTTGGAAGTCCTTAATTGTTGTTTAGCACAACCTATCACCCTCAAACTGATGGATAGACAGAAACAGTGAACCATATATTAGAATATATGTTAAGGATGCATGTAATGAATCAACCTAAGAAGTGGGAAGAATATCTTCCATTGGTATAATTTGCCTACAACAACGGTTATCAAGAGTCACTGAAGATGAGACCTTTTGAAGCCCTCTATGGTAGACAGTGAAATATTCCAATTAGCTGGAGTAATCATGTGGATATAATTACAATCAGACCTAGCATGTTGAAGGAAATGGAACAACAAGTGATTCAGATTAAGAAAAATATGAAAATTTCTCAGGATAGACAGAAGAATTACGTCGACAGAAAGAGAACTTCCAGAGAGTTCAAGACAGGAGACCATGTCTATATCAGAGTTAAACCCAGAAAGAGATTCTTGACAATGGGTCCGTGTTCCAATATGGCACCATGGTATTGTAGAAACTTTGAATTCTTAGATAGAGTGGGACCTATAGCCTATAGGCTAGCACTTCCTCCCACAGTAAAGGAACATAATATTTTCCATGTTTCATTATTGAAGAAATATGTACATGATTCTAATCATATACTTGACTGGTCTGTGATCCAGGTGGACTTGAAGGGAGAATTCCTGCCAAAACCTTAATGCATACTAGACAATAAGGAAACCTCACTCAGGAACTGAACCATTGCACAGGTCAAGGTGCAGTGGAAACAATTTTTCCCAAATGAGGCTACGTGAGAAATGGAGGATGCCATGAGACAAACATATCCATTTTTGTTTACTTCTATATATAAAAAGCATATTGATATATAGAACATTGAGGGCGATGTTCCTTTAAGGGGGGGGGGGGGGGATTTTAACACCATTTTCCCCCTAGTTTGTAAATATAAATATATTAGACAAGAGACTATCACAAACTCAATATGTGTGAATGTTTGATTTGATGGACCTTTGTATAAAAGGTCAATGAATGCAAAATTTTTTATTTATTAGAAAATGGTAAGTGTTGCATGACTGCTGGAATGTGGGTGTGCTAAGAGAGACCATGAATTCTATGAAATATATGGTGAAGGGGACCAGGAATGGTTGTGTTAACCTCCACCAGAACAATACTTTGTTGGATTGAATTGCTCAAGATCAGAACAACCCTCTGACCCAAGAATGAATTACAGTTAGGCTAGTATGTGGGAAGACCTCCTCAAGAGTTAATAAGGGGATGGGGCAGACCGCCCATCTATAAGGCTTCCAAACCTGACCATGGACTGGGAATTTGGGCCACACACAATATTGTTGAGGAAGGAAAGAAAGGAAGGTGTGGTGGGTAGAGGAAGGACTGGAAAGAGTGCAGAGACGAGATATTGATCTCTCAGGTTCGAGGAAGAACTGTGAAAAAGAGTGTGTTATGGTCGTAGGAAATAGAGAATGACTCATGAGAAGGAGAGTAACCTTCGTCCCTATCTATGATTGAGTCAAGAGAAGGAGAGTAAACTTCATCCATATCTATTTCTTTGTCGGGAGAAGGAGAGTAACCTTCGCCCCTAACTTTCATTGAACTAGAAGAAAATATCCAATCTCAAAGAATCGTGGTCTATCTCAGGGTGGCTAGTGGTAAATCCGTTAGGAGTAACTAAGCCTATCGTTGGGTGTAAACGAGCACCCCTTTCATCAGTCGCATCACGTATTTTGGTTCTCATAATTGTTTTCATTCTTTGTGCCTGGAAATGGAATAATGAATGAATACATGTATGTATACATTTAAGATTGGCCTCTTTATTGACTGATCGAGTGACGTGTATGTATTTATCTCCTTGAGGACTTATGCTTCTACTTGATTTTCCATATGATCCAGTTTAACCCTCCAAGGTGTTTTCCCCAAGGAGTTACCTCCTAGTTCAAGAGTTGGAGCAAGCCCCTTTGCACTGCTACCATCTCAGTAATTCCACGAGATTACCCTACCCTGTTTCAGAACTTAAAGTTCAACGAGCTAGAAAGGCGCTTCCTTAAAACCAATAGCCTAAGAGACCTTAGGCTCATGCCCACATCCTTAACGAAATATCAGCTAAGAGTAGATATTTTATCCCTAAATGCATCAAAGGGTCCATATGACCAGGGTCTAGGAACCTTGTGCTAAGTCTGAAAGGAGATAACTCTTGATGACTTTGAAGCTTGGGAAGCTCGAAGCAATAGGAGGTAAAACTTCATAACTGTAAAAAATACCTGAATTTCGGAGTTGCGAAAGGTTATGAGTCATTGATCTAGGAAGTCTATTGGGGCCCTTCTCGACCATATGATTGCCTAGTGGAATGTTTCACGTATGGTACTTCGATGAAGTTCCACTTCGGGAGAAAGGAGATGCTATAACACCAAACTCACCAAACATTGAAGGTACGAAGTGAAGGAGAGACGTATATTTGGGGGAGACCTTTAGGATCCCTACCTACCATCCAATATTTCAGTAGAAGGGACCCACATGGGGTACTTTTGTGAAGTCTCGCTTCAAGAAAATGGAGTGTAGTGAAGCCAAAACCCTCAAAGGTTGGATCCATGATGTGTCTAGGACTTTTGATTTGGGGATCCTTTGGGTCCTCTCCTAGCCGTTGGATCTATGATGAAGTCAACCCAATTTTGACCGCTTCGGGAGGACCAGAGCGTTGTAACGTCAAAATCTCCAAAGGCCAAAACAACGAAGTGATGGGAACCGCTGATTTGAGGACATGTTGAATCCCTTCCTGATCATTGGATCTATCCCATGGTCAATTCAACATTGACTACTTTGGGAGAAAGGGGGAGTTTGCATAGAAAAAATCTCAAATTCCAAATCCCCAAAGTGATGAGAGCCATCGATTCGAGGATGCTTCGAGACTTTTCCTAGCCGTGAGATCTGAGGGATGTTAGAAGGCTGCCAGTCCGAGGTGATGTGGCATAATGATGTCACCTAGAGACACGTGGATCTTAGTTTGAAGTGCCACATGTTACCCATATTCATGCATATCACATACCCTATATACCTACTGGAACGTGACATGTGTCACCCTCGATGAGGGCAGGTGTCACCCCTAGCCCTTCCATGTGTCAACTCGTGGTACATGCCCACCTAGCCAAAAGGGTTGGTGAAGTGACCGAGACTTCGGGACTCCAGAGGGTTTGGGTTGTAGTATGGTAAAGAGACCAAACAAACCCAAGGCTAGAGCAATGTGGTAAGCTTATGGGACTTAGGAAGTTTGGAACTTCGGGTGGTCTCATGCATAGATAGCAAAGAGGTGTGAAGCGTCAAATTCCTTCACAACTAATATATGAGAAAGAGATTAAGTCCAGTCATGGGATCAGACAGTGGATGGTATTACACCATGGAGGAGGGGACTTAGAAACAACATGTGTGAGGTGGATCCACGTGGGCTCCACGTGTCCCACAACCAATGAACACCTGAAGAACTTTGGGAATCCATAATTGGAAATCCAAAGCTCGGATTTGAGCCTGGTAGAAGTCATTAGAATGCTACAGGTGAGTAGAAGATGATAAAGACCTCAGACAGAGGTTATGAGATTTTAAGGAGAGTGAAATTTTGATTCCCCATCCCTAGGAAAGTCACTCGGGGATCGGGTGTGTTACACCCTATAATCAACACATACTCAGATTGTGCCTTGATTCTTGGTGATGGGTATGATATTGGAGACCCACTGTGTAAGGGGCACGAGATAGATAAAACCAGTGTTCAATAATTTTTAAACTTTCACCTTAATTACTCTGGCTTTTTGTGGGTGAACTGTATGTAGCCGTTGTTGAACGAGATGGGATCCAGGTTATTTCTTAATTTCATGAACAATGATTTGTGGGTCAATTCCTAGAATTTCTTCATATGACCAAGAAAAAATATCATAGAGCTCTTTAAAAAGGCAGTGTAACATTCAATCTTTTTAGGAGAGAAATCGACACCTATCTGGATGTGTTTTGTGATCCCTGGTTTAACTGAAATATCGATTTATATGTTCTTAGAAATATTTCCCAAGTTTCCTTATGATGGATAAGAATATGATGTGGAGGGTAACAAGGACAGGTCTTGGGCATCAATAGAAAGGAGGGTTTGAATATGTGTTTCTATCCTCTCTTGATTGGGGAGGAAAGAGGATCGGTAGTGATGGTCTTCCTAGGGTTGATCTTGAAGAGACATGACTTCCATTATGGCTTCATTGAATGGGAAGATGAAATCTAGGAAGTCATCCTTGAGATGTTCAGGGGTAACCCAATAAGGAGAGGAAAATTGATCTCACTTTGCATCCAGTAGGAGTTTAGAATCAATGTTAGCATATTCATTTTCTATCTATATGGCTGAATATGATAATTCAGCTGAGGATAAAGGCATGATAGCTCCAAAGGATTCGATATTGGAAGAGTGAGGAATTACCCAAGGGTCGAAAGAACCAATAGATTTATCACAAAAGGTAGATATCATATTGATCAGATCTATTTGAGAGGTATCGGGTGCAGGTAAAGGGAAGGTTCCCATATTCAAGTGTTGAGGTAAATGGAAGGTTCCCTTATTTGAATTTTGAGTTAAAGGGAAGGTTCCCATAAGGGTGCTAACCTCATATTCCCATAAGGGTGTAGGTACAGATACTCTCATATTCGGGTGTTGACTTGCCTATGAATGGTATATTTGTGTTGGGATTAAGTTGCACATCGAGTGTACAATAATCAAGTTGGTCTATTGACACTATATTTCCTTGGTGAGGAAAGTGGATAATTTGGAAGACAGAGGATTCCATTTCCTTCATAACATAAAACCAAGTATGACCTAAAAGAAGATTATAGTCGAGATTAGCATCTGTTACTTCTACTTCGACAAAGGTGGTTTTACCAGCTAGTTCGATTGGTAGGGAGGAAAAAATACCATGAGGTTTGAAAAAATGTCCATCAAATGCCTTCAATATGGTTTCTGATGCAGTAAGTTGTGGAGAGCCTAAGGATTTCCAACAAGTCATTGACATAATAAAAGTGACTGCAACTTCATCGATCACAAGTCGAAAAACATTTTTGTTAAGTGAACAAATGATGATTTGTAATGCAAGTTGGTGTGAAAGGAGAGGTTCACTTTGGTCAATGTTAAAAGAGATAATGTTTGACTCTGAGGGATAAATTCCCCCAATGGATTTTAATAAATATTTTAATTAGGTTGGACAACTCTACAATACTTTGAGGGCATACATGCAACATGGGGCTTGAGCAAGATCCTCCATTATAATATAGTGTTGGGATGCTTGAGCATTAGGGTCATGTGTCGTTCAACGAAGTACCCCTTTTGAGGGGAGAAAATAAGGTTCTATACTTGGTTTCTCAAGCGTGAGAGGGACATTGGGTGGAGTTGGAACAGGAGGATATTTTGATGGAGGATTCCCATCCTGAGAGTCATAATTCCTAGTTCTAGTGGATAATGTCATGGATTTAACCATCAAGATATTGGTGGTTGAGGACTCAGGGTTTCCCCAGGTGGGGGTGTTTGTATTTTCACAAC
>JZKD02S1594802.1:1003508-1019402 GCA_000966675.3 Picea glauca | reverse complement strand
CATTTTTTTTCCTCTGGATGGTTGTAGGTTTTTGGGTGTAGTGGATTGCATGGAATTAACCTCTGAGGCTTGGGTAGGGGGCTCCATTGGAGTGCTCATGTGGACAGATGAACTGGGATGTATAGCTTTATTTAATGGGTTTTGTTGCCTAGTCACCTAACCATATGAATCTGTAGAAACATGACCGATCATATTGTTGGTACAAGTTTGATCAGACCAGGGTCCTTCTCAAGTTACCAACAAAAGGTACTGAGTAGTCTAGAGCACTGGAATTTTCATCTCCTCTGAAGAGAAGAAGTCTCACGTGAAGCGTTGCTGAGACAAATAGATAGGGAAGGGTAAGTAAAAGACTTAGGAGGATCCACAGAACCTTCAGGACTCATTCTAATCTTGCGCATGGGACATGAATAGATCTGAATCTTATGTGTGTAAGAATTGAACCTACTTACATTATGAACAAACCTTCAAACATAGAATCATCAAGTAGAAATTGTAAACCATAAATAAGTACTGTAATGCATAAGTAAAATACATAGAGACACATCATATTTTGAAAATTTAGATCCTTCTTCATATTATCTTCATAATCTTTCCTTAATTACAAATTCAGGAATACATAGTAATGCTCTATACAGACTCTTGACTCTGGACTCATGTTGCAGAGCTCTGATTCTTAGACAGATAGGTCTATTACATTACAGACTCAAGACTTTACTTAACTCGACTAACAACAACCAAAAACTAAAATCTCGACTGACTAACTGAGCAACCCTTTTACAATTATATTCATCCCTATATATAGCTAGGTTGTGTCTTCCATTTTGGCTTGCGTGCTTCCTTGTTATGTTGCAATCATTTGTTTCTTAGCTGGAGTTGCACTGTATTTCACAACTGATTTATATTTCTCTTTCTCACTCTGTTGTCTAGTTTCTGGTGAATCTTGCGCAACTCGTGCTCAGGAAAAACTTGTGTGATTCCTTATCCCAAAAACGAAGGTCCCAACAGGCTCTGACCACAAACCTTGACTCGTCCTCAAGTCAAGTGCTTGGTTCTTTCACATATTCTAGGAGAATCTACTGTTTTCCCTTGTACTCCTTTTCTTCTTCCTTCAGCTCTTATGTTTGTTCTTTCTCTTCTTTTACATCTTCAAATGAAGGTCCCAACTCTAGGACCAATTCTAAGGCTCGCTTCTTTACTTCTTGAACGTTTCCAACTTTGTCCTGCCACTTCCTGGCGAGGAGTGATGCCTCTACAACAAATTGTTGTGTTGTCTCTTTTCTATCCCCCTTTGGATTAGATGCAACCAACAAGTTCCATTCAAAATCTATTGTTGCATCAACTTGATGCATCTGCATATACACTGCCTAAATGACAAGTCGAAAGTTGTGCAACTCTTTCTTTGCTACAGACTGTGACTCAAAAAGGGCGTTCAGTTCATTGTCCTCCTGTTGTATTTGGTTGAACTTCTGTTGTTTCTCCATCGGATCCATTGTGGCCACAAATTCTTCATTCAACACCTAGATCTTTGTGTGCACCTCCTCCAAGACATGGTTTCATTGAGAGATGATGCCCATCCAATCACTAACTTCTCAGAATATCTTTGCTCATTCTACTTTGTACTTGTGCAATGATGCTCGGGCATTATTGCCTTACAGTACGGTATTATACATCTTCTCTTGCATCTTTTGAGGTTGTTTCTCTGCTTCTTGTTGAGTCTGTCACAATTTTTCTTCTATATGCTCAATGCGAGTGGCTAGTTGTGTCCATGCACCTTGTAGAAGTTCAATCTGGTGCTCTAGCTCGCCTGCGTCACTGGATTCAAGTAGTTTGGGAGAAACCTTATGAATCTCCATCCAGGCTTTGACAAGTCTTTCCTGCATTATTTCCAGTTTGTGTTGAACCTAGATTTTTTCGTGCACTTCCTATGTCCTACATGTTTTTGTGATGAGATCTTCCTTCCTTGTGACCTCGACAGACATCTCAGCCTCCTGGAGCCTTTTCTCTAATTGATCAGTTGATGCTCTGATCAGTCCAAATAAGTGTGTCTCTAGCCACTATACCAAGTCAGTGGATGAAGGGGTTGTGTCTCTAGGTGCTCATGTTTGGAGTGGAAGTCCACTAGCCATTGAGTGCTTCGAGCGGGTCTCTACCTCCTCCTCTGTTGATGGTCCTATTGCGATCCTCAACCTTAGCTTTGAGGGAAAAAGAGTCAGAACCTTTGTTATAGCTATGTATAGTTGCATCAATTATGCACATTGCTAAGGGTTCTGGAGAACCCTCTCCATCTGTTCACACTCGGATACCATGCTCTGCTCAATTGTTGATTCTAGTACTTTCTAAGCATCTAGTATCTCTTTCTCTTTTGTTGCGTCTGCTTCATGCATTGTGCTTTCTTGGGAAACCTCACCCTTGGCCAATCAGGTGATTTTATGCTTGCTTTGGGCTTCTGACCCCTCCATCGTTTGAATGTTTTTTTCTGGCCTCAAAGGCTCAAGCTGTTATTCCTTGATGTCTGGATTTAGACCATTCAGCTTCATGTTCTGCTCTGGTGCTTTGGGGTTTGTAATAGAAACTTTTGGTCTCATATTAGTCGACTCTTGGGTTATTTTTGGGAGTCCTCACTCCTCTTTCTCTAGTTTATCGAGATGCATCAGCTCTAGGTTTATGGTCTGGGGTGGATTGGTGGTTTCTTGGGTTGGTGACTGGGGTGGTGGTGGTCATGGAGGGTGTTCAGTGAAAAATGTGGATGGAAATGTTTCAGGCTTAGTTTCATCATGAATGTGGATGATGGGGCTTGCTTTGACCGCTGAGCAGATGTGGGGAACAACTGATGCAAGGGGTTGGGGTTTCAGAGGTTTGTTCAGAGAAACCTTGGTTCTGGGCCTCTTCACTATTGGTTCAGTAACGAACACAACACTCAAGACCTAGTTAATGTCCTCACCTGACAATACAACATTAGCTACAGTGGACGGAGGGTCGGTAGTGTTCTTTTATTTCATTCCAATGGTTGTGACTCATCTTCCTCCTCAAATTATGATTGTGTTGGAGCTTCTGGATTTTGTGGCTCTAGGCCTAAGCTTGGTCCTACTCCTACTTCTTTGTCTTTCTTCTTCATCAGCTCCGCAGGTAGCATATAGTGCATCCCCAACTTGCGCAGGTTGCATTTAACTTCTGGCCATGACATTAATTCTTTGTCAAAGGCCTCCTTGTCCAGATAGAATGACAACATATTTTTATCAAAATATTCCCTGCTAACATGTCTCAACCAAACAAATGTATGGTGTTACTTCATGTTGAAGGCGATGTTTCTCATATTGAAGTTGAGGAGATCATGTGGAATACGTAGCCTCTATGTTGCGTCTATCAATTCATTGTACCACTTAGAAAATGATGTGGTGTTGAAGGCTTCATTTTTTGAATCCAGAATTGACTTCCATGGCTCGAACATCTTCACCATGCGTCCCTTATCTGGTAGCGTTGACGGTCTTCCTATGGGTGGCTTCCATTTGAGAATGGAGAATTCCACCAACATATATCCATAAGTTAAGGTTCCTCAATTCTCATGTGCTTCCTCGCATGCCACGAGTAGTTCCTCTAGAAGGTAACTACATTAATTGAACACAACGCCATTGGCAAAAAATTATGCTACTGATAATGCATATAGTGTGCATTTTCCCTTGTAGTATGATCTCATAACCTTGTTGGCTATGATGTAACAACCAGTCCAGACTATCTCTAGTAATATAGGTTCGATTACTATTGTGTGGCCCCCCCTCTTTGTGTTGAATTTCTCATACAAGCTGAGCTCGCCTTTATTTTTGTCGTGCTTACCAGGACCCTGG
This sequence comes from Picea glauca, assembly GCA_000966675.3. NCBI lineage: Eukaryota > Viridiplantae > Streptophyta > Pinopsida > Pinales > Pinaceae > Picea > Picea glauca. Next base: position 1,015,560 of record JZKD02S1594802.1, on the reverse strand, counting down.
AATCTTTTTGACACATCCTCTCCTTCGAAGGACAGTATTATAAGCTGATGTATGTCTTCAGCGTGGATTGGATATCACTTATCCAACCAAAGAATTATGTCATGCACCCTACTTATCATAAAAATTTTGCACCGTGCAACCTCACCAATGGTACCAAATATTGGTAGGTCTCTAAGGTTCATGATGGTCGAATTGAACAAGTTGACAAAGTCTGGTTTTGGCACAAATTACATGCCTCCAAATCCTTCTGGAGTCATCTACCAAAATACATTTGTTTTCATCTGAGGGAACAGAACCAAATATTTTAGGTCAAGATCAAGGAGCTTAACATGCTCCACCTTCCATTTGAGATCACCCATAACCTCAACTCAGGGGTCATAGGGATCGTCTGGTACCTCTTCTTTATACATGGCACTCCAACTTGTTGTGGCTCTCGACATTCACACTTCTACGACAAGTGAAGGGATAGGATCACGACTACAAATTTCACAATTGAATAGGCTGGTTCACTCTATTGAATTCATAAATGGCTATGTTCTTTGAAAATGATGCGTTCTTGGGTGAGTTCTCAGGACCTTATACTTGACTTAACAAGAAAGTTTTAACAATAACTATTGTTCATTATGACCGTATGAATGCAACTGGATCAGAGTTTTCTGACGGGATGATTTAACAGGGTAAATCCTATTGGGTGATTTTGGCATTTACTTACCTACATGAGTGGAATAGGGACGTGTCCTATTTCCTACCTTTCTATTTGACGGGTGGGTATCCTGACGCAAAATCCGATGGAATATTGGCATATCATGGCTTTATGGCTTAACTAACTTCAAACAGGGTACCATAATGGCAATAAAGGTTGTGACTAGACCGGGTTCATGCGATACATGGGCTCAGATCGTATTCGGATTCATTCTCCCTCCAACTACAAAGGAGGTCTCTATCATATTAATGAATTTCATTAATGAATTCTCTTATGCTTCGGATCCTACACTACTAGTTCATTAGTTATGTATCAAACAATTCTTAAATAGAAAATGAACTATGTGTCATGGAGAAACACTGCGCACTTCGACTTTATTAACTAAATTTACAAAAATTTCAGAAAACTCAAATATAACTATTGTACAAGCTCCTTCAGACTAGAGAGATAGTCCCTTTTTCTCAATTTTGAGACAGATAGGGCTTCAGGCGAGCGCCATTCACCCATCCTGGCTACAACACACCATCTAGTTGTCCAAGTCTGACTTCTCCCAAGGGTCGGATCTCTGCAATTATGAATGGTCCCAACCAGTGCATGCACATCTTTCCAGGATTCTTCTGGTACCAACTATCATAAAGTAGAACCTTGTCTCCTTACATAAATACCTTGGTATTAATGTTCCTATCGTGCCAAGATTTTTGTCTTTCTTTTTCAACTGACTAATGGAAGTCTGCTAGAAATCTGGTCTCCTCGAGTTCTTATAACTTCATAAGTCTCTGTGCAATGGATTCCTCTTCTGACATACATGTGATTTGTGCAATATACAAACTCGGAGTGATGAATTCTGTAGGCACCACTACCTCTTTCCCATAAAATAACTGGAATGGTGTGTACCTGTGGAGTTTCTTTGTGGTTTCCCTGTAAGACCATAGTACTGTTGGGACTCTATCATCCCAATCTTCTCGATTTGCGAAACATACCTTTGTCAACCCTTTTTCCAGAATCTTGTTGTGTTTTTCACATACCACTAAGTTTGATTTTTGATTACCATCATTTGTAAAAAGAAATTATTTAATCTTTTGTAGGACTACTTCAAGCTTAGGGTACTTACTTGTAAATGAGAAGTCCTTACAAAAATGAGCTACCAGTTAGGGACATAGTCAAAATCCCTTCCTCCATCAAGAAAACCTTAATCCGCAAGGGGATTTCTCTAAATAGTCTTCCCCTTGTGTCTTTCTTGAAAATCGCCTCTGCTCATGAAAAATATTGGTGGTTCTCAGTCGCAAATTCGATAATATATCCTTCTAACGTGGTACTGACCCAAACATCAATCATCAGCATGACTGGAAAATCCATCCTCTTAAGTGTTGCTATATTTTTGGTGTCCCAAGAACATATCCTCTTGGATCGTTCTTGGAATTCTAGAGCTTCTTGGAGCCTCTTTATCTAGTGGAAAATTTGTTCTGGGAACTTAACCCATAAAATCTCATATTGGTCGCTCGATATTTCTAAGTAAAAGATTGCTTCACGAGTGTCTTCCACCGATTTTCCCCTCAGCTCAGCTTCTTTCCATATGAGTGCGACACATTTTGTTTCCCACCATTGGTCAATACTAGATCTGTGGATCCGTAGAAGCATCCTCCCTACAGGTTCCCTTTTATCGTAGGTCCCGGAAATAGAACCATTTTGTTGGCGCAAGTTTGATCAGAACAGGGTCCTTCTCAGGTTAAAAACAAAAGGTACCGAGTAGTCTAGAGCGCTGGCATTTTCATCTCCTAAGAAGAGAAGAAGTATCACCTGAAGCACTATTGAGACAAATAGATAGGGAAGGATAAGGAAAAGACTTAGGAGGATCCACAGAACCTTCAGGACTCATCTAAATCTTTCACAGGAGACATGAACAGATCTGAATCTTATGTGTGCAAGAATTGAACCTACTTACATTATGAACAAGCCTTCAAACATAGAATCATCAAGTAGAACTTGTAAACCATAAAGAAGTATTGTAATGCATAAGTAAAATACACAGAGACACATCATATTTTGAAAATTCATATCCTTCTTCATATTAGCTTCATAATATTTTCTTAATTATAGATTTCGGAATACATAATAATGCTCTGTACAAACTCTTGACTGTGGACTCATGTTGTGGATCTCTGATTCTCAGACAGATAGGTCGATTACATTACAAACTCAAAACTTTACTTGAATCAAATTACAACAACCAACAACTCAAATCTCGACTGACTAACTGAGCAACCCTTTTACAATTATGTTCAACCCTATATATAGCTAGGTTGTGTCTTCCATTTCGGCTTGCACACTTCCTTGTTTTGTTGCAAATATTTTTTGTTTAGATAGTGTTGCGCTTTCTTTCAAAACTTATTTCTATTGCTCTTTCTTGCTCAGCTATCCAGCTTCTAGTGAAGCTTGTGCAACTCGTTTTCAGTCAAAACTTTCATGATTCCTTATCCCAAAAATGAAGGGCCCAACACATACCATCGGCATGGGGTCTGGATGACAGTTTGGTTTGGTTGTTTGATGGCCAAGGGGCATGGGTAATCAAGTCATATAATGTGTCAGAATGATAATATACTAAATCTAAATATTGGGCACAAGATATGGCTTGTTCCTTTGTAACAACGCCTCCCATGGTGACATCTCGAGTGATAGGTGGAAAAAGAGACTTGGTAAACCAATTAGCTAATAGTTGGTCCGGGATTGTGGCTTTAATTAGTCGTTGTTGACATCTCCACTCATGAATGTGATCAGAGATATGGGTGGAGTTCAATTTACACAACGATGCTAAAAGCTCAGTACCAGTTTCATATTTGATGGGTAATTGGAAGTGTGTCAAAATTTCCATAGCAAGGGAATTAAAGTCATCAAAGGATTTCTGCAACAATTCTATATACCATTTTGCTGGGGATCATGTAAGAGTCCACTGGAACAGTCATAATCAGATGGAATCATCCATCAAGGAGTTCTAAGAACACCATAGGTGGAAAGTCATCACGTGATTATTTGGATCTTCTCTAGGTTTTCCATCAAACTTGGGAATATTGGAAGGGAGTTTGGCAGGAATGGGGGGCCATAAAGGGGAATGTCATATGGGGTAATTATTCAACCTTGAAATATCAAGAAAATCTAATGTTACCAAAAATGAAAGTTTTTTGTTGACCTATGGAGGTGGATTATGTGGTCCTCCTCCATATGGGTGTTTTTCTAGAGGTCCTCCTCCGTAAGGTGGTCCTCCAGGGGGTCCTCCACCATAGGGTGATCCTCCTCCATAAGGTGGTCCCCCAGGAGGTCTTCCTTTATAGGGTATTCCTCCAAGGGTCCTCCTCCATAAGGTGGTCCTCCACGATAAGGTGTTCCTCCACTATAAGGTGGTCCGCTAGGAGGTTCTCCACCATACGATGGTCCTCCAAGAGGTCCACCTCCATAGGTTAGTCCCCCTCTACCATGGGGTGGTATGCCATGAGGTCCTCTTGGTTGTGGAGGTTGGTTCCATATGGTATTATCTATTCCTGGCTATGGGTGGCCATACAGTAGGCTAGTAATAAAGGTAATAGTCTGGGCTCATAATGGGTGTTTTCCGGTATCTAGGGGTTTTCCCCCAATTTATTGGTTCCCCTAGAGTGAATATGGCCCTAAAACTGGGGGTTTCCCCCCAGTGGGTGGTTGCCCCAAACTAGATAAAGGTTGGATCCCGATAGTAGGAAATGCCCATGTTAAAAAGGATCTGAAAGTTGAGTTATTCACCCCAAAAATATGTTTGCCATACATTTTTCTTGGGTACAGGGGTTGTCCCTCGGTGAAAGGATGGCTCATGGATATTTGTTGGCCAAAACCCATTATTTGGTTTCCTTGGGGAGGTAATCCTCCCGATGAAGGTTGTTGTCCAAAGAGGTTGTGATCGCCTCCTAAGAAAAATGGGGTTAAAAAAGGTTTCCCCACAGTGGGGTGATCCAGGTGGATATTAGTGGCCACCCACCTCTTCCACTTGGCTCAAAACAATTTTTGACAATTTTGGCAATTTATTATTTTTAGCAGTTTTTAACTTTCAGGGCCATTTTGAGGGCCTAAATGAAGGTTTTTCAGGATCAAGATTCTCAATGATAGTAGAGGGTTTTGATTGAACCCCAAAAATGAATCTCCTTGATGATACCTTTCCAATGAGATATATTGCACCCAAAATGAAGATCGTATGCCAAAGTTACGCCCCCAGGAAGTTGATACACCAAACTACCTAAAACGGGGTCCACAAAACTGTTGGCTTTTCATCTTCTGGGGTTAGGGTTTTGGATTTTTTTAATGATAAAAAGGCCTTTGGAGCCTCATTGAAAAATCATCTTCTTGCGAATGAGAGTAGTAGACACATCTCTTCTCAGAGATAAGCTACCACCATTCTAGCAAGTCTTTCACTCTATATTTTTACAGTCTTTGTACATTCTCGCTAATTAATAGAAAATTGTGTATTATTGTATCTTTTTGTTTATGGTTTCATCTATGATACATTTCTGTTATATTATTGGATATCCGAGATATCTTTGTACATTTATTTATTATATCTCCGCTCTCATTTCGTGTCGAAAATAATCTGGATCATGGGGGTTGTGGAAGGTTTTGTTCTTGAAGGTGGTGGTACAATGGTGGGGAGAACATATGATACCTATGTCACTATTGATGTTTGGGTTGTGGTGAAGTTTGGCTAAGACAGTTGTGGTGTAGAGAATATGGGGGAGGAATGAGGGAAATGTTTTTGGATTATATGGGAAATACCAGATATGGGGGGGGTGAGGGGTGCATGAAGAAGCATGTGATTGATTGGGTTGCAAGAGTTTGAAAGCATAGTCTATGATTGTATATACTCTAGAGAGGATATTGTGTGGTTATTTAGGGGTTTTCATAGGGTCATATGGACCCAAAATCCTTGGTGGTGTGATGTAACTGTATGATAAATGGATCATTTGGGTTTCCATACTCACGACATCTTCACAGGGTACAAGAGGTAGACGCTGGTAATCGGTACCAAGTTCAGGTTCCCTGACAGAGTTTACCTGAAGAAGGAGGGGACTGAAAGAGTCAGTCAAGAATGGATTTGCAGGGAGTACAAAACCTTCTCGAAAATTATCTCCTTTTGGATGTTCAAGCAATGGGGTGACAACACTTCTAGCCTTACAGTGGTTTTCCTCTTGAAGGTGATCATCAAGTGAGTTGGGAGGTAAACGTTCATAATGTAGTAGAGGAAATCCTATCATCCCCTGAGACCGATGCAAGTTTTGATTGGCCAAGATTGAGATATGACAATGAAAGTCCTAAATCCAACTAAAGAAAATAAGAAACACGCGCTAAAAAAGAATCTATAAATCAGACAAGCAAACCAAAACTTCTCGCCATGATCTCACTAGTTGGTGATGAAACGAAACATCATGGGAACATATGAGAAGGGGCATGTATAAGTGGGTGGATTAGTTACACTGGAGGCTTGCTTAATAGACTTACACCTACGTGCAAGCTTCCCGACAGTCTATCCATGGGTTTCCCTCTAAGGAGCCCGAGTGAGTTTGACCAACGTCCAATCTAGGTACAACTAAGACTCCCCTTAACCATCACCTTGTGTAATAGCCATAAATATGATGGAAAATAATCTCACCAACTCATAGTTAGCCTCTGAGTAGGTACAGTCGACAGTCGGGTCCAACAGTATGGGTAATATATCAAGTCTGAAATTCCTCAAGAGGACTGAGAACAAGAGGACCGAAAAACACTTTAGAGGACCCCGAACAGATTCGAGATTCAAGAAGTTTCAAGACCAAATGGAAAAATCTAATTCTCAAGAATAATCCCTAATATACTATCGTTCCACTACATTTTATTAAGCCTCGGAGGGGTAATATTTGTTTCCCAGCCGCACGCGACCTCATGTGTAACCCCTGTGTGAGAGGGGGGTCTCGACTATGCCTATATGAAAGTTGGATTTAAGCACTCTTTAATATTCTATGTTTTTTTTTTTGTGGTATTGGACAATTTACTCACTTATCTTAGTCCAAAGACCCTATACCTAGACTATTTTTCGTATTCTTAGAAAATAAAAAGTCTAGTTAATTTTATTAACGCGTGTTCATTTTTTAAGGTTATTCTTTAGTCAAAAGGTTGCATGGAAGTGAAACTTATGATGTGAAAAGACTTGACTCCAAAAGGATGCAAATGGATGAAATTTGAACAATTTTCCTTTTGATGAATCCCATTTACGAGAGGGAGAAGAGTATCTTGCTTTTTTCTTTTTATAAAATAAAACACCATAATGCATACTGATTTCTATGTATTCTTGCAAATAAGACAAAAGGAAAAAAATTTCAACCAAACTCACATAATGATTTACAAAATTCCTAACAAAGCATGAATTGTTTCAATGATATTTTGAAGCACTCTAAATGATTTTTTTTTTGTTTTTTGTTTTTTTTTCAAATTACATGAAAGTGGAAAGAAAAAATATTCTCTAGCCTTTTCTTTCAATTGACCATGTTCATAAATGAATGCAAAATATGGAAGAAAAACAAAACCAAGCATGAAAATTTAGAGCACACCAAAATATTTTAAGTCTAAACAATAGTTTGAAAAGTTCTCAAATGATTTGGGAAATGACAAACATTCAACCTAATGAAATAAAGACTTATATAATAAAATGGTAGACTTTGCAAGAAAAAAAATATTCTCAGCCGGGTATAAATAACCTTCTACTGGACTGAAAGGATTAAATTATGTGATCTTGTTTGTACCTATCAATCACATAAGATGACCACAAAAATAAGATAATTGCATAAATTTCAAAACAAATGGATGCAAAATCAAAGAGACAGTCGTAACATAGGTATGGAGTGTTGAAGAAACCAGTCTAAAAGGGTCTAGTTGAGTTTTTTGAAGGATAACTCTTAAAAAAGAAAATTTAAGGGGTCGATCGCTCCCTATAGAGGGAGACAATGCGATGGGGTCGTGATAGTAAGAGACACAGTGCGACCGAGAAGGATTTGGTCACTTTGTGTGGATAGGGAAGTCATGACCAACTCAGGAACAAAGAAAACTTTAGATCTAGGATGAGATCTATCAGATCCAAGATAGTGGTTTCTTCAACTGAACTTGGAAAAGGGCATAACAAAGTATGACATTTAGATTAGGACAATTTAATGGGTAACAATATTAGAAAGAAAGCATGTAAATGAAGGAAGAAAGGCACATGAGAGGAAATCTCTCCAGTATGGTCACCAATCTATTGTAGGGATTTTATACCCTGCAGGAGATAAGATCCCTTAGGTTCTTCCTATACCTAATATATGAACATAGATACGAGAAAATGATGTTTCCCTCTAAACAATTGTTCATGTAAGTTTGTGTGTTTATTGATAGAGGATTGATATATTTGTAGATCGTGACATATTATCAAGTTTAGAAGCATCCTTTGCTCGTATCTCTGTTCCTATATTAGGTATAGGAAGAACCTAAGGGAGCTTAGTTCCTGTAGGGTATAAAATCCCTACAAAAATGGTGGAAGGCATTCCTTCTTGTTGATCCATTGGATTATGCATAATCTACATTCTAGTTATTAGATTGTTCTAAAGGCACCTGATTTGATACCAATTGTTGGAAATATTGAGAGGGGGGGTGAATTAGTATTACCTTTTTATAAAATTAGTAATTAATTTTTAATTTTATTAATCACCATAATAGATCAACAATGGATTTGTATTTAAAATCAATTATATAAATATAATTAACAAGAAATACAATGTTTATAAATAATGATTTATGATTGTGAAGGACACCAATCCTCTCTAGAGAAGCAACTCTTGGAGACACAAATACCCTTCTTTTCTAAGAACCTACTCAAGGAAACTACAAATCACTACTTCTTCAAGCACCAACTTGAAAGGATGTTGCAACCCCATGTATTATTCAAGCACCAACTTGTAAGAAGGAACCAACCCACTGTTTTATTCAGGCACCAACTTGAAAGGAAGTTGCAACTCCCTGTTGTTAAGGATTCAACCTGTAGAGGATTGCAATCATCCCTAGATCCTCCCTTTCACCCTCACTTCTTGAGTGTATTAAACGTTCTTTCATGGAATTTGTTTCTATTTTTTTATCTTTTGATGTAGACCACAGAGATAGCTTCTTTCCACCACAATTTTTGGTTTATATAGTATTTGAATAGGTATAAGATTGAACCATCGTGTCTTTTGACAATGAACCATTGAAACTCTTAATTTAATTTTAGTAATAATGTTGTCATTTAATAATTTGATTTAACTTAAAATATTTCAATTCCTTTGTAAGTAATTTATCCTTTCATGTGCAATTAATCCTGTAGAAGCAATGGAATGGTTTGGTGTAAATCTTGTTGAATTGCTTTACAGACCCCTTAAAATTTTACAGAAATTGAATTATGCAAAGGCGCTTTCTTCAAACCGCTTTTCCAAATGACCATGGGATCAAAACCACAGGATTATCCACTTAAGAATTGTTTTGTTAGCGCTTTCTCTTTCCACCCTTATTATTCTACATGGGACCGTATTCAAATGTATGAGGGATTATTTAATTATAGTCCCTTTGCATTCCTTATTTACCTTCTTTTCCTTATCATGTGACCTTATGTTCCAAATGGACCTTGACACTTGTCCCTAGTTGATTGAGCCACGTGTCATATTTGTCTTCCGCCACATGTCTACCTCCTAGATCATGGCTCTAGGGTACTTGGTCTAATGGCTTTGACTTAATCGTCCGGTGAGATGGATGGTCCATATTTCATCAGGCATTTTAAATAGATCAACGATTCAGATATAATCAACCATTGAGTGGACGGTTCTTATTCATTTTAAACATGAAATTTTACTTATAATTATTTCATGTGATGGGTTCATAGACTCTTGTACTTGTGGACTCACATGTCTTATCGAGTGTCATCAAAATGCACCCCCAACTTTAGTATCCTCAAAAATGAACCTATACTTAGAAAAATTATTAAGTGATTTTTCTCATGTTCGCATACTCGCAGACTCATATCTCTTTTATGGTGTCATCAAAATGCACCCCCAAATTATGTAGCCTCCAAGATGAACCTATACTTAGAAAAAATCTTAAGCTAATTTTTTTGGGCTCGTGGACTCTCAGAATTGCAGACTCATATCCCTTCTTGGGTGTCATCAAAATTCATGCCCAACTTCTGTTACTTCCATAATGAACCATACTTAGACATTTTTAAATGAAGTCACAAAGATTACGCTATCCTTCCACTGCTTGATATAAGGGCTGAGGATTATCACTCTAGATATGATAGTTGGGACTTAATTTATCCCACCCCATGGTTGCACCTCAATATGACGGTCTTGGATTTTTCTGAAAAATTCATCAACAGACATGATTCCTCCTCGGCCCCTTTTGTTTCTGTGTGATCTCTGCAATGCTATTTCTCCTGAGATTTTCTTTTCTCCTGCATGTTCTTTACAATCAAATCCTGCAACTGGTATAGCCAGATACTTGTCTTGATGATAAATCCATTTAACCCTTTGTTGACATCAATGAAAACATAACACCATGTCCAACATCCCTACGTCTTCTATACTTAGTATTTTTTTTTCTTGTGGGAGTCTTGTTGTGGGTTGGAGGTCATTGCTAAAACACCCACAACCCATAATCCACAACCTGTAATTCTTCATCCTGCAAAATGAACCCACATTTTTTTGGTCCACAAAATGTACCTGCATTTAAACTTAGTTTATTTTACATATGCAGATGCAGGAGACCCCCTTCACCCCATTCCTTGACATCCCACATCCCTCAATTCACAACCTACATTTCCACATCCTCCAAAATGACCTTTGCATCAGTCATAATGCACTTTTATACTTAGCCTATTTTCATGAATCCTAACATGTAAGCACCACTTCCAAGAACACTTATAATTGAACTGCCACATCAAATGTCACACATTTGGATTAATACCATTATTTGTGTGACATGATTTTCCTAAAATTTCCACTATAAATTTGAATCCAAGCAATGATTAACATTAATGAGATGGATGTCCTGGCATATGATGTTACGATAAATCTGAGGTGAATTTAGTAATGTTTCTTGGTATAAGAGATACTACTTCAACATGAATACCAACTATTCACTAAATTAATATAAACAAAGCATGTTAACTAAGATAAAAGAGCCATATTTTGGAGATATAATTAACACCCTTGGACGTGATGACCATGAGTTTTAATGGTCTGAGGCTTACAAGTGGTATACATGACTCTTACCCAAGGAAAGAATCGTGAAAAAGGTTTGGGCTTCTAGAATAGCACATGTTGGATGTATGCTCGAGGTATTTGACTTCAAGGAGTTATTTTTATGGTGTGCAAAGAAGTTCAACACTGAACATAGGATAATTTATCTTAAAGAAAAGACACTAGTCTCTCTCACGTCGATTGTTTTTAGGGAAATTCTTGTGACTTCCAACACCTAATAAGACACTCAAAGGTTCTGAAGTGGATACCTTTTTGAATTCCCATGATGGAGGAACAAACCTTTTAAATATATTTCTCATAGAGCCACTCAATGATTCTAGAGGATCCTCTCAAATTGAGGTATGCTCATTCAAATATCCATACAAGGAATTCACATGGTTATTTTCTAAGAGTCTACAACCGTTGTTACGAAGTATGTTATGTATGTTTTACATTACTCTATCCATGCAAATTCCATCTTTAATTGGGTGCGCGCTATTTCAAATCAAGTCTCTTTTCAATTGGGAAATTTTTTCAAAACAAAGAAGTTTTATATGACTTCTTATTTGATTTATTCCATAGTCTACTACCATGTATTTGAATACTTACCTTGATCAAGAAATGTTAATTATAATAAGGATCTAGTATTGTTCTGGTATCCAATACTTTGGAGAGATAAGTGTTAGAATATTCAAGAATACTGAGAGGGGGGGGGGTGAATTAGTATAAAGTTATTTCAACAATTTTAACCATCAATAACTACATAAAAATTAACCATTAATCATGTCATTCATCATCACATAAACATATACATATTACACACATATTTATACATGGAAACCCAACTGGAAGAAAACCACAAAAATGTTTCTTAAGTAGTTTCAAGATTTTACAAGAACAAACTTGAAGGAAGCACCCACTCCCTGAGTTTTCCAACACCTACTGGAAGGAAACACCAAACCCCTTGGAATATTTTAATGATGATACATTATCAAATCAACCTTCAAATACAATCCCAAAATCACTTCTTAAATCTGCATACAAAACTGCTCATAACTGTACCTCAAAT
>JZKD02S1594802.1:975935-1003458 GCA_000966675.3 Picea glauca | reverse complement strand
AGAATATTCAAGAATACTGAGAGGGGGGGGGGGTGAATTAGTATAAAGTTATTTCAACAATTTTAACCATCAATAACTACATAAAAATTAACCATTAATCGTGTCATTCATCATCACATAAACATATACACATTTCACACATATTTATACGTGGAAACCCAACTAGAAGAAAACCACAAAAATGTTTCTTAAGTAGTTTCAAGATTTTACAAGAACAAACTTGAAGGAAGCACACACTCCCTGAGTTTTCCAACACCTACTGGAAGGAAAAACCAAACCCCTTGGAATATTTTAATGATGATACATTATCAAATCAACCTTCAAATACAATCCCAAAATCACTTCTTAAATCTGCATACAAAACTGCTCATAACTGTACCTCAAATTTGCAAACTTGTACAATTAGCCACGAGCTTAATTTTCCATTTATGATTCTGAAACTTAGACCTTAGATATTAGGATCTTTCCTACTTCTAATGAATCAAGTGGAATTCAATTTGGACCTACCAAGCTTCAGGTATAACCATTTTATCTCGAACACCTATTTGGGACTAGTTTTTGGATTAGTAAAAAACCCTAACTTCTAACAAGTATAACTTCGTACTTATAATGAATCAGGATATGAAATTTGTACCCAATATTATTCAATATATTATCTAAAATTCAATCAAGTTTATCTCCTTGATTCGTCCCCAGAAACAATTAATAATGAAAATGACAAGATGACTCATTTTGAAGAAGAAAACCCTAGTTTTAAAAGCCTTAACTTCCACTAAGTATAACTCCAAACATGCAATGAGTCAAGACTTGAAATTCACACCCGAGATTATTCGATATATATTTTGAAACAAATCCAAGTTTTTCTATATAAATTGTTCTAGAAAATAAGTTTTATGAAAAATTCCAAGATGACATTCAAAGAAATCACTATAACAAATCATCACAAAACTTCATCTTCCCTTGGAATTTCTCCCTTCTTCACTTCATCTTCCCTTGTAAATTCACTCCTCTAGGATGAAATTCACCCCTCTTCCTTAGATAGGTCGAATTGGTGTGACAAAAATTCCAAATGAGGATCCTCTTATTTATACAATTCTTGTCCACATGAGGGGGTGTGACCAAGGGTCACAACTTTTGGGTCACACCTCTTTCTTAAAGATGACTGACATTAGGGGCTTCTTTGCTTTACTTTAGGGACTTCTTCTCTTGGCTTTAGGGGATTCTTCACTTGGATTTAGGGAATTATTCCCTTGGTAATAGGGGATTATACACTTGATTTTAGGGGCTTCTTCACTTGGTTTTATGGATTCTTCAAGGCTCCTTCAAGTCTCCATTTGTGTAAAACTCAAAGTTGACATCTGGAAACAACCATATTTTATCTCATCCCGTGAGGTCCATGCTTAAAATATACACCAAAAGGGGACCAATTTGGATTTATATACACTTATTTCAAGGTCCTTCAAGGCTCTTCGAGTATTCTTCAAGTGGACACAACATCATCACTTTTAGGGGCTTATAAGATTTTCTTTAGGGTTTCTTCTAAGGTTGACATCAATTACAACCAATTTTCCAACAATCTCCCCCTTTGGAATTGATGGAAACTTAGTAAAACAACCATGCTCCCCATGTCTTCATGCTCTGATCCCAATTACTATATTGTCCTCTTCTCTTCATGGTGACTCCCCCCCGTCTTCATGCTTCTAGGTTTACTATTTTTCTCCCCCCCTTTGACATCAATGGAAAAGGGTAACTCCCCCCGACAATATACACCATTTTGTTCATGTAGAAGATTATGGAAATCAATTTGGAGCAGAAATTACTCCCATTTTTTTTCTAAGATACTTAAAGGTCTCCCTTAGGAAGGGGTTTTGTGAAGATGTATGCAATCTATTATTTTGTCCCAATGTACTCTAACTTGATATCATTTTTTGTGACTTGTTCCCACATAAAGTGGAACTTAATAGGAATATGTTTTGTCTTGGAATGCATCACTAGATTCTTGGAGATGTTTATAGCACTAGTGTTATCATAGAGTATCAGAATAGGCTAATCATATCTCACTTGTATGTCTTGCAGGTTTTTCTTCATACAAATAATCTAAGTACAATATGTTGTTTTTGCGATATATTCTACTTCTAGTGTGGATAAGGATACTGAAGATTACTTCTTTCTCAACCAAGACATTAAGTAGTCACCCAAGTCGAAATATGCTCTACTTGTACTTATTCTGTCATCAACACTTCTTTCCCAATATTCACCTGTGTAGGTGACCATAGTTAACTCATTTCCTTTTGGATACCATAGCCCAAAATCTATTGCTCCTTTAATATATCTGAAGATCATTTTCACTTCTAGAACACGGGTTTCCTTTGGTGCCACTTGAAATATTGAAACCTATTCAAATTCTTGCATTGCATCTGGTCTTGAAGTTGTCACATAGAGTATACTACCAATGATTGACTTGTAGAGTCTTTGATCCACTTCTTTAGATTTATCGTATTTTCTCAACTTGCAACTGGTAACCATAGCAATACTCATAAGTTTACAGTCTTCCATTTTGAACTTATTTAACATTTCCTTAATGGACTTGGTTTGGGGAATGAAAATTCCTTCATATAGCTGACATATCTAGAGTCTCAAGAAGAAATTCAACTCCATGAGTAGGGACATTTCAAATTCAATATGCATATCCTTGGAAAATGTTTGACTCAATCTATCATCATCACTTCGAAATATGATGTCATCAACATACACTGCGATAATATTTATACTACCTTGATCTAATTTTATGTAGAGGTTACTATTCATTTCCCCTTCTGAATATATGTTGATGTAAGTACCTATCCAATATTGCGTACCAATCTCTCAGAGCTTGCTTAAGTCCATGCAGACCTTTCTTCAATTTGTAAACATAGCCTTCCTTTTCTGATAGTAGAAACCCTTATGGATGTTCTATGTAGAATTCTTCTTCTAATTATCTATTTAGAAAAGATGATTTTATGTCAATTTGATACACTTTGATCCTTTTGGATCATGCATAAGCCAATAACATTATGATTTATTCCATTCTGGCCATGGGAGCAAATGTTTCTTCCAAATCTATTCCTTCAACTTGAGCATATCCTTTGCACATTAGTATTTCTTTGTTTCTGGTTACCCATCCATCTTCGTTTAGCTTGTTTCTGAAGACCCATTTTTTCTGAATCACATTTTTTTCATTTGGTCTTGGAACTAGTTCCTATGTCTCATTATTCTCTATTTGATTTAGTTCTTATTCCATATCCTTGATCCAATGTTCATCATTTCTATATTCCTCAAAGTTACTTGGTTCAACTGTGGACAATAATGAAAAATATCCTTGTTCAGGTGTCTATGCTTGCCTTCTTCTGGTTTCTACTCTGAAACTTATATCTACAATGATTTTTTCTAGTGGATGATTCTTCTAAACATGGACAATAATGAAAAATGTCCTTGTCCATGTATCTATGCTTTCCTTCTTCTTCTGGTTTCTACTCCGACACTTCTATCTCCAATGATGTGTTCTAGTGGATGATTCTTATGAACCCGATAGTTAGGTGTCTGAAAATATCATTTGTTGTTTTCTTCTTGTTCTTCTTCTGTATACTTCTCTTCTTATTGTTCCTCTTCTTCTTCCTCTTCTTCTTGCTTTAGTTCTTCATTTTTCATGTTCTTCAAACATGTTTTAATTTCAGCTTTCCTTCTTGGTCTTCAAAAAGTCTATTTCATCAATTTTTTCATTGATTCTTTCCACTATATTGTTGAGTCTTAGATTATAGAACTTATATGCTTTTTGTTTGCATGAGTACCCAACAAATATGCCTTCGTCCACTTGGGAGTAAACTTTTCCAAAATTCTTCTCTTCCCTTTTAATGTAACACTTGCTTCCAAACACTCTAAAGTGCTTGGCATTGGCTCGTATTCCTTTCCATAACTCATATGGAGACTTATCACTATTACTTTTGATCAATCCTATGTTCAAGATACAAATGATTGTATGCATTTCTTGTCCCCAAAATATATCACTTATCTTGGAGTCATTCAACATGGTTTTGGCCATTTCTTGTACAATTTTGTTTTTCCTTTCAACAACTCCATTTTTCTAAGGTGCTCTAGATATTGAGAATTGTATTTTTATTCCCTATGTTTCACATAAATCCCTGAATTCATTTGAAGTAAACTCACCTCCATTATATGATCTTAAGAATTTGATTTTCAAATTAGTTTCATTTTCAACTAGTTCCTTGAATAAGCTGAAACATTCAAAAGATTTTGAATTTTTCTTGAGGAAGAAAACCTAAGTCATTCTAGTGTAATAATAAATGAGAAAAATGAAGTATTTTTCACCATCCAATCCTTTTGTTCTCATGGGCCAACATAAATCAATGTGTACAATATCCAATGGTTTTGTCGTTGAGTATTCGTTTATCTTGAATTTAACTTTTGTTTGTTTTCCATGCTGATAGTGGTTTCATATTGTATGATCCATATGGATATTGGTGGCCACCCACCTATTCCACTGTCTCAAAATAGATTTTTCCACCTCGACAACTTTTCGACAGTTTTTTGGGTCCCAAACTTCTAGGGTCGTTTTGAGGCCCTAAACGATGTTTTTTGGGGATTTAAGGACTAGGAGAATGTGTGTGGAATTAGCTTTGGATAGTCAGAATTGTTTCTTCTCATTTAGACCTTTCCAATGGTGTATCAAACACCCCAAACAGAGATCGTATGTAAAATTTACACCCTCAGGAAGTTGACGTATCAACTACCCCCATCAGGGCCTGCAAACCTTTTGGCTTTTCATCTTCCGAGGTTAGTGTTTTGTATTTTACTTATGTTAAAAAGGCCTTTGGAACCTCATTTTAATAATCATATTCTTGCAAATGAGCGTATCCCTCACATCTCTTCTCAGAGATAAGCTGCCACCATTCTTGCGAGTTCATTCACTCTCTATTTTTATAGCTCTCTACATTTCCCTTATTAATAGAAATTGTGTATTACTGTATATTTTTTCCTCTTGTTATATATTTGATAGATATATGTTATATTATTGATATATCTCTATACATTTCATATTATATCTCCTCTCACATTTTGTGCCGAAAATATCTGGATCAATGGTATCAGAGCAGGCTTCTCTTGAACATTTTTCAATGCATGTCCTCGACGAGGTCCAAGTATAGAAAGTTGGGTCTTGAGATTTCCTCTCTTGATCAATGAAGGATCAAAAGATTATGTCAATCTGTTGCTTGAGAAATCTCTCACATGATAGAGGGACAAAATGATGGAGAAATTTGACCACATCCTTCAATTCCTGTCGATAACAATAGGCATGTCTTCATCAAACTACCACTTTGGAGGAACCTCTCCTTTCAAGGTGTTAGTGACCAAAAGAGTAATGGTATTTTTTTTGGAATGTCCTCATTACTCGCTATTTGATTTATCGTTCCCCTAGGTATTTTTCCAAGTGTCATAATTCCACTTCTTCATCAAATCTCTTGTTTATCGATTTTACCTGCATTCCAAAGCATTGTCATTTCTCATGTCAAGAACCAGCCATGAGTCAAGGTTTTAAAAAAAAATATTAAATATATCAAAAGTCCACCAATGCAATCTTGAATCCACATTGACAAACAAATATACATAATTCACACAAGCCTAGAGTTAAGCCATAATTCAAAGACAATAGTCAACACATAAACCAATCAAGCGCAAATCTATTTTCATTCCACATGTCAAGTCATCATATGAGTCAAAATACAAACCAAGCCACAGGTTGAGCCACAGGCTTAAGCTACACAACACATATCCCAGCATAGAGCGCCCGAGCACTAGGTTAAAGCCATATGAAGGTGAAGCCAATGGGATGGCCCCTCTTGATACAACTCATTGAACATATAGGGAATCAATGGTGTCATGAAATAGATTTGTACAAATCAATTTCTATATTTAATTGTTGTAGAGATTGAAGTTTACTGCACCAAGCTGCAAATTTTGAGGTATCCACAACCAACTACTAGAATCAAGGATCAAAGGGTTTGAAATACGAGCTAACCAATTTCAAATTACATGTATTTTCAGATCTATAGGAGACACATTTCCTTTTCTCTTCTCTGCATTTTTCCATCATTGAGTTGCTTGCCTTACTTCTGCAGCATCAAACCCTGGATCTTTGATCCATATAAACAAAGCATGGAAACACCTCTTTCTTCTCATTGACAACAACATTTTCATTGAGTTTTCAGATGACAGAAGATTGTTGCTTGTTTATGGGATCCAAGTCATTATGGAGCAAAAACTTAAAGCAAACTGGTCAGCGCATATCACAACAATTCATGTCATTAGCTCTGATAAAAGTAGAGTTGTCTCTGGCTCCGATGATCATTGCGTGTTTTGTATGGGAAAACCTGTTTTCCAATTCTAAGCAGAGAATTGGAGCCTTCATATAGTTTTCAAGGGAAAGACGAAAAAATTCATTAGTGTCTGCGAGATCTAATACTGTTAAAATCCCTCCCAGACCTTGTTTTGTTGTCTGCCGAACAGAAGGTGGGTTCTACATTCAGATACAAAATGAAACTAGTTGTTCTTTTCCCTCGATTTACAGAAACCTTGTCAGCCTCTGAAACATGGTTTGGTAGCCTCCTCTTCTCATCTTTCTTTGTCTATTTCGTCAAAAGGCTATAATTAAGGATATTTTGGTTTGCCAGGGTGAATATTGCATAGTATGCCTTCTGATTTACCAAATGAATGTAATTCTTTCTCATTCTAGAATGAAACCAAAGGTTTTATCTATAGTATACAAATTTAAAGGGTTGCATGCCAGAAGTTGTGGCATATAACACATTGTTGAATAAATATTTCAGAGAAGGGATGATTACAGATGTTGATAGGTTGTTTGATGAGATGTTGGAGATAGAGACCAAGCAATTGCAGAAAATCTCAATTAAGAATCCAGAAGAGTGAAAGATTGAAGGAATTTTGCAATTTTGCAATTTTGAAGTAATTTTCAAAACTGCTCTTTTGATGGCTTATTCAAGTTTCAACAGGATTTCTAAGCCACCGAAAGCTCCACTTTTGGTAGCTAACCATAGTCCATTTTAGTCCTCTAAGCTACCGAAAGTGTGAGATTGGAAGAGCACTCTTAATTTTGCCCAGATCGAGTCTTCTTGTTTCCAGAGCACGTGAGAGTGGTTTCTTATGAAGGATAACAATTAAGGGAGCATAAATCATCTTTCTTTCCAGATTTCAAGGCATATGATAAAACAAAAATACCAAGTGGAGCTTTTCTATTTTTGGCCAAGATATTGCCTAGTTGTCAAAGGAAGATTTTAGATGCCTTGTCATCACCTTGAAGGTTATTGAAGATGGCATATATTGATGAATTTATTGAAGAGTGTTGGAGACTTATTTGATAAGGGTTTGACCCTTAAAATCAGGACTTGATCCTACACATCATCTTAATTTGATATTGTTCTATTTTAAGTATATTACATCCAATTTTATAGGATCTTGGACTTGTTTGTAAAGGATATAAAGCCTATGATTCTATATATATGAGGGGTTCGAGTCTGTAGAGACTAAGGCTACACCATATTGTAATAGACTTTTCATATGATATAATACAGATCACAAGTTCCTCTCATCTATTGATGTCGGATTTCCATTTACTTATTTTTCATGTACTTTGACGGTTGTTATTGATTCAAGTTTGTTTAATTGCAGGTGACTGTCATCTCATCCTGTTAATTCATAAACATTGATTAATAAGAAATCAGTACTATCTTTATTCAACCCATCACCCATGTGATCTGGTTGATAAATTTAGAATTCTTCACCCACCAGTTAAGTTATTTACCTGATCATTGATTCTTGAGAGCATTGTCTCATCTATTGTATTTAATTGATTGTCTTGATACAAATCTAGTAGGTCAGTATTTCCCATTTGATCCAAATACATAAATACAAAAACAATCACACTTTAAGTTACCAAGATTCTTCAAGATAGAACCTAAGAAGGACTCCTAGAGAGATAACAAATTGGTGTCATTTCCAGGGAAAGGAGATTGAAGCTCAACTTCCTTGGGAGACGACAAGATCCATCTTTGATGATAGACAAATTCTGGACATATTTTCGATTGTTATCATCTATATGACGACTCCATGAAGGACGGATTCAATGGTGACTCCATTGTTCTGAAATCTATTGGCGACTCCACTGGTATGAAATGAACAAGATCTTATATAAGAGATATGATTTTTTTGATTTTTCAAAGATAATTGGTTTCCCTAATACAGTGCCTAGTAGAGATGAATGGGAAAATAGTATTCCCAGATTTCGAGGAGAAGAGTGGGAAATGCCAGCTAAACACCTGCTGGATTTTCATGAATTTATTCATCGGCTTGAAATTATACATGAAGATGTTCAAATTAATCTTTTCAGTTTTTCATTAGAGGAAATTGCTCGTGATTGGTACCAGTCTCTTCCTATTGCCAGTATTATCTCTTTGGTAGATATTCATGCTGCTTTTCATGTGTTTTGTAAAGACAAATTTCCAGTTGATCTTCTATATCTCGAATGCTGTCATGAATTCAATTTATTGAATGAAGAACTAAACATTCAGGAAGATTTTTCTACAGTAGAAGATACCTCTCATTATGATCAAGATATTGATGATCTTCAGGATGTTAACCATAATGTAGATTCTTTTGACATTGTACTAAATGCATCTACTATCTTAGATTGTCATGAAGATGATATTGTTTTCTTTGAAAAATTAAAAGACAATGGGCATATTGAAGGAACAACATGTAACAATTTTGAATCTACAATAGATACTGATCAATATAGCCTACAGTTTCTAGATTTGTAGATCAAGGGAAGTTGCAGTAACCATGAGGAAAAGATTTTTTAGGGACTGTCTAATCTTCAGCTAGAACATCAGGAAGATCTTCCTTCTCCTTATGAATACGTTGTTTCAAATTATGATAAAGAACAAGGTGATATTTTTCCAATTCTATTTCAAGATTGTATTATTGATACTTCTATACGAGAAGCTTCATCTTTGTAATTAAGATCTTATCTTTATGTTCTTGTATTTGACCAATACAGTGATAAGGAAGAAGACTTTGAGATTTGTGAAGTCTTGTTGTCTACTAAAATTTCATCTATTTCTACTTTTCAGCAGAGAGATGATAAGGAAGGTGTGCATGCTGTGGTTGATGCTAGTTATAAATCTGTTGATCAAAATTGCAGATTTGAATCTACAACAGATATTAAGGGAAACCCTCAATTTTCTGATTTGTAGACACAGGAAGATTGCAGCAGATACAGAGAGGAAGATGATGAGCTGAAAGGACCAAATCAACAGTTCATCATGCATTTTTCTCAGACAGATATCAAGCAGTCTGTATTCAACATTGAGATCTGTGAAGG
The DNA here is from genome assembly GCA_000966675.3 of Picea glauca. Lineage (NCBI taxonomy): Eukaryota > Viridiplantae > Streptophyta > Pinopsida > Pinales > Pinaceae > Picea > Picea glauca. The sequence continues at coordinate 994,007 of JZKD02S1594802.1, read as the reverse complement.
AAAAGAGCAGCAACATTTCTTTCAGTTGGAACAACAGCATAGAGAGGTATTCCTTTATGGTTTTAATGACCCTATTGCAAAATATTTGGAATATATGAGCATCATATATGTTAAATTATTTTTGTCAGATGAGATTTGGATTTATCATCTGTTCAAACCACTTTTCAGTTGGTTATGCATTCCATTATTTTTCGAGTCAAGATCAAGAACAGTTTCAGTAAATCAGTTTCTAATATGGCTTCATTGGAAGCATGAGTTTACTTGATTAAACATCAGTACAATGGTTAGAGTATTATTAGATAGGAGAATAAGCTCTTCATATGAGCAAGTAGATTTTCTTTTGTTGAATAAGAAGAGCAGTCTACAAGCAGGCTACATGCAAGCTACAAGTTTGCAAGGGATCAGTTCTAAAGGCCAAATGACTCCATATCCCAATGGTAAATGTGACTAGAACTACTAAGTTCTTGGATACCTCACAGGGAGGTATCCATCCCAGCTGAAGCCAAATGTTAGCGACCAAAAAAGTAATGGTATTGTTTTGGGAATGTCCTCATTACTCTCTATTTGATTTATCGTTCCCCTAGGTATTTTTCCAAGTGTAATACTTCCACTTCTTCATCAAAGATCTTGTTGATCGCTTTTACCTTCATTCAAAAGAATTTCCATTTATCATGTCAAGCACCAGCCACAAGTCAAGGTTTAAACCAAAATATTACATATATCAAAAGTCCACCAATGCAATCTCGAATCTACATTGACAAACAAATATACATAAGTCACACAAGCCTAGAGTTAATCCATAATTCAAAGATAGAAGTCAACACATAAACCAAGCAAGCACAAAGCTCTTTTCATTCCACATGTCAAGTCATCATATGAGTCAAACTACAAAAAAAGCCACGGGTCGAGCCACACTTAAGCCACACAATGCATAGCCCAACACAGAGTGCTCGAGCACTAGGTTAAAGCCATATGAAGGTGAAGCCAACTAGATGGCCCCTCTTGACACAACTCATTGAGCATATAGGGAATCAATGGTGTCATTAAATAGATTTGTACAAATCAATTTCTATATTTAATTGTTGTAGAGATTGAAGTTTACTACACCAAGCTGCAAAGTTTGAAGTATCACCGCCAACTACTAGAATCAAGGATCAAAGGGTTTGAAATACAAGACAACCAATTTGAAGTTACATGTATTTTCAAATCTGCAGGGGACACATTTCCTTTTCTATGCTCTGCATTTTTCCATCGCTGATTTGCTTATCTTACTTCTGCGGCATCAAACCCTAGATCTTTGATCCATATAAACAAAGCATGGCAACACCTCCTTCTTCTCATTGACAATAGTGTTTTCATTGATTTTTCAGATGATAGAAGATTTTTGTTTGTTTATGGGATACAATTCATTATGGAGAAGAAACTTAAAGCAACTTGGTCAGGGCATATCACAACAATTTGTTTCATTAGCTCTGATAAAAGTAGAGTAGTCTCTAGCTCCGATGATCATTACGTGTTTTGTATGGGAAAACCTATTTTCCAATTCTAAGCAGAGAATTGGAGCCTTCGTATAGTTTTCAAGGGAAAGACAAAACAATTCATTACTTTCTGCGAGATCTAATACCGTTAAAATCCCTCCCAGACCTTGTTTTTTTGTCTGTCGAACATAAGGTGGGTTCTACATTCAGATACATAATGAAACTAGTTGTTCTTTTCCCTCAATTTACATAAACCTTGTCATCCTTTGAAACATGGTTTGCTAGCCTCCTCTGCTCATATTTCTTTGTTTCTTTCGTCACAAGGCTATAATGAAGGATATTTTGGTTTTCCTAGGAAAATATTGCATAGTATGCCTTCCAATTTACCAAATGAATGTAATTCTTTCTCATTCCAGAATGAAACCAAAGGTTTTATCTACAATATACAAATTTGAAGGGTTGCATGCCAGAATTTGTGGCATATAACACACTGTTGAATAAATATTTCATAGAATGGATGATTGTAGATGCTGACAGGTTCTTTGATGAGATGATGGAGATAGAGACCAAGCAGCTGCATAAAATCTCAATGAAGAATCCAGAAGAGTGAAAGATTGAAGGAATTTTGCAATTTTGCAATTTTGAAGTAATTTTCAAAACTGCGCTTTCGGTGGCTTATTCAAGTTTCAACAGGCTTTCTAAGCCACTGAAAGCTCCACTTTCAACAACTAACCCTACTCCATTTCAGGCCTATAATCTACCAAAAGTGTAGAGACTGGCAGAGCGCTCTTAATTTTGCCCAGATTAGGTCTTCTTGTTTCCAGATCACGTGAGAGTGGTTTCTTATGAAGGATAACAATTAAGGGAGTATAAATCATCTTTCTTTCTAAATTTTGAGGCATATGATAAAACAAAAAGACCAAGTGGATATTTTCTATTTTTGGCCAAGATATTGCCTAGCTGTCAAAGGAAGATTTCAAATGCCTTGTCATCACCTTGAAGGTTATTGAAGATGTCAGATATTGATGAAGTTATCGAAGAGTGTTGGAGACTTATTTGATAAGGGTTTGACCCTTAAAATCAGGACTTTGTCCTACACATCATCTTAATTTGATCTTGTTCTATATTAAGTATGTTAGATCCATTTTTATAGGATCTTGGACTTGTTTGTAAAGGCTATAAAGCATGTGATTCTATATATATGAGGGGTTCGAGTCTGGAGAGACTGAGGCTACACCATATTGTAATAGACTTTTCATATGATATAATACAGAACACAAGTTCCTCTCATCTATGGATTTCAGATTTCCATTTACTTGTTTTTCATGTACTTTGATGTTTGTTATTGATTCAAGTTTGTCTAATTGCAGGTGACTTTCATCTCATCTTTTCAATTCATAAACATTGATTAATAAGAAATCAATACTATCTTTATTCAACCCATCACCCATCTGATCTGGTTGATAAATTTAGAATTCTCTACTCGCCAGTTAAGTTATTTACCTGATCATTAATTCTTGAGAGCATTGTCTCATATGTTGTATACAATTGACTGTCTTGATACAAATCCAATAGGTCAGTATTTCCCATTTCATCCAAACACCTAAATACAAAAATAATCACACTTTAATTTAACAGGCTTCTTCAAGATACAACCTGAGAAGGACTCCTAGAGAGATAACAAATTGGCATCGTTGTCGGGGAAAGGATATTGAAGCTCATCTTCCTTGGGAGACGACAAGATCCATGTTTAAGGATAGACAAAGTCTGGACATATTTTCGGTTGTAATCATCTATCTGGCGACTCCATGAAGGAAGGATTCAGTGGTGACTCCATTGTTCTGAAATCTGTTGGCGGTTGCACTGGTATGAAATGAACAAGATCTTAGCTAAGAGATATGATTTATGTGATTTTTCAAAGATAGTTGGTTCCCCTAATCCAGTGCCTAGTAGAGATGAATGGGAAAATAGTATTCCCAGATTTTGAGGAGAAGAGTGGGAAGTTCCAGTTGAACACCTGTTGGATTTTCATGACTTTATTCATCGGCTTGAATTTATACATGAGGATGTTCAAATTAGGCTTTTTAGTTTTTCATTAGAGGGAATTTCTCGTGATTGGTACCTATCTCTTCCTATTTCCAGTATAATCTCTTTGGCATATTTTCATGCTTCTTTTCATGTGTTTTGTAAAGAAAATTTTCTAGCTCATCTTCTATATCCCGAATGTTGTCATGAATTCAATTTATTGAATGAATAACTAAACATTCATGAAGATTTTGTTGCATTAGAAGATACCTCTCATTATGATCAATATATTGATGATATTTAGGATGTTAACCATAATGTACATGCTTTTGACATTGTACTAAATGCATCTATTGTCTTAGATTGTCATGAATATCAGATTGTTTTCTTTGAAAATTTAAAAGACAATGGGCAGATTGAAGGAACAACATGTAACAGTTTTGAATATGTAGTAGATACTGAGGATAGCCTACAATTTCAAGACTTTTAGATCAAGGGAAGTTGCAGTAACCATGAGGAACAAAATTTTCAGGGACTGTCTAATCTTCAGCTAGAACATTAGGAATATATTCCTTCTTCTTATGAATATGTTGTTTCAAATTATGATAAAAAACAAGGTGATATTCTTCCAATTCTATTTCAAGATTGTATTGTTGATACTTCTATACAAGAAGATTCATCTTTGTCATTAAGATCTTATCTTGATGTTCCTGTATTCGACCAATACAGTGATGAGGAAGAAGACTTTGATATTTGTGAAGGCTTCTTGTCTACTAAAATTTCATCTAGTTCTACTTTTCAGCAGAGAGATGATCAGGAAGGTGTGCATGTTGTGGTTGATGCTAGTTATAAATTTGTTCATGAAAATTGCAGTGAAGATCAAAATTTCAGATTTGAATCTGCAGTAGATATTAAGGGCAACCCTCAGTTTTCTAATTTGCAGACACATGAATATTGCAACAGATATGGAGAGGAAGATGATGAGTTGAAAGGACCAGATCAACAATTCATCATGCATTTTTCTCAGACAGAGATCAAGAAGTTTGTATTCAACATTGAGATCTATGAAGGAAAAGAGTAGCAACATTTCTTTCAGTTGGAACTATTGAAAAGTCAACAAGAAACATGTGTCTAATTTACTTTTCCCTTAAATAAATTGGACAATAAATATTAATCTATTATTTCATTCATAACTGAGTGAGTTGGATTTGTAACAGAACTATAAGTATAGTTAAGATCAGTTGTACTAGTTGTAACTAAACTTGCACTAGTGAGAGTTCAGTTAATCAGTGAACTCACATGCAACTGAAGATTTTCCACGGTTAACTACATGCATGTCAAATCCAGTGGAGACCCAATTGAGATAACAGGTGAAAGGGACAGTTTGGCTATCAGTTGTGATTTGATCACACATGCAGTGAATATGCTTATGAGCATGTGGAAACTAGACAATTGTAATGATTATTGTGAGACTTCGAATTGCACAGATTGTGCAGAGGAGGCAGGCTATCTAGACACGGAGAATTGGCACATGTATTTGTTGATTTGTGTATGACAGTGTGAAATGATTGTATTGTACTGAGAGCTCTTGGATTAGATTTTTGTATGAGATTGTTTCATGATTCATGATATACATAATATATTATAGTGGGGTTTTTAGATTTACGCTTTCCCGGTAAAACTTCTGTGTTATGTGTTCTTTATATTTCACTTTGTGATTGTGGTTGTGATTGTGGTTTAATTTTCCAAAAGAGTAATAGTAGAAGCAATTATGTATTTAACGCTTGCGTAATTTTTAGATCAAGAGAATCAGAGGAAATACTTAATTTGTATTGAATTTTCTACATGGTATTAGAGCCACGGAGGCCACAGAGCTACGAAAGTGAGGTGCGAACATTATTTCATTCTCACAGGTCCCGTCTCTAGCAGGGTGCAAACTTTACTACTGTAGACTACACTCATTTCTCAAAGAAGAAATTCTCGCACCCTAGAAAAAGGAGAGGTATGAACTTCAAGGTGATTCTCACAGGTTTCTTAAGGGAGAAGTGTGAACTCCCCTCACCCTACAGTGAAGTACAGTGTGAACTTCCCCAGAAGGTACGTTGGCTATACACTAGCAGGGTGCGAACTTCCCAGGCAAGTTCACAGGCTATACACAGGCAAGGTGCGAACTTCTGTCAGGCTACTCTCAGGTGGGGTGCGAACCTCCCAAGGAAAGAGGGATTGAAACAGTTGAGTTTTAGTGGTTGGATAACATTCGAATTTGTAGGATTTTCTTGGTGTGACAGTTGATTCAATATTGAAATGTATTTCAATGGCTTGAGGTTGGAGTATGCACTCTAGGGTAGCTCTAACTACATTGCTTGGAAGGACAGGATGGAGGTAGTACTTGAAGACAATGGCTTGAAGGATTACATTGATAGAGATGTTCCTAAGCCGGATGCGACAGATATTGCAAATCTTGATGCATGGCAAAAGAAAGTGGCAAAGGCAAGGAGGATTCTGTTGGGGGGAGTACGAGACCACATTGTCTCAAGTCTCCATGGGAAAACCACACCACATGCATTGTGGAAGGTTTTGATGGATCTATTCCAAAACAATAGTGACCATAGGAAATTGGTGCTCAAAGATAAAATCAGGAAGAACAAGATGGAAAAGGGCGACACCATTCCAAAATATCTCACGAATTTTTTCCAATGTCGAGATGAGCTTGGAAATGTGGGAATAATAGTCGCTATTGATGATTTGGTGAGCTTGGCGCTCCTAGGACTTCCCAAGAGTTGGCACAGTTATCAAGACTCTGTCAATGGAAGGGAAAAATTATCAAATTGGGAACGACTATGGTCGGATCTAGTGCAAGAGGACTTTAGGCGGAACACCAGAGATGGATCTTCATCAAAGCGTGATGTTGAAGAGGATTGTTCTTTGAATGCCAAGGCAAGGAAAGGGAAAGGGAAGAAATTCCATCCAAAATCTGAGTCTAAAGTCAAGAAGTTGGGTTTGTCCAAAGTGAAGTGTTTTCATTGTCACGAACATGGGCATATCGCTACTAACTGTCCACAGAAGAAGAAGAACAAGACGGTTGCTGGAGATGCAATTAGTGAGGCTCTTGTCTTGCAATTTGAACTTGACTTCTCTTTGATCGCATGCATGGCTTCAAATGCATCGAGATCAGTGTGGTATTTGGATAGTGGCACTTCATTCCACATGATGGGATATAAAGAGTATTTCATTGAATTGGAGGAGAAATATATCAGAATGCATATAGAGATCAACGACGATGGACGATACAGTGAAACTGGTATTGGTACCATTACATTTTAGAGGGAGTCAGGTAAACCATTTCAATTGAAAAATGTTATGCATGTTCCAGGTCTGAAGAAAAACCTGGTCTCAATTGCAATGTTGTAATACATAGGCTATGATGTTGTTTTTAGTAGTGATAAAGCCTACCTGCGACATAAAGAAACGGGTCAAGTCAAGAAGATAGGGATTCGAGTTAAGAATCTCTACATGCTGGAGGTAGATGGCTACAATGCCATGATAGGAAAGGCAAAAAAAGTGGTGAGTCGGGATGAGGGTGAATTATGGCATAGGATATTGGGCCATCTTCATCATGGAGCCTTGAAGATCATGCAACAAATATCTACTGGACTTCCAAGGGGAACACTTGCTCAGTTAGATCAGTGCAAGGGGTGCACCCTGGGGAAGTATGTAAAGTCCACCTTTCATGAAAAGGAGAATTGTGCTTCGGTGATCCTAGAGAGAATTCACACGGACATGTGTGGACCATTCTCGATTGCTTCAATAGAAAAACATAGGTATTATGTTATTTTTGTTTATGAATTTTCTCGTAACTGCTGGATATTCTTCATGCAGAAGAAGGTTCAAACATTCTCAAAGTTCTGTGAGTTTAAAGCATTGGTGGAGAAAGAGTCAGGGAATCAAGTGAAGGTTCTAAGGAGCGATAATGGTGGAGAATACATCTCTAATGAATTCAAAAACTTCTGTAGTAGAGAAGGAATTCGAAGAGAACTCATATCGCCTCATAACCCACAACAAAATGGGGTCAGGGAGAGAAAGAACAAAACGATTGTGGGTGCAGCACGAGCAAAGTTGGATGATCAGGGCCTACCAATGCATTTGTGGGAAGAATCATGCAATACTACAGTTTATGTGCAGAACCGTTGTCCTCATAGAGTACTTGGCATGAGTACACCTGAAGAAGATTTTACTGGTAATAAACATGATGTTTCTCATTTTAAAACTTTTGTCTCATCTGTTTATGTGCATGTGACCAAGGATGCCAGGAAGAAGCTGGAACCGACTGCTAAAGTTGGGATATTTGTGGGGTACACAGAAACAACCCATAATTATCGTGTGTATTTGTCGAACAGTAAGATAATTTTTATGCGACGAGATATAAAATTCGATGAGGGGAAAGCCATGCGGTTGTCGCTTGAGAGGGAGCTAGAATTTCATGCAGAAGAGGAACTATTGGTTCCCAAAGATGAGTCTCAATATGTGGATCAGCCACATGAAGAGGTTAACGGAGTGGAGGAACCAATCAAGTAGAGCCATCAATCAGAAATGGAAAAAATCACACCATGGAAGCTGACAGATTGAGACTAGATGTTGCACAAAATGTAGGAGCCCCTACTTCACAGTGCAGATAGAGACAGTCTCTTGATTGATTTGCTAGATACATGGCACTCATGAGAAAATGTATTGTGACTGAACCATCTTCCTTTCAGGAAGCAGTGCAGGACTCCACTTGGGTTGATGCTATGGTAGAGGAGTATGACTCCATTGTCAAAAACAGTGCATGGAAAATTGTCCCAAGACCGGTCAACAAATCAATGGTAGGTTCAAGATGGATCTACAAGGTAAAGCAAGTTGTTGATGGGAGTGTTGAGAAATACAAGTTCAGGTTTGTGGCCTGGGTATTCTCACAAATCGAGGGGATAGATTATGATGAGACCTTTGCACCTGTCACAAGGTACTCTTCCATAAGATCCATCCTTAATGCACTCTCAGCGCAGATGGGCTGGCACATTCATCAGATGGATGTAAAAACCGCGTTCCTCAATGAGATCACTGGGGAAGAAGTGTACATTGAACAACCAGAAGGTTTTGATACCTTTGACAGAGAGTCGCATGTGTGCAGACTCAAGAGAGCATTGTACGAGCTTAAGCAAGCACCTCATGCTTGGTACACTCAGATAGACAGCTATTTCACTAGATTGGGCTTCACCAAAAGTGAAGCGGATGCAAACCTATACCAAATTGTGGTGGAAGGTAAGATTTTAATCATTGTGCTTTATGTTGATGATTTAATACTGACTAGTGATGAGTAGCTGATACACTCATGCAAGGAGGACCTTGCAAAGGAGTTTGAGATGAAGGATTTGGGCCTTCTTCATTATTTCCTTGGTTTGGAAATATGGCAGCGAGATGGTGAACTTTTTGTGTCTCAAGGAAAGTATGCAAGGGAGATACTGTGTAAGTTTCACATGGAGGGCTGCAAACCCATGGATACTCCTCTTCGAGGAAACTAGAGGAAAGAGGATGCTACTTCTGGAGAAGTAGTGGATGCTACTGTCTATCAACAATTAGTGGGTTCACTAATGTATTTAGTGAACACGAGGCCAGACATTTGCTACATGGTTAACCAGCTAAGTCAAGCGATGGTTAAGCCTACCAAAATATTTTCGAAGGCGGGTAAGCATGTCCTGAGATATCTGAAGGGAACATTTGAGTATGGATTATGGTACAGACAAACGGATGAGGTGAAGTTGCATGGCTTCATGGATGTAGATTGGGCGGGCAGCCCAACGGACAAAAAGAGCACATCAGGGGGGATATTTAGTATCAGATCTACAATTGTTTCTTGGTATAGTAGGAAACATAGATCTGTGGCACTTAGTTCAGCAGAAGCGGAATACATGGCAGCGATTCAAGCTGCATGTGAGGCTATTTGGATGAGGAAGATCTTGGTTGGTTTGTTTGGTTCTCATTTAGATCCGATAGTGATTTATTGTGATAATCAAAGTTGCATTAAACTCTCGATTAATCATGTTTTTCATGATAGATATAAGCATATAGATATTTGGTATCATCATCTCAGAGATTGTGTGCAGCAAAAGATCATGTTGCTTCAATACATTCCTACGGAAGATCAGGATGCAGACATTCTGACGAAAGCGCTCACCAGGAGAAAATTTGAATATCATAGAGACAGGATTGGGGTGAAGGATAATCCCTTTCTTGTTGAGAGGGAGTGTTGAAAACTCAACAAGAAACATGTGTCTAATTCAATTTTCCCTTAAATAAATTGGACAATAAATATTAATCTATTATTTCAATCATAACTGAGTGAGTTGGATTTGTAACAGAACTATAAGTATAGTTAAGTGAGTTAATATTAGTTGTACTAGTTGTAACTAAACTTGCACTAGTGAGAGTTCAGTTAATCAATGAAATCACATGCAACTAAATATTTGCCATGGTTAACTACATGCATGTCAGATCCAGTGGAGACCCAGTTGAGATAACAGGTGAAAGGAACAGTTTGGCTATCAGTTGTGATTTGATCACACATGCAGTGAATATGCTTATGATCATGTGCAAACTAGGCAATTGTAATGATCATTGTGAGAATTCGAATTGCAAAGATTGTGCAGAGGAGGCAGGTTGTCTGGACATGGAGAACCGGCACATGTATTTGTTGATTTGTGTATGACAGTGTGAAACGATTGTATTGTATTGAGAGCTCTTGGATTAGAGTTTTGTATGAGATTGTTTCATGATTCATGATATACATAATATATGATAGTGGGGTTTTTAGCTTTATGCTTTCCTAGTAAAACTTCTGTGTTATGTGTTCTTGATATTTCACTTTGTGATTGTGGTTGTGATCATGGTTTAATTTTCCGCAAGAATAATAGTAGAAGTGATTATATATTTAACAGTGGCATAATTGTTAGATCAGGAGAATCGCAGGAAATACTTAATTTGTATTGAATTTTCTATAGGAACAAGAGCATAGAGAGGTATTCCTTTATGGTTTTAATGACCCTATTGAAAACTATTTGGAATCTATGAGAAGAATATATGTTAAAGTATTTTTGTCAGATGAGAGTTGGCTTTATCATCTGTTCAAACCACTTTTCATTTGGCTATGCATTCCATTATTTTTTGGGTCAAGATCAAGAATAGTTTCAGTAAATCAGTTTCTAATATGGCTTCATTGGAAGCATGAGTTTACTTGATTAAACATCAATACAATGGTTAGAGTAGGATTAGATAGGAGAATAATCTCTTCATACGAGAAAGTAGATTTTTTTTTTTGAATAAGAAGAGCAGGATATAGGCAGGCTACATGCAGGCTATAGGTTTGCAGGGGATCAGTTCTAAAGGTCGAATGACTCCATAGCCCAATGGTAAAGGAGATTAGAAATACTAGGTTATTGTATACCTTGCAGGGAGGTATCCATCCTAGTTGGAGCCAAATGTTAGCGACCAAAAAAATAATGGTGTTTTTTTGGGAATGTCCTCATTACTCGCTATTTGATTTATCGTTCCCCTAGGTATTTTTCCAAGTGTCATACTTCCACGTCTTCATCAAAGATCTTGTTGATCACTTTTACCTTCATTCCAAATCATTGTCATTTCTCATGTCAAGCACCAACCACGAGTTAAGGTTTTAAACCAAAGTATTACATATATCAAAAGTCCACCAATGCAAGATAGAATCCACATTGACAAACAAATCTACATAAGTCACACAAGCCTAGAGTTAATCCATAATTCAAATACAACAGTCAACACATAAACCAAGAAAGCGCAAAGCTCTTTTCATTCCACATGTCAAGTCGTCATATGAGTCAAACTACAAACCAAGCCACAGGTCGAGCCACAGTATTAAGCTACACAACGCATCACCCAGCACAGAGCACCCAAGCGCTAGGTTAAATCCATATGAAGGTGAAGCCAACGGGATGGACCCTATTGATACAAATCATTGAGCATATAGGGAATTGATGGTGTCATGAAATAGATTTGTACAAATCGATTTCTATATTTAATTCTTGTAGAGATTGAAGTTTACTGCACCAAGCTACAAAGTTTGAGGTATCCACCACCAACTACTAGAATCAAGGATCAAAGGGTTTGAAATATGAGCTAACCATTTTGAAGTTACAGGTATTTTCAGATCTGCAGGGGACACATTTCCTTTTCTCTGCTCTGTGTTTTTTCATGGCTGAGTTTCTTTCCTTACTTCTATGACATCAAACCATGGATATTTGATCCATATAAACAAAGCATGGAAACACCTCTTTCTTCTCATTGACAAAAAAGTTTTCATTGATTTTTCAGATGACAGAAGATTGTTGTTTGTTTATGGGATCCAAGTCATTATGGAGTAGAAAATTAGAGAAACCTAGTGAGGGCATATCACAACAATTAGTGTCATTAGCTTTGATAAAAGTAGAGTTGTCTCTGGCTCTGATGATCATTGCTTATTTTGTATGGGCAAACCTGTTTTCCTATTCTAAGCAGAGAATTGGAGCCTTCGTATAGTTTTCAAGGGAAAGACAAAACAATTCATTAGTGTCTGCGAGATCTAATACCGTTAAAATCCCTCCCAGACCTTGTTTTGTTGTTTTTCGAATAGAAGGTGGGTTCTACATTCAGATACAAAATGAAACTAGTTGTTATTTTCCCTCGATTTATAGAAACCTTGTCAGCCTCTAAAACATGGGTTGCTAGCCTCCTCTACTCATCTTTCTTTTCTTCTTTCATCACAAGGCTATAATGAAGGATATTTTGGTTTTCCTGGGAAAATATTGCATAGTATGCCTTCCAATTTACCAAATGAATGTAATTCTTTCTCATTCCAGAACAAAATCAAAGGTTTTATCTACAGTATACAAATTTGAAGGGTTGCATGCCAGAAGTTGTGGCATATAACACACTGTTGAATAAATATTTCAGAGAAGGGATGATTGTAGATGCTGACAGGTTGTTTGATGAGATGATGGAGATAGAGGCCAAGCAGCTGCAAAAAATCTCAATGAAGAATCCAAAAGAGTGAAAGATTGAAGGAATTTTGCAATTTTGCAATTTTGAAGTAATTTTCAAAATTGCGCTTTCGATGGCTTATTCAAGTTTCAACAGGATTTCTAAGCCACTAAAAGCTTCGCTTTCGGTAGCTAACCTTACTCCATTTCAGGCCACTAAGCTACTGAAAGCGCAGAGACTGGCAGAGCGCTCTTAATTTTTCCCAGATCAGGTCTTCTTGTTTCCAGAGCATGTGGGAGTGGTTTCTTATGAAGGATAACAATTAAGGGAGTATAAATCATCTTTCTTTCCAGATTTTGAGGCATATGATAAAAAAAAAGACCAAGTGGAGCTTTTCTATTTTTGGCCAAGATATTTCCTAGCTGTCAAAGGAAGATTTCAGATGCCTTGTCATCACCTTAAAGGTTACTGAATATGTAATATATTGATGAAGTTATTGAAGAGTGTTGGAGACTTATTTGATAAGGGTTTCACCCTTAAAATCAGGACTTGATCCTACACATCATCTTAATTTGATCTTGTTCTATTTTGAGTATGTTAGATCCAATTTTATAGGATATTGGACTTGTTTGTAAAGGCTATAAATCGTGTGATTCTATAGATATGATGGGTTTGAGTATGGAGAGACTGAGGGTACACCATATTGTAATAGACTTTTCATATGATTTAATACAGATCACAAGTTCCTCTCATCTATTGATGTCATATTTCCATTTACTTGTTTTTCCTGTACTTTGATGGTTGTTATTGATTCAAGTTTGTCTAATTGCAGGTGAATGTCATCTCATCTTGTCAATTCATAAACATTGATTAATAAGCAATCAGTACTATCTTTATTCAACCCATCACCCATTTGATCTGGTTGATAAATTTAGAATTCTTCACCCACTAGTTAAGTTATTTACCTGATCATTTATTCTTGAGAGCATTGTCTCATCTGTTGTATACAATTGTCTATCTTGATACAAATCTAGTAGGTCAGTATTTCCCATTTGATCCAAACACATAAATACAAAAACAATCACACTTTAAGTTACTAGGCTTCTTTAAGATACAACCTAAGAAGGACTCATGGAGAGATAACACAAGGTACAAGTTAATTTTGATATTCTCATATTTGAAGGTTAGATAGATGCAGATGCCCTAGAAAAATGGTTAAATTTGCTAGAAGGTTATTTCTTTGTTCACAATTTTTCCGACAAGGAAAAGATTACCTTCACACTCCTTAAGGATCTCCTCGATGTTAGAAATTGGTGGGAAACTTACTGGGAGAAAATTTCCACATAGGAGTTTGGAATATATGGGGACGAGCCCACTTGCGATTTTTTTGTGGATGCGGGCAAGGAACAATATTACCCCGTTAGTAACTATGACGACCAATACATGAGATGGACCACACTGCAAAAAGAGAGGGGCCAAAAAGTGCCATAGTTCACAAATAATTTTCATACTTTCGCACCAAGCTAGGTATCAAAGAATCCGAGCAACATCTGGTTCTGAAATACTGTAGGGCTCTGCATAGGTACCTCCAATCCGAAATGGATTTTCTAGACATTTCATCACTGGGAGATGCCTATTGATATGATTTCAAAATCGAGCAGAAACTTAGGCATTAGAACAAATGGGAGTTCGGGTCTACAAATATGCAACAACCAAAGTATGTTAAAGACGACCCTAACAACCAACTTCCAAAAAACCAGTCCAAGCCACATGAAAAGAAGGGTAATAGAAAGACGAAGAAGGACACTAGAAAGTGGTGCAATTTCCACAAAATCCCCTGGCACAAAACTGATGAATGTCACTCAAAAATATAATTGGTGGATGAGATCAAAGAAAAGGAGATGGACCCTGATTCAGAAAATAATGGGAGAAGATAGATCATCGACACATACCCCACTGCTACTGTCACGACTGCAACAATTTAGCCAGAAGAACCAGCAAATATTGAGGAGTGGGAGCACCTTTTTCATTCACATATGTGGGTGAAGGGGACCCTGCTACATTTTATTGTTGATAGCAGAAGCCAGAAGAACCTCATCTCAGCAGAGGTCATCAAAGAATTGTGATTTTCGACAACACCACAACAAAAACCATACAACATTGGGTGACTTCTCCAGGTACGCGGTCTCCATGTCATCCAATAGTGTCAATTTTCATACAACATCCAACCATTCAAGGATGAGGTATTATTTGATGTTTCCCCATTGGATTTCTATTATGTTATTTTGAGCTAGCCATATATCTGGAATCACTATGCTATTTATGAGTATTGACCCTGTAGTGCAATTTTTACTCTGAGGAGTCATATCTATAGGATACCAGAGGTAGTTGCGACTATTCTCCCACCAAAATAGTGCCGCAAGTTAATCTCTCATACTGCAAAATTCAACCTCTTCAAAATTTGTTCAAAGGGTGAACAAAAGGACACTGCAACCACTGCAACCTTGGCCCAATACCTTTCTATATAGCATAAGAATATTGCAAAAGAGAAAGAAGATATTGTTTCTTCACCTATGAGGGTGACTATGAACTTCCCAATCAAGCCAAGATACAAAAATTTGGTTGAACATATTCAACCACACCAACAACAAGTTCATGAAAATTGTCAACAAGCTAAGCAACACAACTTCTCCAACAAGGAAAGAAACTCATCAAGTTTTAGCAAAAGCTTCCCTGGGAACTTGACGCAATGGGGACCATTTCTTCCTAAGGGGGGAGGATTGATCCAGATGGATATTTTTGGCCACCCACCTTTCCACTGGCTCAAAATAAAGTGTTACACCTCGACAACTTTTCGTTAGTTTTCCGGGTCCCAAACTTTTGGGCCATTTTGAGGCCCTAAAAAATGTTTTTTGGGAATTTTAGGCCCAAGTGACTATTGAAAGCATTAGCTTGGGCCAGTCGGAATGTTTTCTTCTCAGCCATACCTTTCCAATGGTGTATCAAGCTTCCCAAACATAGATCGTATGAAAACATTACGCCCCTGGGAAGTTGAAGTATCAACTACCCCCATCGAGGCCCACAAACCTTTTGGATTTTCATATTTTGGAGTTAGGGTTTTGGATTTTCCTTATGTTAAAAAGGAATTTTATCATTTTAACGATCATCTAATTGCGAATGAGCATAGCCATCACATCTCTTCTGAGAGATAAGTTGTCATCATTCTATCAAGTTCATTCACTCTATATTTTTACAGTTCTGTACATTTCGCTCATTAATAGAAATTGTGTATTACTGTTGGGTATGTGTTATATTCTTTGCACGAGTAGTAGTGTCATGTATTTAGGTGTTTTTTTCGGCACATGGTTTTTACCGATGGTTTTCTATTTTTGGTTAAGGAATTAGGGTTTTGGACTAATCCAGGTCATTGGGTTAGGGTTTTGGATGTCGCTGGCTCCTATTTGTATATTGTATTGTAAACAATGTAACACAATGAATGAATATAATATATGCTGGTTTTCCCGGTTTGGGTTTCCAAGGGAAACAATCTCTGTGTAATGTTTGTATTTTCCATTGTATATTTTCTGTTATTTTCTAAATATCTGTTTACAGTAGACATTGTACAAGGTTAGAATTTACATTTGGTATTAGAGATTTATTGGCTTCATGGGGATGCCTTTGTGGTCAAGGGTTTGGGTCGGGACTGTGATAAGCCTTGTTATAGTGAGAGATCTATGGTATTGTTTTTCAAGTGAAAATAAATGGCAAGCAATTCGAAGATGGAGATCGAGAAGTTTAATGGGAAAATCTTTGAGCTGTGGAAGCTCAAGATGGAAGATCTTTTGGTGGACAAAGATCAGTGGATCAATGTAGATCTAGGTACTGCACCTATAGGAACTTTTGCAGATGATTGGAAAAAGATGGATCAGAAGGAAAAGAGCACAATATGACTATGTCTCTCCGATTCAGTATTACTGAATGTGTCAGAGGAAGCTACATCCAAGGATTTATGCGAAAAGTTGGGGAAGTTGTATCAGTCTAAGTCCCTAGTAAATAAACTATTCCTGAGAAAGAAACTATATAACTTGAGGATGAGAGATGGAGACTCAGTGGTAGAGAATTTGAACGACTTCAATACTATGGTAAATCAGTTAGTATCTGTTGAGATTAAAATTTCATATGAAAATAAATATATTAGTTTGTTGTTTTCTTTACCAGACTCATGGGATAGTCTGGTTGTGGCCATACAACTTCTTTGAAGTTTGAAGAAGTGGTCTCATCCTTGTTGTCGAAGGATATGAGACGAAAGAATATGGAATGACATAGCACAGACACATTATTTGCAAGAGGACATTCCTAGGAAAGAAATAGATCTAATCTCTCAAGTGGGAGATCTAATTCTAAGGGTAGATCTAAATCTCCTGGAAATTTTGTAAGGGTATGTTGGAGGTGTGCAAAAGAAGGGCACTACAAGAAGTAGTGTAGATCCAAAGTTGAGAAAAAGAAGGGATTTGAAGAATCTTCTTCTACAGATGAAAACACCTCCAAGGAAGAAGGAGGGGATGTGTACTTGGCCTCTTCAAGCACACATGCAGATCATGAGGCATGGTTGATTGACTCTGGTGCATCCTTTCATATGACTCCTCATAGGGAGTGGTTCTGCAAATATGAAAAGTATGATAGAGGTAATGTTTTCTTAGGTAACGATTCGACAACTAGAATCATAGGAAAAGGAAGGGTCAAGTTGAGACTCATATATGGAAGGATTAGAAAACTGCCTGGTGGTCTACACATCCCAAGTATGGCCAAAAATTTGATTTCTATAAGAAAAATGGAAGATGCAGGGGTAAAAACAATTTTTGAAAAGGGAACTTACAGGATGGTTCAAGGAGAAATGGTGTTGATGAAGGGAGTTTGGTTTGGAACTTTGTATAAGCTGCTAGGAAGCACTATTAGTGATGGGTGTAATGGCTCCATTGTTCATGATATTGGAGTTGAAGAAAAAAGAACTCCTACAGTCTCTGGAGAAAAGGTTATGTTGTGGAATCAAAGACTGGGGCATATCAGAGAGAAGGGTCTTCGACTACTACATGGTAAAGGTATGGTTGAAGGTATGTCTAACTGATCTCTGGATTTTGATTTCTATGGAAATTGTCTATATGGGAAGTAGAATCGGGTAAGATTCCCCTCTAGTGCAACGAGGGCAGAAGGAATTTTACAACTAGTTCACAGTGATGTTTTTGGACCTATGTCGGTCCCATCATTGGGAAAATCTATGTAATATGTCTCATTTATAGATGACTTCTCGAGGAAAACTTGGATATATTTCCTCAGGAAGAAATATGAAGTCTTTGATAGGTTTAAAGAGTTTAAGGCTCTTGTTGAGAATCAAACAGAGAAAAGAATTAAGGTGTTGAGAACAGATAATGACGGAGAGTTCTGCAGGAATGAATTTGAAGAATTCTGTAAGAAGTGTGGTATAGAAAGGCAGAAGACTACTCCATATACACCTCAGCAGAATGGAGTTGCAGAAAGGATGAACAGG
>JZKD02S1594802.1:935770-945806 GCA_000966675.3 Picea glauca | reverse complement strand
GATTAAGGAGATAATTGGAAATGAGAATATTGAGAAGAGAATAGAAAAGTAATTAATAAATAATTAATGTGAGGATTAAAGAATTGGTAAGAAGATTAAGAAGAAAATTAATTAATAAATAATTATTTAAGAAATTTGTTTTTTAGAAATGATAAAATATAAGAAGATGGAAAAGAATAATTAAATTTAAATTTAAATTTGCAAATTAAATGGAAAAGGTAATACTATGGCCAATAAGAGGAAATTAATTTTAGTCCAATAAATTCTAGTGAAATAAAATGGTTTAGGAGATCTGAATTAGTAGAAGGTCAATTGGAAATAATTTTTGAAAGGAAAATTTGTGAAAACTATTCTTGGGAGGGTTAGAGGGATAATGGATAAGTAATTACTAAGAGAATTAAAGATACAATATAAAAGATAAAATGAGAAAGGATTTGTAAGTAAGAATGCTTGGGGGTTCATTAAGAGGAAATAAAAATATTAAAAAGAGCAAAGGTAAATTAGAGGGGTAGGAAATGACTAGTGAAATATGTGATGAATAGTCGATTTTCAAAATTGGATAAGTTTGTAGCCATCTTCACCAATGAAATTTTTTCAAAGCAAATGAGGTGCCTGGAGTTGTGAGAGTGTTTGAAGATAGATAACTTATAAAAGTGTTTATGGTGAGTGTCAATGATATGCCTCTTAAGGCGAGCTTTGAAGGATCTTCCTATTTGGCCTATGTATGATTTTCCATAAGAATAAGGGATATGGTAAACACATTGTCCAAGCATGGGATCAGATTTGTCCTTATCCACAAATGCATATCTAAGTCAATTATCATTGAACACTCTCACAAATCCAGGAACCTCATATTCTTTGACAAAAATAAGCTCATTACCTCTTCCCCCTTCTACCCATCATGTATCATTCAGGAAGCGCTTGAAATAAAAAAACATCCAAACAATTTCAATCTTGAAGATGGATACAAACTTATCCATTCTTGAAAACCAACTATTCATCACATATTTCACTAGTAGTTTCTTGCCCCTATAATTTACATTTGTTCTTTTTAATATTTTTATCTCCTCTCAATAAACCCCCCCTCAAGCCTTCTTACTTACAAATCTTTTCTCATTTTATCTTTAATACTCTCATTAATTACTTTCAATTATCCCTCTAACCCTACGACAAATGTTTTTTCCTCTTATTTCTATTTATTCTTCATATTCTTACATTTTCCATTTAATTTGCAAATTTAAATTTAAATTTAATTATTCTTTTTAATATTCTTATATATTATCATTTCCCAACTACCAATTCCTTAAATAATTATTTATAAATTAATTTTCTTCTAATTCTTCTTACCAATTCCTTAATCCTCAATCCTCACATTAATTATTTATCAATTAATTTTCTATTCTTTTCTGAATCTTCTCATTTCCAATTATCTTCTTAATCATCTCCTGATTATTAATTAATTCACAATCTTCTTATTTCCAATTATCTCCTTAATCCTCACCTAATTATTCTCTTATTTAACCTAATTAATTTTTAATTCTATTATTTAACCTAATCTCTTGATCTTATTATTATATTTTTTCCCAACCGTCCTTTAAAACAATAATCTAAATAAATGAATTATTAATTATTTTCAATTATGACCATCACATCACCCCCTATAAATCCTAAGTATCAGTACTCTCTTCATTATCATTAAATATTTACTTGTCTCTAATAATAGGTGGAGTGTCCACTCAAAACCTAGGATGTTTCATAAACTTTTACACAGTTTTCTCTAAAATGACAAATTGTAAAAACCTACACAATCAAATTATTTTATATGTTCATCATTTAACATGATATATTTATGATATATTTAAAAGAAAGTTATTTTTTAACTCGACTAACTTAGACCATATATCCATATTATTAAATTTCTTCATAATAAAATAAATAAAATATGGAACTAATAATACATAATATAAAACGCTCTCATGGTCATGGACAAGGGAATAAAGACATTATTATTGTCATAATTATTAGTTGAATGTGTGACAAGGGAATAAAGACATTATTATTGTCATAATTATTAGTTGAATGTGTGGAAGTTGTGTAATTGTGGCTAGATCCAATATTGTTATATTTGATATAATGAACTTTCTACTAGTTGAATGTGTGGAAGTTGTGTAATTTTGGCTACATTCAATATTGTTATATTTAATATAATGAACTTTCATAAAGGATAGTTGTTATTTCTTCATTTTCAGTTTGATTTTTATATTTAACTGTTTTATATTGAAAACATTATAACTCAACCTAAATGATTATATAGAAGTATGAAATTATGAGAAAAAGTGTAATTATTCATGAAGAATCAAACTTGAAAGTTAACATTTTAGTTGACTTAAATGATTGTATGGCCTCTTATCAACACACATCTTTTATAGAAAATCCTTTGATACCCACATAGTTTCTATTACACCAAAATGCAATAAATAAATTATGTGGTCTAGTGAATGCCATGGTCACTTCAAGAACTAGTTTGGGAAAGCTAACCCATATTAGTTGAAATTCTTCACCCAATGAAGAGTATTTCTTGGGTGAAGAGTACATAGTTATACCTAGAGTAATTTAAAGCAAATGGGGGATCAAGGGTCAAGATTTGACATGGAATTCAACAATTTCCTCTTTTACTCTATAAATGAAGGCATCCTCCATACATTTTAATAAGTTCAATGAGAGTAAGGTTATGTTGCCTGCTTTTACCTAGAGATTGTTAAGCACACATGATTTAATTCATCTCATTATGATTTATGAGTGATTGTGTTGTGAAAATTTCCCATCTATTGTTGATTGCATAAGGGGAAATGTTCCTCAAACCATTCCAAAAATATTGAGAAATCCTTAATAGAAAAGAACCCCACAAAAAGAGAACTCAGAGGCCATCTCTATCACTCCCTCAAGGTGAAAGATGCCAATTTTTCATCTTGTTCTTTCAGTGAATGTTAATGTAGAGTATTTAGTCTCTTTCCTCGAAAATATTTTTCAAATGGTTTCCATATGTCTTCTTTCACTTTGTACTAACTATTTGGCTCATTAATATTGTTTTAGAATTGTGGTTTTAGTATTTGTTTTCATTGTTTACAGGTTTGTTGAGAATATTCTCCATTTAAATCTCTCTCATCTTGCTCCACAACAAATCCAACTCAAGAAGAAGCTTCCTTCAAGGTTTGTTTCTCCTTTTTTCATGGATCGAGGTTCATGTTTGGGGAAAAGTTTTAGTTTTCTTTTCTTACTCCCACATTTCACGCTTTTTTGTTTATCTCTGCACTAATAGATCCTACCTATTATTGAGTACTCTTTGTTCACAACGTGTATCCAAATTGTAAACATCATAATAACAACCATGTTGGGGATGCGATATTGAATATCATCCTTTTGTTGGAATTTGGACCTTTCCTTTTCCATTCACTTCTTTCTAATAGTGAATCATAAAGTATATATTGCTACTTTTCCCAAATATATGGTTGTGAGGCTTGTGAATTTCAAATCTTTATTTTTCACACACTCCCAAAAATTGTGTAATTGTTGAAGTTGTTTTTGCATGGCTACATGCATCACAATTAACATAGTCATGTAGTTTGGGAGTTGTGTGTTGCATAGTGTGTGCAAGTGCATAGTCTATGCTCTATCTAATGATTTACACCTACACAATTGAGTTTAAAAGTGGGTTTCGTAGGACTTCTTAATTTTTCAGAGAGTGATAGATAGTAATATAATTTGAGTCTAGAATTGTTGATTTCTTTTTTTTCTTTTTATTTGCTTAAAATTACACCAAGTTAAAGGATTAGAATTGATGAAAGAAAAATACATTTACTTCTAAGAATTTGTTATTTTTGTCAATTCCTTTCAAGAAATTTTTCAAGTTTAGTAACTTTACATCACTCTTTCCACACATGATTTACCACACAAGAAAGCAATCTTAAAAGTTATTCTTAATTGAATATGTACTCAAACGGTTATTTAAACAAATCGCTAGCTTATGATCCCTACATTGGCATTAACTCGTAAGATGGTGTAGTGAACATGAGGCTAGTATATATCATTGAATAACACCCATAGTTAGATTAGATTAGGAATTTTGAGCTAGGAATCCAAATAATACTCCAAGGTTGTAAAAATTTGAAACATAGAAGTTGTCACAAAGAGCTTGAAGGTCCTTTCATACTAGTGAGCTTTACTATTACAAGGGATGTACCATTTTTTTGGTGTTAATTATTAGTTTGGACTAGGGTATTTGTTTTAGTCTCCAAACCCATTCAAATACATGCATTTCCCAACTTAAGAGGTCAATAACCCCTTGTCCACAAGTTGAAAATAGGCATCATAGTGTTTACTCATAAGTTTACCACCAAGTGGCTTTCTCTGAGATTGTTGGGGAACCTAACATAGATAGAGAGAGCCCCCTTGGATTTCATCACCATAATTTGAGACATTTATAAGGCCCCTTCAACTCATATGTATTGATTTTTCTTTCATAGTAAGTCATAGGGGTGTGATTTTTAATTTTCTTTCATCAGGAAAACTTATCACCAAAACCATATTGTGTCACCATTAGAAACACACTTAAAAATCATAATGTTTTCTACTTAAGTAATTTTTACCTTTGGAGACGTGAATTCAGGACCCATAAAGGGCTTGTGGAAAAATTTTGGAGGAACATTCATTTTCCTCACATATTAACTTGGTCTTATATTCTTCTTCCCAATTTATCCAAAATTGCCCCCCCCAATAGAGCCAAATTGTCCACCCACTATCGCTCAAGGGGAATAAAAATAAGAACACACAATATAGGATCCAAGGGCTTGGGGGGAATGAAAATAATGTTGAAGTAACTAAAAAAACCCACTAAAACCAATCTTGAACCTAACATAAATATGACACCCATATTTGGATTTCTTACCCTTCAACCATTTGTGGGCTTCATGGTCATCACACCCTTCAATGTCATAAACTCCCATAAATCCATGCACTTCATAACTCACACCCACATAGTAATAAAATTAGTGGTGCTCATTATACTACCTTGCAACAACCCCTCTCTCAGCATGAACCCATTGTTTCAAACACTTCCCCCTCCCAACATATATACTTCATTGTTAGGATAGATTCATAAGACCAATGAGAACTTCCACTTCTAGTGATGTATCATTCACTATACCTTTTCACCATAAGGAAAATGTGAATAGACTCCATACCACTACTCAGGCCATCACCTCCAATTAGGACTAGCATTATTGCGGCTCATTTTACTTCTTCCGCACCATTCTAAATATGGGTCAAAGTTATAGGCAATATCGTTAGGAACTCCATTATCTATCAGTGTTTACTAGATAGAGGTTCCTACTCTTGTAGACTTGTAACATGTTCTTCTTTAGTTGGTAGCACCATGAATCCCACTCTCATGCCAATAACCAAGTTATGAGACTTTGATGATGGACTCTATAACCCAACAAGGATTGCGCCTAATCTATGAATTGAATTCAATAGCATTATCTTATTCAATATCATAGTCATGACCATATTGGTGGAAAACAATATCTTCATAAGGCATGATATTGTACTAACAAACTTCTTCAATGAGTCTATAATATTCTTCAAAGTGTCAACCTTTACTAGAAACACCTTTTTGGTTTGAACCACATCTCTCAAAAAGTGGTACTAAACATCAATATGGTTCATTTTAGAATGATAAGAAAGGTTCTTCACTATAAATGTTGGACTCTGATTATCACAATGTAACATTACATATTGTTGTACAAACATGTTGATGTTTAAAACTGTTCAAAGTCTAAGAGACAACATTCTAAGGAGAAATCCTTCATTTTTTGAGAGGTGGTACTCCTCTTTAATAAACATAATACAAAAATACAAAAAAGTACAAATAAGAAAATGCCTAAGAAAGGATCGAACTTGTTTAGAAATAACTATTCACAATGGTATATATAATACAAGACTGTAAAAGAGTAAAATAAGAAATCTCATAGAACATATTTTCATCATAATATAAATTAAAGAAACACATATAATTTGGAAAGATAAGAATTAAGGACCACATATAAAGAGAACTTAACATGTTATTTCATTTAAAACTCAAAGAGATTTTGATAGACACACACTTCAAATATCATGCTTAAAACTCAAAGTCTAATAAATCACTAGACATGTGCCCAAATATTTCTCTAGGAACCTCAAAAAATATAAAAATGTTTATAATATTTAGAAAATAAAATGCATTCATTCTATTGGACTAGGATGCCCCCCCCGTGGACCATAAATAGATGAAAATACATGGAATAAAAGATAAAAACATAGTTAGGAGTCAACCTTTGATATTCACATACCGTGAAATAGAAAGGTTGGATAACTGATAACTAAGAGGAAATAAAGAGGGTAAAAGCTTAATGAAATGGTTACTTGACTCACTATGATGGAAAAAAACTCCCTCCCTATTTTCTTGTTGAAGCTTCCTTTATATGTTGTTTGGTTAGAGGTGCCTAATGGTTATAACTGCTTCTTGAGAATCAATGTTGATTATTCTTACCAAGGAATTTCTTAACCATTGTTCAATATACTCCTGCATGGGGGAAACCGTTAGCTCGTGCTTGATTTTGAGATCAAATAGATCATCTTCAATATCTTTTAATTCAAAACCTGATTGATGAATTATATATGTTTGATCTTCATTCTTGTTTACATAGTGGACCAACCACTTTCCAACTTCCTCTTGCGAGAATTTAGCTAGGTTGTTAAACTCGTTTACCCATGAAATTTTAAGATCTATTAACTATTCTTGCAATTGATCCTTTGTAAGAAATATAGAGTCCATTATTAAATGTGGACCCCAACTCCTTAGTTACATCAATGAGATTGAAAAACAAGTCACTTATTTTTGAATTAATAACATGACACTCAACAATAATTTCCCACAAAAACTTGATTCCCCTTGACCAACATGCATTTATTTGCTTAAGTATGACCTTTGATGGAATATTTTTCTCTCTCTGGTGGATATCATTCATGATTGATATTCTACAACTAAAATAGTTGACATCTTCCTTGTAGAAATTTTCATCATATTCTAAATCATTTTCGAGATGTTCTTTAAGATTTAAAATCCTTGTCGAGATACTAGTTGAACTAGTAGCCAATTCCCAATCATAAAGGATTCAAATAACCCTTTTATCTATATAATATCCAACATATTTTCGAATGGTTGTCAATAAAATTTAAGCCCCTTTTAGTATTGAAATCGATTCCAGTGTGTCTAAAATATCAAGCAGTTTAATAGTATATATTGGCTTGGGAAACAAGGGTATAGGAAGCAGAGCATATTCTAATCATTTTATTATTTTCTTCAATATTAATTTCTCCTTATCGTGTTCACTAATTGAATATTTCAGTTTATACCCTATGGCTTGATGAAATTTTAAAACTTTATAAGGTTTCACTCCTATTATATAAATTTCAAAGTTCCATTTTTCTGTAAATTCTTTATTCTTCATATTGACCTTTTCAATTTGAAATTTATTGGAACTTGAGTTGAATGAATAATTGTGCAAGGTAATAGATTATTCTTAGAAAACTATTGAATCTTCACAAGCCAATTCTTCAAATACTTTTCTATTTTTAATCAATTGTTGTTCTGCACAATCAGACACTCCAACTATAGCATCAACCTCTATTTCCTGAGAACCGACTTCACACTTTTGAACCTCTTGATTCAATTTTTCAACATATTCCCTCTTTTCTTTTTTGCTTCCCAAGACTGTATGCTATTTTTGGGAGGGTCCTTATCTCTTCCATCACTAAAACTTTCAACAAGAGTTTTCCTTTGTTCTCAATTACTTCCATGAGTTTTTCTCTGAGTTATTGAAGAATTTTTCTTTGGAATATGGGGTGAGCCAGTGTTACTACTTCTTGTAGTTCATCCTCTATGTCTATATGGATCATTAGTACTGACGAGAGTGTCAATATCATTTTGTAGGGTTGATTGGTGTTTTTCATTTGAATTTCCTTGAGGGTTTTGGTTATCCCCTCCTCCTTCATCCAATTGGACTGACTTAATAAAATATGTGCCATAACCAATGGAAAACATGTGAGTTGTAACTATACCATCAAGGTCAAATCCTTCAAATTTGTGGATTTCTCTCATTTTAAAGGAATCAAAATAATTTCAAGTTCATACAGGTGAGATATACTTTTGAAAGTAATCTATCCAACTTTTATAGGTAATGGAATGAACTGTTTTCTCCTTTTTTCATTGAAAAAGTGATCCCAATATCTGTATTGTTTGTGTATCTCAAATATAACAAATTTGTCACAAACATAGTAAGGGAGAAAAAAGGGTTTTCCTTGGAAGCCATATAATCCAATATAGCTAAATTCATATTGAATTTCAAAAAATCCCTTTCCAACGAGAAAAGTTGTATCTTCTCTTGACAATATTTGTGTAGAAGAACCATGAATCATATTCTTTAATATGGATAGAAAAGAACACTATACTTGGAAAAAATGGTAAGGGGCCTTATTGTTGGAAAATTGGTTGTCATTGATGCCAACCTTAGAACAATATCTAAAGAAAGTCCCAAAATCCCCTAAAAATTATGATTAGGTGTCCACTTGAAGAGCCTTAAAGAGCCTAGAAGGAGCATTGACATAAGTTTATATAACTCCAAAGTGGTACCCTTATGGTGTAGATTTTAAGCATGACCCTCATGGGATGAGATAACATTTGGTTGTTTCCACATGATCACTTTGAGTTGTACACAAATGGATCCTTGAAGGAGCCTTGAAGAAGCCCTAAAACCAAGTGAAGAAGCCCCTAAAGTCAAGTGAAGAAACCCCTAAAACCAAGATAATAATCCCCTAAGGTTGGCCATCCTTAAGGAAGAGGTGTGACCCAAAAGTTGTGACCCTTGGTCACACCCCCTCATGTGGACAAGACTCATATAAATACGAGGAGTCTCATTTGGAATTTGTATCACACCAATTTGACCTAGCGAAGGAAGAGGATCGAATTTCAACCTAGAGGAGTGAATTTCCAAGGGAATATGAAGTGAATAAGGGTGAAATTCCAATGGAATATGAAGTCTTGAATGATTTGTTCTAGGGTTTTCTTTGATGGTCATCTTGGAATTTTATTATATAAGTTTTTTTCTAGAACAATTCAGAAAGAGAAACTTGGATTTGTTTCAAAAGCAGTGGTGAAGAATATTGGGTACTAATTTCAGGTCTTGACTCATTGTAGGTTTGGATTTATACTCAGTGGAAGTTGAGGTTTTTAAAACTAGGGTTTTCTTCTTCAAAACGAGTCATCTTTCCATTTTCGCTATAAAACAATTTTGGGGATGATTCAAGGAGAAAAACTTGGAGGAATTTTAGAGAAGATATTAAAGAATATTGGATACAAGTTTTAGATATTGATTCATTACATATGTATACTTATACTTGTTGGAAGTTAGGGTTTGTGACTAATCCAAAAACTAGTCTCAAACATGTGTTGGAGATAAAATAGTTATATCTAAATCTTCGTAGGTACAAATTGAATTACACTTGTTGCATTAGAAGGATACAATATCCTGATATTTGAGGTCCAAGTTTCAGAATTAAAAACATAAAATTGATCTCGTGGCGAATCTTACAAGTTTTCATATTTGAGGTACAATTTTGAGCAGTTTTGTATGCAGATTTAAGACGTGATTTTGGGATTGTATTTGAAGCTTGATTTGATCCTGCATAATCATTTAAAATATTCCAAGGGATTGGTGTATCCTTCTAATAAGTTCTGGAAAAATCAGGGAGTGGGTGTTTTCTTCAAGTTGGTGCTTGTAAAATCTTGAAACTACTTAAGAAAAATTTTCATGGTTTTCTCCTAGTTGGGTTTCCATGTAAAAATATGTGTGAAATGTGTATGAGTTTATGTGATTATTATTATACATGATTAATGATTAATTTTTATGTAGTGTTTGAAGGTTAAAATTGTTGAAAAAAT
>JZKD02S1594802.1:877268-909920 GCA_000966675.3 Picea glauca | reverse complement strand
GATAAAGTATTGGAGAACTTTCTATTTATGGAAAGTGGTTAACCCTAAAATAAGGAAAAAAGGTTAAGTGACCTAGAAATGGGTTAAGTGACCTAAAAATTGGTTAAGTGACCTATAGGATGAAAGTATAAATAAGATAGCAATGGTCTCTTGTAGATCATCATTTTTGTGGATCAATGAAGAGCTTCTTGTGAGAATATCTTTTGGAGTATTGATGGAGAGCTTCTTGTGAGAGATTCTTGAGCATTTTTGGTGTGGAACACTTGAGAATATTGAATATATATAGGTGACTGAGGTAACAAAGTATATATAAGCCTAAATTCTTAGGAAAGTGAAGAAAAGAAGGCCAAAATGCAAGGAAGGATAAATTCTTTTGATGGTGCTTTCTAAGGTATGCTATTTACAAGTCATCTCACCATTTTCGCTATAACTTTTTTTCTATAATGATTCAGATCCCAAAATTGCTATGCAAGTGAGAAAACATGTCCAAGTATTTTTGGTTACAAATTAAGCTTGTGGTTCATTGTATTTTGGGAGTTACACTCCGTGGAAAATAGTTCTTGTAACCAGTCCTGAAACTAGTCAAAAATAGGTGTTTTGGGTAAAAACGTCATAAATTATTCATAACAGATCCAAATTGAGTGAGACTTATTGTGTTGGTTATATTATAGTCTTTAGTATTCTATGGAATATTTTCGTATCTATTCAAAAAATATTCCATGCGGGGCACACTCTACAGGGTCGCTCTCTAGAATAATCCAGAATTCATAAAGGTATGTCATTTTTTCTATAACTCCTTTTATGAGAGGTTACAAGTAGTGCCACTTGGAGGAATTGAATAAAACACACTGAAGAACATTTTGTATCAGTTTCAGATATTTATTCATTACAGGTACAAAGTTATGATTATTTCAAGTTAGGGTTGTTGATTAATCCAAAACTAGTCATGGTTGAGACAAGAAGTTGATGAGTTGGCACATACATGATGTGTATAGTTGATGATGTTGGTAAATATTGATGAGTCATTATTGATAAGTATTTGAAACATGATTGGTATATACTTGGTACATGGTTGGATGCACTTGTTTATGGTACAGGTTTATTACAGGTTGTTTGGCACAGCTTGGTGCATGGTTGGTGCTCTTGTTTATGGTACAGATTGATATTTGTTGAGGATTGTTGCCTCATCTCAGTTGGTGCTGAGAATTTAAGATGAGTCTTGCATATAGATCTGGTTCTCTTGTAGAGTTGTACTCTATTCAGTTGTTGCTGAAAAACCCCCGGATTGAATTCCATAATAAAAAGAAAAATTGTACATACATCTTGTGTTCCTTGTGTTCCTTGTGGAGATGATTTGCTGATGATATATTGCTGATATATGTTGCTGATATGTATTCACATCTAACTGATTATTAATGAAAACAATGAGTAATAAGTAAATTTTGAATGCTAACTAATGATTTTTGTGTAAGAGGGAAGTTTTGGTAAAAAGATCCCCACACTCATTCATCCCCCCCTCTAAGTGTGGTAGGTGTGTCCAACAGTTTGTCCACATAATATTAGGGTAAACCACAAGACTAGGGGTCAAAAACCCTAATATTTCCCCTTTTATAAAATAATATTAAACAATGCACTTAAAATTTAATTTTACACAAAAAGAAACCCTAATTTAAAGTGATGTCACCCCTTCAGGGGACGTTTTGGAACTAGGAGCAAGTCGTTGGTGTTGGAGGAGTGTGTTTAGGCTTCCCAAAGCCACATTTTAAGCATCCAAGTCACTTTATTCATTGTCAAATCCCAATTCTCCTCAAAACGTCCATGTTCCAATGAGTGGTAATCTCACCACCAAACCCTAAACCCTATAGATGACATCATGCTCCTAAAGATGACGTTTTGCCTCTCCTAGGAAAAACATTTGGCATGTAGGGGATAGGTTATGTCATCCAAGTCATATTCTAGGCCTTTGAAGTTTCATCTCTCTCATTCGGCATGAAGGCCCTTGGCATCCACCTTGTTTTTCCTGAGATTAATCCTAAGGCTCAAAGAGAAATGTCAGGCATCATGAGTGTTTAAAGAAAATGTTTTAAATGAGTGATTTTACTACCTTTAGTTATATAAGAAATGATCTTTCAATGAAATTAATAATAGGAAAGTACAAAGGTTGTATTTTGTTGTCTGAGTCACAATTATAGTATCAAATGGTGTGAAATAAAGTTACAAAATTGTTAAACAAAGTTAGGCATCAATTGCAGATGAGTCTCACCTTGTTTGTTGCGGAAGAAAAGTAGAGAAGGCACCCTTGAACATGATATGAAATGCAGTAATTCACGCAGAACACAGGTCTTGTTTTACTCAAAGTAAATACAAAGAAAACATTGCTTACCTAATGAATTGTTGATATAATATGATCATAGTAGTTGTAATACTAAATTGCAATGAATCTCTTTTCAAGGAATTACATAAAGAAATTCGGAGAAATGAAAATACAGAGGAAACACATAACTCAAACTGAACGAAAATTAGAATCTTTGTTTGCACTTGTATTAATACTCAAAAAGAGAGTTTCTCTATTACATCTGGCAAGAAACAACCTACATTGGGCTAGAATTCCCACTTTGAATAGATCTAAAATCTATCTATTTATACAAAAATTGTCTCAACTGAAAAACCATTGGACTTATTACAATATTTAATTAAAATAGAATATATCTAAATAAAACAACAATGTGTAAATTTTGATGATTCTCGCTGGCATTCTCCTCTGTCTCTTCTCCTAATGGTAGGAGTGTTCCTTTCCTTAGTTCTTTGGGATGATTACAGATGTCCCAAAGGCCACCTTAATAATTCAACATACTTTCTTGGTTGTTTTAGTTTCGTTTCCATTTGTCCCTCCAGATTAAGTTCAACAAGGCAATGAATCACAGTTGAGATCATGGGGGAAGGATAATCGAACGAATAGCATTGCATTGGCTTGTAAAGGAATGAATAACGGGCATAGGAAAAAGTAACCTTCTATGGAAAGAATGATAATAGAACAAGTGTATGATGATGAAGTAGGGATAAGTGGAGATTAGAATGCGGGTGGACGAGATAAGTGGTTGTTGAAGTGGACGGTATTGGGAGTGTGGAGGTTGTGACTAGTAGGAGGGTGAAAGGTGGATTGGGTGGAGGACAGGTGTTGAGTCAAGATTCTAACGATTGATTTTGTGGGGGTGTGAGGAAGTGGTTTTTAGGTAACACACCTTTCACCCTGCAATGCACCTGGTGATGCAATGTACCCCCGAGAGAAAATCGTGGTTTAAATTGCGGGACCGCCTTTCAAAATTAAACCCCGCGCAACTTCTCTCCCCACAATTACTCTCGGTCATTGATCTTCACGTTCCATTAAAATATGAATTTCGATATTTTAAAGTGAGATAAGCGCCTAAAGGTTAAGTCGAGGTCATAACTCTTAGTCACATGTAGAGAATATAGAGCGAGCTTCGTGCAATTCCTAAGCATCGATCCAGGCAAGGGACACATGTCAGACGATCCTCGTATTCGACGATATTGTACTCCGGGAGGAAGCAAGAAGTGTTGAGTAAATAACTCCCAAATTCTAAAATCTTGGAGTTGATCTAGACCGTTGATCAAAGTGGACACATGGCAGGATATCCCGCACTTTGACGGATTTGCGATGTTATGTATCTCGGAACACCCAAATATTGGAGTTCTAAAGTAAATCTCATCCATCCAAATAAAAAGGAAACGTGGTGCCATATCTCTCACTTCAAAGACTTATCACTTTGAAAGGTTTGTGATGTAAATCATCTCGAAAGCCTGAATCCTAGAGTTCTGAAGTAAATCCCAACCATCCAAATCAAAAGGACATGAGACACGAGATCTCTTATTTCGAGGACTTAGCACTTCGGGGGTTTGTGTTGTATACATTATTGCTCCAATTTCTATCTATTTAGCTCTTCCCTGCCATATTTGGTCCCTTTCTTAGTTTATCAGGCTTCCAAATTGGTTTAGCATTCTGCTAGATTATGAAATCTGGTCTATTGAGCTTCCTTGTAACTTTTCGTGGCGCCATAAAATTAGCATGCCTGAAAAATCACAATAATTATTCAAATCATTAACTTTAGCCAATCATAAACGTCATTAACAATTTTATGGTTCGACATTCAAATGTTTTGAATGTAAGAGGGAAGAAATCTCCCGAAAGTCAAATTCACAGAGAAGTTAATCTCTTATTAATCACTTTTATGTTTCAATTAATCATGTTTTAAACATTGAATTAGCCTTAAGTACTTTAGCGGTTCGACGTTCGGGATTTTCAGATGTAGTATGATAGAAATCCTCCAAAGGCCTAATTCCCAGAATAATTCTCTAAGTTTTTTTCTTCTTTGGGTAAAATTTTTATTTCTAAGAAGAAAAATCTAAAGTTCAAAATCTCAAAATTATACGTGTTCCAACATAGGCTCCATCTGGGGATTGTGGCTCCCTGTGAGGCAAGAAATAACAATAGACCAAGTGCCTTTATTGGGTAAATGGAGTCACTATTTCTTTTCTGGAAAACACTTTTAGGATTTAATCATACAGAGAAAAAATGAAGTTCAACTAAATCTTAGAAAATCTTCAAAACACACCTAATTATTGATATCAAGTTAGGCTATTTAAAGTTTCGCTTTCTTAAAATTGAGTTTGGATCTATTTAAGATGATCAAAACAACTTTAACTAAAATATCAGACTTCAACCAACTCCGTTCGCATCAAGGTTAAGTAGATGTAATAATTTATTTATGGAATCTCATGTTGGTTCATAATGTAAATATTACCAGAAAGAGAACTAGATTTCAGATTATGTTTTGTAGATATGTATGAAAGCCATACAGATATCATAGATATTGCTTCACTTCCAACGCTTTTGTTCAATACCCCGATGAATTTATCTACTTCTCCCATTGAATTTCCTTTCACCACTTCAATTAGCACCTTTTCATTTTGTTGAGATGAGGGTAATCATTACATGAATTTCCTTTCATCATCTATTTGGACAAGATGGGGGAAATAAAATTATGAATTTCCTTTCACCATCTGTCTTATATTTTAATATTTTGAAGTGGGGGTCAATCAATATGTATGTATCTGTTATCACAGGGGCAGACCCGGGGTTCAACACTTCAAAAATGCACCAACAAAACCCTAACTACCAGCCCTTTCGTCAACACCTATGAAGCATGCGAAGTATCACCCAAGGTAGAGGCAGGGGGGGTTACAAGAATCAAGTTTCTGTAACCAAGCTGGGACACAGATCTGTGATTTTAACACTTCACATAGTACTTAAGGACAACACACATTAATTCATTATCTTTATTCACATCACAGATCAAACCCTAAGCACAGATCGATGCAGTAACCATAGAAAAATATGAATCACACTTAGCATCATAAGTTAGATCCAATACATTCAACATAGACAAAGCGTTAAACATTCATATATATATATATCTATCATTCATAATAATCAATGCTCTAAGCAGATCTACAACATAAATATCATAACACAAAGAAAACCATCAACACAAGTTATACGTGGTTCACCCCAGTGTGGGGCTACATCCACCAATTTCTTCTTATTATTTATTAGGCTTCAATCTCTTACATTCCTCTACTCCTGTGCACTAAGCCACAGAGACAAGCTTCACATCGGACAGGTGATTTGGGCAATGTGCACCAGATCCACCTTCCCAAAATCAGGTCAAGTAACAGAGCCAACTCCTTTATGAGGCACAGAGCCTTACATACACGGTCTGTTGCACAATGAAACTCAGAACTACTTGCCTCTTTCACTTATCTAGATACTAATTTGCTTGCACTAAGAAAACTTCTACATTACATCCTTACATATTTGTACTTTTACAAAAAGGCCTAATCATGGGTAAACCCATGGGCCGAAATCCCATAACCCATTACATAAACCCTAATAAACCCCTTTCTGGGTCCACAAAACAAGTGAGATCCCATGATCTCATCTATGACTGGGCACTCCATCTTCGACTAGCCTGTCGATGTCCAAAAAGAGGTCAAACCTGAACAATGTTTCCTCAAAACTTGGTCGAGGTCCAACAGGCCCCCAACACTCACTTGTGACTCGTCCCGAGTCACTCAGATCTAGGAAAAACTGCTTCGAAGGCCTTGATATTAGCTCGAGCTACCTCAACCTGCTACTTCTCCTGAGCCTCCTGCTCAGTGATCTCCTGGAGTACTTGCTTGGTAACAAGCCCTTCCAGGCATTGTTCCACTATTGCAACCATTTGGTGTAGCTGCGAGCCTTTTCCTTCAATCTCTTCAAACACCGTGTAGGCTTCATCCTGCACCGGTTGTAGCCTCTATGTGACTTCCATGACTCTGCCCTGGATGGTAGTAATTTGTTGTTGGACCGTGTGTTGTTCTTGTGATATATTCATTCTTTTGACTGCAGTGAGTGACTTCATCTATGCTTGAACTGTTAGTGCCTACTGCTTCTCCTCGTGTAGTTGCGCTTCCAACTTCCTAAGATTTGGGTCTTCCGTGAGGCGTTCATAGGTCTGCACACTTCTATTGCTTAGTTGCTTGAATTCCGAGGTGAGGATTCTAATTCTTTCCATTGCGCTCTTAGCGGCTTCCTCCCTCTAATCATGCACTTCATGTGGAGTGCTTGGTACTTCTTAAAGCTCCAACTCCATTACCCTTGCTTGAAGCTATTGAATGGCCTCATCGAGCTTCATCACTTGGACCTCAACTGCCTCATGTTCCTCCCGTTCTGAGCCTGGCATAGAGAGAATTTCTTTTCTCACAAATTCCTTGAATCCAGTCTGCTCTCCGAGAAGCTGGTCCTTTTCCTTCTGTATCTACGCTTTGTCTCCCTCAAACATCGCCTAGAATTCACCTCTCTGATTTTCATAAGTGGTTACACAGTACTGCACAACTTGCAGTTGCTCCAAGATATCCTCTTTTTCTTTCTTCACGGATTCTGTGGCATGTTCCTTTTCTTCTTGGACTCACTGAAGTTGAGCCTCTGTTGTATCTGCAAGTCTTCGAAGTTGGTATGGTTCATCCCCCAACTCTATAGTCTCCGATGAGGAGGGCGCAATAGGTACTGCACAACTAACTTGAATATCTCATTGTATCTCCTTCAGCTTCTTCTCAACTCTTACATACAACTCTTCTTGCTTCATGCCATATCTTTGTATTAGGTCCTCAGACGCATCCTCCATTGCTTCACGGACTAGAATAATGTCATCCTCTATGAGCGTAGCCTCTAGATGGGGCTTACTTGCGTGGGTATTCTTTCTTGCTGAGGGTTTATGTAGAGAACCCTTCCTCTTCTTTGATGTTTCTGTATCGATAAGTGGGTCCTTCGACGGTGTAGCTTTTCCTTCTCCTTTATTTTCTCCTTCTTCCCCTCCTACTTCTTGATTTACTTATCCTGTGGGAAAGCTAGGTATACTTTCTTTCGAAGCGATGTCCTCCTCATCAGTCTCTATGTCTTGGACTTCCTCCTTTTTCTTCTTCTTCTTTACGTTGTTCTATCTGACATGCTTGGCCCGGGTGACCAAGGGGATTCCGATGATGTCAGGGTCAGAGAGTTTTGCATCATCGGATGGTACAAGGAACTTTGTCGGCCACTCCTTGGTGATCTCCTCCATACATTCATCGGTCAGTTTATAGTAGGATTGTAATGGCTGCTTTCTCTCATCCCTGAACGCAATGATATAAATGAAATGTTGATCTACGTGGAACTTAGCTAATGGTCTGTACTAGTGCAATGTTCACGAAGTCATGCGAGGGAATGATTCTATGGAAACCTTCAGCTGCTAATAGTAGGCGTGGAACATTGTGTTCGACTGCCACTGCTTTGACATGTCGTTCATGTACCATAGAGTGGAGAACTTCATGACCAATGGCTCCAAAGGTTCTATCTCTGGGAAGGCATCTCCTTCCGGCATTTTCCAAGAGAAAAATGTGATCAACACCAACAACCAGTTGAAATGGAACTCATATCCTTGATCTTGTGCTTCGCGATAGTATTTCTCAAGCTCGTTGACGAGGTAGTTCACCTAGTTCATTTGCATCCCCTCCACGCACTTCCTTTTTAGGTTCACCACGACCCTGGTGACTTGTGTGGAGTGGTTCTTTCTAACGAGATTTCCAACTATAAGTTGGCAAGAAAGGCACACTACACCATCTTGGATAGAGGCTACCTTGTAGCCTCACTTTCCCTTCTCAACTTCGTCGCATGCCTCCTTTATGCGTTGTGCCAGGGAGCGATCTGAAGTCTTCCCTGGGTAGAACTGTTGAGGGTCGGGTCCCTGCATGCTCAGTTCTGTGATTAGGTGTATCAATGTTAGATCCAAATTAATGCACCTATCGAGCCATAGGTATCCTCCATGATAGCATGACAAGAGGATTTTAACGCGAGCGTTAACCTCCTTATGTCGGCCAAAGTGAGGGATCTTCATCACATTGAGTATCATGGACTGCGCAAGCTCCTTAATCTATGAATGGGATACTATGTGGGGATTTTTTCCAATCATCTTCATCAAATATATGTGAGGCGCATGCATTGCATAGTTATTTTTGTTGCCAATATTGAAATTGATGTTCTTTAATGATGGGATCCATCCCAAATGGCTTCCTTCTACACATATCCCCTTTGGGATGTACATGGTGATCAATGTATACTCAAAGTCTCATGGAATGTTGTCTCAGTTACCCGTGCCAACCAAAGGCGGGATGTAATTAGATAAGATTGACGGGATCTGCTTCACATTAGCCAGATCGTCGCGATGCTTACTTCACTTCTCAATAGCAGGGTTAGTAAGTTTCGAGCAATGTCCATTCGAAGGGGAATCTTGCAGTCCCCTGGTTGATGAGGCCTATACTCCCTCAGACATATCTTTATCATCCATAAACTTCTTCAAAACTTCTTCAACGGATTTATCTAGCTCGGTACGCTCGGTCGACATTCTCACTGTTAACAAATAAGTCAGGGTAGGTGAATGGATAGTGGGGTAAAAAACAGATGGCGATGTTTGATAGAATATTTTGACACACACATTGACTTTGTTTCCTGTCTCAGATAATCACGAGTAGAAAAATGTGGTCCTGACGCAGCGTCTGACGGGTTAAATAAGTAAGCGTCGTAACAGATTCCTCCAAGGGATAGGAATGACTCAATCAATACGAATTAGTCCGTTGTGGAATGGTCTCAACATCCCAAACGTGGTCTATTTTCCCATAAATGTGTTTCTTATTCATTTGGAGCATCGTTCTAATGGTCGGGGCACCTCCAACAGTCATATAGCTTCATTGGGGAAAAGTCCCATTTTGTGTGGTTCTGCTGTTCCAACAAGGTTCAGAGCCTGCAAGCCTGCCTCCTGCAAAGTATTCTCTGGAACTTCTTGTAGCTTTCCTAACTTGGATTTTTTCTTACTGATCTTCCTTGCCTTCTTTTCTGTGATCCAAGTCTTTGGATTCCTCTTTCTATTCTTATTCTTATCTTCTCCTAGCATGGTAGCTTCGCACTGCTGATGTGCTCTTAAAGTGTTTGAAGTTAATATCCCTTCTCTTATTATTTCCTAGGTGGATATACTTATTTCTTGTATGGATAGGTCCTTCAAACCTTCTTGAACTCTTTCAACCTCGATATCTAACTCTTTGGTCTTTTGTTGCTTTGACTCAACTTCTCGTTCTTCTATCAGTCAATCTATTTTTCTAGCTATGAGATCCCTTAGTTCTTTATTTTTATTTTCTATAGCTTCTTCCTCTACTTTCCTTCTTATCTGATCCTCCTTGATCCAAGTCTTTCCTAACAAAGGAGGAAAAGGGGTGATGTTCTCAACAAACCTAATAACTTCAAAGTCTTCTTTTTTTGATGTTTCATGGATGATGACAAGTACATTAGTAAATCTTCCACATAGGGTTATCATTTTTCCTTTGAACAGGCCTATTCTTCCCAATGAAGGTATGACAATAGGCTCCCCCAAGATTTCCCAAGTTCTTTATGTCATAATATTCACTTGTGTTTCCTCATCCAGGACACAGTCTATGTCAAAGTCTCTTATTCTTGTACTTATGCATTGTTTTTCTTTCAATATCTATGGTAAACTGATATCTTTGTGATTATTCATTGCTTATTTTAACTATACTAACATAGTCTGATATTTCTCTGATTCTTTCTCTTTATGATTCTCTAGTATGCTCTTATTCTCTTGACTCATATTCATTTGTTCAACTTTAGCAATCATCCTTGGAGAATCTTCAACTTTATGACCAACTATTTTACAAATTAGACAAATAGGACCTGCACCAGGGCATTCCTTAGCAAGATGTCTCGGTCTTCTGCAGTTATAACATAAGGTAAATCCTCTCTTCCTCTTGTAAGTTCCCCAATTTATCCCGTACTGCGCACTAGGATCATAGTGCTAGACCTACAATTTGCAAAAATTCTTTCTAGGTTCTTGTATCCATTCATTAGTCCAAACATTCTTTCTATGCATAGGAATAGCATATCTTTCTCTAGTTCTATTAAATTTATTTAGATCAACTCTTTCTTCTAACTATACCCTAGATTCTAGGCTAGGAAAAAATCTATCAAACATACCTAGATTCATGCTTCCGAGACAAAAATTTCCACTTATCTTATTCTATCTAAGCACAAAGATTTACCTCTTTTTCTTTAGATTGGGTTTCTTTCTTAGCACAGAGCTTCGCAAGTCAAGTAGAATATTGCACACTACAACATCAGATCTACGCACAAAGATTTTTTTTCTTTCAGTTCCCAACAATTACAGTTTCATGTCCCGACAACGGAACCATTTGTTGGCATAGGGGCAGACCCAGGGTTCAACGCTTCAACAACACACCAACAAAACCCTAAATACTGGCCCTTTCAGAAACACCTGCGAAGAAGGCAAAGTCTCACCTAAGATAGAGGCAGGGGGGGTTATAGGACTCAAGTGTCTATAACCAAGCTGGGACACAGATCTATGATTTTAACACTTCATAGATTACTTAAGTACAACACACATTAATTCATTATCTTTATTCACATTGCAGATCAAACCCTAAGTACAGATCGATGCAGTAACCATAGAAAAATATACATCGCACTTAGCATCAGAAGTTAGATCCAATACATTCAACATAGACAAAGCACTAAACATTCATATATCTATCTATCATTCATAATAATCAATGATCTAAGCATATATACAACATAAATATCATAGCACAAATCAAACCATCAACACAAGATATATGTGGTTCACCCTAGTGTGGGGCTACGTCCACCAACTACTTCTTCTTCTTTATTAGGCTTCAATCTCTTACATTCCTCTGCTCCTGTGCATTGCACACCAGACCCACCTTTCCAAAATCAATTCAAGTAACAGAGCCAACTCCTTTATGAGGCACAGAGCCTTACATACATGGTCTGTTGCACAAAGAAACTCAGAACTACTTGCCTCTTGCACTTAGCTAGATACTACTTTGCTTGCACTAAGATCACTTCTACATTACATCCTTACATATTTATAATTTTTCAAAAATTCATAATCATGGGTAAACCCATGGGTCGGCATCCCATAACCCATTACATAAACCCTGATGAACCCCTTTCTGGGTCCACAAAACAAGTGAGATCCTGTGATCTCATCTCCACCTGGGCGCTCCATCTTCGACCAACCTATCGATGTCCAAAATGAGGTCAAACTTGACCAATGTTTCCTCAAAACTTGGTTGAGGGCCAACGATATCATATTAAAATTTTAAAAGAAAGGTCTGTCACAATTTTTTAAGTATACTCTAAATCTAATTTTCTCCCAATCTTCAATACACCTTCACCTATAGGGAAGATTTTATAGGGATTTTGATTTTCAGTGACTGACCTTGAGCGAATTAGTCAGTTTAAAATCCGATAGAAGAGCTAAAGTTATCAGGATTAGCCTAGACGTACTTTCTTTCAGTTAAAATCAAAGGAACATAAATATTTTCGCCTAATCTTGTTTTGGAGATATTTTTTTAAGTTTTTAGAGTCAAGGTGAATTTCCTTCCTTCTATGAAGACTAAGGAAAGGTAGCAAAAATCAGGAGTGGATAAAAGTTCAGGGGTAGGAAAAATAACCAAAACGAGGACTCAGAGGGCCTGACGCAAAAAAAAATCCCAATCCCACACAAGTTTGTTTATTGATTCTCGAACTTCTTTTGAGTTTATTTATTATTATTTTTATTTTTTATACCAGAGATGGCTTTAGAATTTATGAGCATGACACTTCGAGTTATATTTTTCTACATCTCCAATTTTTAGATCAAGCGATAACATTATCATGAGAAAAACTTCCTTTGAATTTATTTCAATCAATTTTATTCAGACTATAAAGAATAATAGGAACTCATACCTTATCTTTCTTTTGAATTTTCTATGAGGAATATTATTTATTTATCACCTGCTTTTAGAGAAGTCAAAAAGACGAAAAGACGAGTGTCGAGTTTTTCTTGAGCCTCATTTCTTGTTCAACAAGATCTATTCTGCAAAGCACCAAGAACAGTAGACCACATGCCTTCATCCTTCTGCAATCTGAGATTAACCCTATTAAAATCTGAACCACGTCATTAGGATATGGAGTCATAATTCCTAAAAACTGAACCATATTGGATGCCAGACTAAGAACCAAACTACTGAACTGAAATAAAACGTTGAACTAGAATGCTGAAATGAAATGTTAATTTGTACAACTTATTTATATACATTGTCCCTACACTAATCAAGAGAAATTACATTGATCAAGTAATATGGAATTTCCAATGGACCCATGAAAATAGTACATTGCTTAACATACCTTGTTTTATGATGGATGAAGGAATGAAAAGATAATATTTTTTTTGCAACAAAGAATGGATAGGTAGCTTGTGCTTATTGTTGAAGCTTGTTTGCACACAAAACGTCACAACATTTTGGACCTCCTGAAGAAAATACCCCAACCAAACAATCATTGGATCATGAAAAGATAAATAATTTTCAAAATAAACTGATACCTCTTTCGGCCAATCAACTTGTATGAAATTCCTTTGCCTTCTTTCTCCACTAGTGATCTTTTCTTCTTATGTCTAGAGAATGTCATATTGAGGCTCAATAGTCTGTTTCTCATCAGTTGCTAAATAGGAAGGAGATATCAACTGCTCCATTATTCCCTCCTTATCTCCTTCATCACCTGTCCAATAATATTCTTCATCACTGTCATACACAGGATGATTGATTTTATAATGCAATTGATAATTTTCCTACTGAAGTGAAATCTCTGAAGAAAGAGAAATAATTTTCTGCTCATCAACTTCAAAATTGCATTCATCATAGTTGTCAATCAAGGGAGAACTATTGTATGTTTCCATGCATGTTGGGAAATAAATTTTCTCTTCTTCATTGTCTAGATACTCATTGTAAATAGGATGATTATATAAAATATATGAACTTTGAGTTTCAAAAACTTCCATTTCTTGATGATCTAGTAATGATGAATGAATAATAGCAGCTTGATGAAAATAAGAATTTAGAACAATAGTTTGATCATGACAATAATTACTATGAACATTTGGTACAATGACAAATGCACTTAGAGTATCATTTCCATTGTCACTATCATTACCAAAATGATCTTTTCCAAGATTTTATTGCTTATGGTATTCAATAAGCCATTAGCCTTCACAAGGATCTAGATCAACAAAAGATTCATCATTTTGTATTTGATCATCTTGAAGGGCTGGAGGGTCTGTAAGTATTTCTTCATTTTTTCTTGCAATCATGTCGTCTTCATTCTTACTGCTGCAAGAAACCTC
This sequence comes from Picea glauca, assembly GCA_000966675.3. Taxonomy (NCBI): domain Eukaryota; kingdom Viridiplantae; phylum Streptophyta; class Pinopsida; order Pinales; family Pinaceae; genus Picea; species Picea glauca. The sequence continues at coordinate 896,061 of JZKD02S1594802.1, read as the reverse complement.
TTCTTGATTTACTTCAAAGTCTTCTTCATATACATTTTCCTGATTTGTTTGAAGGATATCTTGTTTTTCTACAAATTCTTCTTCATATAGTTGACCACAATTGCTATAATATTCTGATTTTTCATCAGCAAATTGATTATCTTTACAATATTGTTCTATGAAATCTAAATTGCAAAAGTCTTCAAAAAGGAACTCTAATGAATACATTCTTTTTCAATATTTATGAAAAGATGCATGGAATTATTTTAATGATGAAATGCTGGAAGGGAGTAGAGATTTGTACCAAAGTCAATGTAATGTCCCCATCGTTACGACTACATGTGATGCAAAGCAAGTGCATTTTTTTTTAAAGAAGAAAAGTAACAACGACAACAATTAATCAACATGACTAGACGACGAACACCGCTTACACAATTTAGGTAACAAAAAACAACGAACAATATGCCCACATCGGGTAGCGCAAGACTCTGGCCAGGTTATCATTCACATTATCAATCAGGTACACAATGATCCCCTCATCAGGAATCATGTCGTCATAAGGAAATAGGCGTGACAGTAACAATGGTGTAATATAACATATCTAGACCTTTAACCCTAGCAAAATCCCACGTACTAGGAGACCGAATTATCTGTCAATAAATACACGAAGACTATACCCAAGCACCCAATCAAAAGTTAACAAGACATAAGGTGACATCATTTGAATTTAAATTACGCAACTAACCTAAGGATTTCTTGTTTTCCTACAAGGAAATCATAAGTTGTGTAACAACCGTGACCAACCACCATTTACAGTTCAACTAAGGCACAAGGCGCATGTTAACTAATTTACTATTTAAATATTAAACAATTTAGCTAATAAAACTATTAAACCCTCAACCAATAATCTTGCGCAAGCCATTAAACTATTACACAAATAAACCATAAACCATTAACTATTAAACCATTATGGCTAAGTGAAAATGAGGGAACTATTACCATTGCAATTAATCAATTAATCTAATACCATTGCAATTAAGCAACTAATCTATTACCATTGCAATTAAGAAATTAATCCATTACCATTGCAACTATTACCATTTAAGCAATTTGTCTATTGTGGCAAAGATAAAAAAATGATATATAAGACTGATAAATAATAATTACTATATAAAAACAATTGATTTATTGTTGCTAAAGTCAAGCGCTAATCTATAAAACAGTTGGTATATAAAATCAATTAATTTATTGATGCAAAAGTTAAAAGATTGATAAATAACAACTTGAATGGGTTGATGGATGTGCAATCATCGTTTTCAACACTGCGCCAGATTACGCAGTGAATAATTAGTTACAGCTGAATCCAAATGGAAACCGCCACAGGCAAGGTGAAATTCACCAGCATAAATATTGTCGGCATCGTGGCTATAAAGCAACTATTAAATACAAAAATTTAGAGCGTTCCTGCCACTCCTCAAACAAACTCTACATTGTCAACAACTAGATAATGAAAATCGTTTCTCTAACACTCGACACTGTCAAAGGCTGGGAAAAATTGAAGGGACATTTACAACAAGGCCATGTTCTCATTGTTTTATTCTTGAAGTAAAGGTTGGATGTTCTAGGCATGATTGTCGTATCCTTTTCAAGAAGTTTTTGTATATTTAAGTTTATTTAAAAATTTGAATATATAAGAATATTTACTACAAACTTTTCATACTGAATATAAAAATATAAAAATAATAACCACGATTGTCAACACATAATATATAAGGATAACAATGAATTGTCTTACAGATTATATAACTAATATCTACGATTTGTCATACATAACTTGTGTGCAGAATATATAAAGAATACAACTATGAATTATCAACGCAGTAAGTATAAGGATATCAATGATTAAATTACAGAATATAAAACACATAAAATATAAGGAATACAAAAATATCAATTGATTTTCAAGGTTAACGAGTGATAGAAACTAAGATTGAATATTTTTTTGAAACCCTGTGACGCATGAGAGATCCCCATAAAACATTATCGTAATTTTGTGTCAGCTTGTCCTTAGGCTATGACCATAAATGATATCAGATCATGTGCTCAAAAGGAATGCTCCTAGATACATAAGGCTGGCGAATCAGGGATCAATGAATGCAAATATTATAACAAATGTCGACAGCCAGATTCCTTTCGAGAACCAAATAGCTTCAACTCTAAATCAATACCGAGAGATACTTTACCAAAGCATGGATCATACTATGTAAAATACGGTGTAAAATTGCAGTGTGAGTACTGTGTAAATACAGTGTAAAATACAAATCATATTGTGTTAATACTAAGTAAATACGGATCATATTGTGTAACTACGGATCATACTGTGTAAATACTGTGAAAATACCGATCCTACTGTGTAAATACAGTGCATTCGTTCAGTAAAATACTGTGTTAAATCATTGTTGATAACTCAATTTTATGAGGTAAATAACTGACCAAGAAGGATCTCAACTTGACAACGACAAGTAGGTTCGCCAATATTAAAGGGCAATTAAGAATCTGAAATCCTGTATCTATATTATATCAGTGATTAAATTCTAGACATTGATTTATTTCAGGGATAAGTTTCTAGTCAAGAATACAACTTTAGATTTACAAAAATGAGATCCGAAACCCTCTCACCATGTTAAAACTTCAAGGTGGCCCATCTAAGCATAATTTGTAGCAATCAACCTTTTAAAACATGAGTCAAATGTAAATTTATATACCCATATCCATGCATTGCAGCCAAGTGTGAGAAAGAGAATGAAGCATTAAGTTCATTATATCAAGGATCAATTGATACTTCATAAGTAAAACCCTTATTAACAAACATTTCCAGCAAGGATCCACTTAAAGAAATGAGATGATAGATGTTAGTCGTTACTAGAGTTTAACCATCAATTTGGCTCCTAGAACACATTAAAGAATGAAAAATTCAAACGTCCTATGATAGATGTGTTTAGTAATAAAACGAAAATATGGTTGAGCAATCAGGAGGAATTTTTTCTATATGAGCAAAGGAATTGTTGGGCAATAAAAAAAATGAAATGCAGAAAGTAAAAACATAAAATTCACAAAGCAATGAAGGGAATAAATGATTAGGAGAGAATTCCTTGCTAGGAAGAGACAGGATCCTACAGTTATTATCCATGCACAAGAAAGAAGGGAATTTGAATCTAAATCTTTAACACCAGAGTGAAATACAGTCGATTCGGCTCCTGGTTGAATGCTCAGGCATAGACTAATAAATTAAAGGATAAGGAACAGAAGATAAAAACACAATTTTTCTTTGTATTACAAAACAATAAAAGAAAATGCAGAAAAGTCATTTGGATTCAGAGTTTGGGTTCGACATTGGAAATCAATCAAAAGTACAGTGAGAATAAGGGTGGGATGACTTTGAATTCTCTGATCATAAAATGTTGGGCTCATAAAGACAAAATCATTGAAAGATAAAAATGAAGTCTCTGGATAGTGTTACACTGAATAAAACATAAACTTTAACACAATAGAAGTACCTTAAATGAAGGCGCAGGAACATCATTTAACTACCATTCAATACAAATATACACATGCATACTGTATCCAAATGAGAATTCTCTGAAGTCGTTGTCCCGCGTGTGCTCCATCCAGCTCCCGCTTTCCAACCAATTTGACCTCACTGGTACCTCCCAGCCAACGCTAGGGGTACTCTTCTTCCCCCTGAGCCCCTCGAGCCACAAAGGGGCCACACACACAATACTAGAGAATGCTAGTGCCCATCTTGTCTCGCAAGGTCGAGCTACCACTCATTACCCGAGCTGGGTATCCAAACTTCCACAAGATAAAGTTAAGTCAAGATAAAAGTTCAGCAGCGTAACGTTACACAAGCCATGCGTGATCCATACTCCTCCTCCGCCATCCTTTTTATAGAGTTTCTTAGTCATTAGTTTCCCAAACCCTCATTAGATTCTTTTTTTCATTTATTTAATTAGGAAAAACCTCCCCCATACACATGTCGCCTGATCCCCTAGTTGCACCAAAAATCAATTTTATTAATTAATTAAATATTCCTATTTCCCTCATCAACCTAAAAGCATTCCTAAAAACTCTCTTCGATGTCCCAATATTCCCTCACAATTCTTAAATGACTTACGTCTTACTTAATTCCTAGTTGAGTTCATAAATAGAAAGTCCCAAAGGCTAGATTCCTTACTAAGTTGGACATTCCCCTTTTCTTTAGGTTTCCCCATTTCTTTAAGTTTCCTTTTCTTTTAAGTTTCCCCCTTTTTCCTTTTTAACTAAAAATCAATTTAGAAAGTGTAGATAAAAAAAACCATTTACCCTTTTTCCTTTTTAACTAAAAATCAATTTAGCAAGTGTAGATAAAAACAACCATTTACCCCTTTTTAATAAATTTAATCCTCCATTATAACTTTTACTTTAATAATTAAAGTTTGAATTTCTTACCCCCTTTCTTGTTACATGTTTATTTAACTTTTATTTATCCACAAGTTCTACTTAGACCTAGGTTTTAATTTCACTAGGTTGGGTGACAATTTTTAAGGGAACAAATTGTTATTAAACTTTACTTATCACAAGATTTGTTTTAAGGCCGACCAAGTCCTAAGGAGGTAAATTTTTCTAGGCACTAGGTTTATTCACTTACTAGTTAAAATCATGACGTGCCCTTCAGGACACACTACATGCTCCAAGGGTTCCACTCACCTCTTAATGTATTAATTGTGCGACGTGCCCTTCAAGATGCACTACGTGCTCCAAGGGTGTCACTTGCCTCTTTCTGTTTTATATGCGCAACGTGCCCTTCAAGACGCACTATGTGCTCCAAGGGTGTCACTCGCCTCTTGACTGAATTTGGTAGACATCAAACCCCTGGAGTCAATACTTTGTTAGGTGATCTTGTGGGAGACTAAGGGCCTCTAAGGAATAAGGACCATGCCTTATTGCATGCCCCTTAGAATCATCGTGAGAAACTATCACAGTCTTCCCTCATGGCATTGCGGGTCTCTCAAACTAGGTAATCGTTAACCTATAGTTTGAGCCACGATGAGAGTGCTAGTAGGCTATGGCAGGGCTACTACCACACCTCTCCCTCAATGTCTCTAGTTGTTGTGCATGACCCCTTTACTCCAAATGTGAGTCTGGTCAGAAAGCTATCATCATCCTACATCCATCAACGAATCATGTCAGTAATAACAATCAACATCATAATATCTAATCATATGTACATATGTCACATCAACAACATATAAACCCTAGCAGTCTACTCCCTGACTCGATCTGGAGTCCAAGGGGTTTCATAGATTCCTAGACATCCTCAACGTTCATAGTCCTTCACACTCAAAATAACTTAGTTAATAGCACCTGTCGATGTAAATGAAACAAAATAACATATCATCAATCCACAATATCTCATAATCATAATCACACCAACCAATCATATAAAGGACCGGATCACTTGCACGCAAGTGTCCTCAAAGAATAAATCTGCTCAGTGTGCGCAAGAGAGGGATGTTACAGTCGAGCATCCCCTCCCAAACTAAACATGAACACTTTCATCAAAACATATTCATGAGGAATATATAGTTGATGCATGAGCTTATTAAATTCAAACAAATGCTAAGTAGGATTATCATCTTTATCCTCTCTAAAACTAGGAAGATTATCTCCCCATTCTTTAATATCGGGAATAGCGTTTGGAAAACCAAAAATATTTGTAAATTCCAAAGGATAAAACCTTGCAGCAATTCGAGTAGCGAAAGAACTTGACATTTTGAAACCAATGGAGTCGCCATTGAATCATGTGGAGTCTTCGAACCAAGGAGTCCCCAGGTGAAAAATGAACCTTTTCATGTATTCAATCTTTGTTCACCATCAAATATTAAAGTTTTACTTTGTTGTTCTCCCAGGGAAAAATAACTTCATTTCTCCATCCCCGAAAACGGTGCCAAAAATATGTTGTTCCTGAGATTAATCCTAAGGCTCAAAGAGTAATGTCAGGGATCAAGAGTGTTTAAAGAAAATGTTTTAAATGAGTTCTTTTCCTACCTTTAGTTATATAAGAAATGATCTTTCAATGAAATTAATAATAAGACAATACAGAGGTTGTATTTTGTTGTCTGAGTCAAAATTATAATATCAAATGGTGTGAAATAAAGTTACAAAACTGTTAAACAAAGTTAGGCATCAATTGCAGATGAGTCTCACCTTGTTTGAAGAAGAATAAAAGTAGAGAAGGCACCCTTGAACAAGATATGAAATGCAGTAATTCACACAGAACGCAGGTATTTTTTTACTCACAGTAAATACAGAGGAAAAATTGCTTACCTAATGATTTGTTGATATAATATGATCATAGTAGTTGTAATACTAAATTGCAATCAATCACTTTTCAAGGAATTACATAAAGAAATTCAGAGAAATGAAAATACAGAGGAAACACATAACTTGAACTGAACGAAAATTAGAATCTCTTTCTGCACTTGTATTAATACTAAAAAAAGAGAGTTTCTCTATTACATCCGGCAAGAAGCAACCTAAATTGGGCTAGAAGCACCCCTTTGAATAGATCTAAAATCTATCTATTTATACAAAAATTGTCTCAACTGAAAAATCATTGGACTTCTTACAATATTTAATTAAAATAACATATATCTGAATAAAACAACAGTGTGTAAATTTTGATGATTCTTGTTGGAGTTATCCTCTATATCTTTGTGTGATGGTACGATCGTTCCTTTCCTTAGTCCTTTGGGCTGAGTACATATGTCACAAAGGCCACCTTAATAATTCAGCATACTCTGTTGGCCATTTTAGTTTCGTTTCCATCTGTCCCTCCAGATATGTTCAGCAAGGAAATGAATCACAGTTGAGATCATGGGGGAAGGATAATCAGACAAATAACATTGCATTGGCTCATCAAGGAATAAATAATGGGCATAGGAAAAAGTAACTGTCTATGGAAATAATGATAATGAAACAAGTGTATGATGATGAAGTAGGGATAAGTGGAGATTAGAATGCGGGTGGACGAGATAAGTGGATGTTGAAGTGGATGGTATCGGGAGAATGGAGGGTGTGACAGGCAAGAGGGTGAAAGGTAGATTGGGTGGAGGACAGGTGTTGAGTCAAGATTCTAACGATCTATTTTGCGGGGGCGCAATGAAGTGGTTTTGAGGTAACCTGCCTTTCACCCCGTAATGCACCTGGTGATGCCACGTACCCCTGAGATAAAATAGCAGTTTAAATTGCGAGACCTCCTTTCGAAATTAAACCCCATGCAATTTCTCCCCTCGCAATCACTCTCGACCATGATCTTCACAATCCATTAAAACACGATTGCCAATATTGTAAAGTGATATAAGCGCACAAAGGTTAAGCTGAGGTCACAAATCTCAATCACATGTAGAGAAAGCAATTCATGTTCGTCAATCTAGGCAAGGGACACGTGTCAGACGATACCTGTACTCTGCGATCTTGTACTCTGGGAGAAATCAAGCAGTGATGAGTAAAGAAATCATGAAGTCCTAAAGCCTGGATTTCATCTGGACTGTTGATAGAAGTAGACACCTGGCAGGAGATCCTGCACTCCGGTGGATTTGCGATGTTATGCATCTCGGAAGGCCCAAAGCCCATAGTTCCAAAGTAAATATAAATCGTCCAAATAAAAAGGACACGTGGTGCCAGATCTCTCACTTCAGAGACTTATCACTCCGGAAGGTTTGTGATGTTAATCATTTCGAACGCCTGAAGCTTGGAGTTCCAAAGTAAATCCCAACCATCCAAATCGAAAGGACATGGGATGCCAGATATCTTATTTCGGGGACTTATCACTTAGGGGGTTTGTGTTGTGTAAATTCTTGCTCCCATTTCTATCTATTTATCCCTTCCCTGCCATATTTGGTCCCTTTCTTAGTTTATCAGGCTTCCAAACTGGTTTAACTTTCTGCTAGATTCTGAAATCTAGTCTATCGAGCTTCCTTGCAACTTTTCGTGGTGCCATAAAATTATCCTTCATGGAAAATCACAATAATTATTCAAATAGTTAACTTTAGCCAATCATAAATGTCATTAACAATTTGAAGGTTCGGCGTTCAAAGGTTTTGAATGTAAAAGGGAAGAAATCTCCCAAAAGTCGAATTCACGGAGAAGTTAATCTCTTATTAAGCACTTTTATGTTTCAATTAATCATGTTTTAAACATTGAATTAGCCTTAAGTACTTCAGTGGTTCGACATTTGGGATTTTCGGATGTAGTATGATAGAAATCCTCCGAAGGCCGAATTCCCGAAATAATTCTCTAATTTTTTTTCTTCTTTGGGTAAAACTTTTATTTCTAGGAAGCAAAATCTAAAGTTCAAAAGCTCAAAATTATATGTGTGCCAACACACATATGTGCTTCAAACCCCATGGAAGCCCAAGATAGACTTGTTCCTCCAAAATTGTCCACCAACTAAGTCCTGCAAAGGAAAATAAGTATGCCCTCCAAGGATATCAAATCAAAATATCATGCTAAGTAAATCAAGTCAATAAATTATCCACCTAAGCATGTGCATCAAAGATTACTATGTCAAACAAGTAAGTGCTCAAAGAAATTATGCGACTTTCCAAGCTTGGATATGGTGTAAGTTTTAAACATGTGAAGTAAAGCAATGCATATATATTCTTAAGAAAAACATAAATTAATCAATGGCTCATACACATAGTACACAGAGATTTACGCTGGAAACTCTTAACCAAGAGAAAACCAGTCTTCCTTGGTGTCACACCTTTCAACTCTTCATTGTAGTAATTTAAACTTTCACCATATAATATATACAATATTTTAGGTATTTTTTCGCTACCAAAACCCTAATCCCTTAATCTGGTATTAATTTAGAAAACTACTAGAAATAGCAAAATCTGCTAAAAATAGCAAAAAAAAGCCAAAAAAAAAAAATTGGGGCGCTGCCCCGAACACTGCGCGTAACCAGGGGGGGGCATACCTGGACCCCCTAGGACCCCCCTAGGAAAGAACCCAGTGCACATAACACAATGAGAAAAGGAAGTTGGGATTTTCATACGTAGTTGTCGAATCTGATGCACCCACACACAGACATGCAAAGAATATAACACATACCCAACATATGGGAGGGTTGACAAGGTGTCCTATTGGGTAGATATTTTCCTAGGTCAAGGATTGTTTCCAAGATATCCCTCTATAATCCATGTAAATTGGATGAAGTGGTTAAGGTTCAAGACTCAATGGGCATAGGGTTCATGAGATACAATGGGTTCTAGTGTCTCATTCATGGGTTCCTTTGTAGAGGGTGTGTGGCACCTTCTTTTGCAATGCAATTTTTACAAGCCCATTGATTTTCCATTCTTTGTTTATTTCAAAATTTAGGGACAATTTTAAGGCCAATGTCCTGGTGTGGTGTCCATATAATGACAGTGCCACTCTCAAATGCCTAGTGGAAATGAGAAGGTTGGATCGTGAAGAGACCCCCTTTCTCTTAGCCGTGCAACTGAGAGCCATTAACCTGGCTTGGTGAATAGATGATGGTAATTTCATACTACTAAATATCCATGATGATGATAGGTTGACTCTTGATGAGACCTCCTATCCTCCAACTAACCCTTTAATCATTCTAATGTAGGGCGTAAGTGACACATCGTCAACTGGAAGGATAGATCCGGTCTGGGGTTGTCTAATTAACCCAATCTGTTTGGTATGGTCTATTATGACGGGTTTAATGGATCCGTTAGCCAACTAAGGTCCTAAGATAAATAAAATAAATAAACTATTCTAAGGTTACAACTACGATACTATGTACATGAATTTAATTATTTACAGGTGTTAAAACAGAAACATAAATATGAACAAGGTATTTACAAATTGGAAGTTTTGGTAGATGTCTTGCGAAATCAATGTTTTTGCAATTGATAATGAGGTAGATAAAGAAAGAACATATTTTTATATTTTTTGTTTAATAATATAAAATCTAAGAACTCTAAAGATACTAATAAAACATAGTTTGAAACAAGAACAGAATAAGAGTCACAACCAATTTAAACCGTCTTATTTCACTAAAAAATAAACTAATAATAGAAATTGAATGCGAATAAAACTAACCTAAGATTAGCGTCATACTGTGTCTATATCCTTGTGAAATCCACACTTCCAGCTATCTTGCTTGTGAGAGACATCTGTAACAGGCTTATGCTAACATATCCAGAATAAACTCAAGGTGTTTTGGGGAGTAAGGATATAAGAACAGAGTTATATATAGATCTAGTGACCTTGTAATGATGAATGTTTATAGTAAAAGAAATTTTAATGTGAAGCATTCATATGATACATAAACTTAACATCAAGCATAAATCAATGATATTAAAGTGAAATAACAATCACAGATATAATATATGAAACAACAAGTTATAGACAAGTTTTAAAGTGCTGAATAAAATGAAACATTATATTCTAATGAGACTAAAGCTATATAACATATTAATATTCCACAATATAAGAGGCAAAACATAAATGGAACAGTGTCACACTGGTCTAAAGACGAAATGTGAACAACTTGTCCATATAGTCTTGGGAATTACATGTTCATAATGCGTTCCAAAAAAGATGCCCTTCACTAACAAAAGTGAACAGTATTTAAAGTAATCCAAGATCCAAATACTCATATCTCACAAGATAGAGTTGAATCTCCCAAAATCAGGTAATATTACAAAAATAGTGGATTGGAAACCACTCATACGAGAGTTGGTTTATTCAAATTTAAATCAAAGTTTTTATAAAACATAAAGAAGGAGAAACTACTAATCATTTAATCATATAATTGAAAATATTTCTTCCAAGTAATCAACAACAAAATCTCCCATTTCCTGAGAATAGAAAAACCAATTTGATAAATTAGAAAAACAATTACTAATAACTATTTTTTATTAAAAGATACTTGGCTATAGAATCAAAGATTTTGTAGCCAGTCTTAATTTTAGTAAATGAAATCAAAATTCAAATCTAGTTATTTCGAATTGGATAATGTAAATGAATGAAAGGAAAATAAAAAAAAATTACCATTAAAAATTAACTAAAGAGGGATCAGACAATTTAGAGTTTATAATTTCCTTGGCACTAGTCGCATTCTTAATGATTATGTTTCCAGATCTCTTGATTCATTTCTTATCCCTTTCTGCATGTGCCTTGAGATCAAGGTTTTCTGGCTTCAACAGATCTTTCTGAGCAGTCAAAGTTTTAATTCGGTCCTGTAAGAGAGGAACATCAGTATAGTAACTCTCAACCCAATCGAGACAACCATCATAATGTACAGGGGAGATGGTAGACGAGGGACACAATCGACCAAGGGTGCTTCAGTCTTACCTGTTGTTTTCTCCAGATCTTTCCCAATACCTGAGAATCCTTCTTTACCCTTAAGGCATTGTGGTAAATTTGTCAAGAAATCATATGGTTTAGTATGAATGATAACCTCCCTCCTAGAAACCTCAATTTATGGATCTTCCTGAGATAGAAAATCCTATATCTCGTGATCTGAACCCTCATCGATCTCAATCAGATTGATTGAGCTCAGATGAGTAACCTTTTGGTTCCTTACTTTTCTAGAGATTAGGCGACCGACCTTCTTGTTCTTGAAACCCAAATCTGTGCACTATTGTTTTCTTCCTTTACAGAGTTTCTTGGCATCAAACTTAACATTAACATTCAAACTAGCATCATTCACAGGCACAAGAGGATCATTTCCCTTCAATTTCATTAGTCACTTGCTCTGGAAATCTTGCAGGTGAAAACCTACACGGTGATCCTTTATCTAGAGGGATTTTATGAGTAAACTCTGGACCATTAATTGAATTTTCGAAATGGTTTTCAACCACTGGCTTGTCTGAGTTAGGGTTTGGTGTTAAAAGAGGGTTTGTTGTAGGATCACCCTGGATGAAGTCATTCCTCATCAAAAATGTCTCCCAACTATCACCTATGGTCAACAGATGATACATCAACAAGATTTTAACCAACCCATGGTGAAAAAGGCTTGAATCGACACCCTGTCACTTGTAACGTTTGGACATCTTATAAAGACCCATCAATAAGTAAAAGGGAATATCTAAATCGAAACCTATGAAATTCATGAGCAAATGGATATGGTAGAGAAATACCAGTCCGTATCAACCTTCACATGTTACAAATTGCTTGAGAATTAACAGTAGACTATGCCATCTAGGTTTTAATAGAGGGATAGGAATACCTTTTATGCAACAGTTGGTTTTTCGGGAGGTCATAAACAAATTCCATGGGACTTCTTCTATACTGGTGTTTTTAAACCATCTCTCACCCTTTGATGGGAGACTTGTTTCTTTGCTGATGAAATCTTCTGTCAATTCTAATTGTATGTCTCCAATCTTAGCTCTGAACCCGTCAAAGGTTCGTGCGAAAGCTTCTGCTACCTGGAGATTATAACCCTCAAATTTATTGAGGAATATATCCCAGCCATGATCCTTTAGGTCCTCAATAGCATCTTCATGGGATAGTAAGGCTTGGCCTCCATTTGTCTCTATGCGAACGATGGGGGCCATGACCACTGTAACAAGGATGCAACATAGATCACTCATAATAACTTTAGGTTTCAATCGTGCGAGCAACATAAACAGGTCTGAATGGAGAGTGGAAACATGAAAATAGAAAAACCTGTGGGTTATTATAACTTGGATAGTGAGAACGAAAACCAGAGGGTTCATTGTATTCCTAACCATCTCTCACGATGAGTGCCAAAACTACAGAGTGAAAAACCCTATGTAGATAATGAATAGCTTCATTAATGTTTTGAGCTTGCAAGGTAAGGTGAAAATGCAAGTACAACAGGTCTATACTCATTGGTATGAATGTTTATACGACCATTTAAATCATGAGAAGAATATCAAATATTAACCAAGGCTCTTCATGTATCAAAACAATTCGACAATGAACTATCGAACCATTGAATTCATAACAACCATATTAAAACAAAAAAATCAATAATGGATTAATCAACCATTTCAAAGGCTTTGAATTTCAATTACATATGGATGGATTTTTAAAAGATATTTCTAAGGAACAAAATTATTAAACCAAGCCAAGTTTTATGTTTAATTCATGCTTACAGTCATGAATTAAAAATAAAATAAACGCAAATGCAAACAATAAAAAATTAATAAGGAAAGCTTTTAATCCAACAATCATTTCAAAACTCTCAATAATGTTTACAAATTTGAGGTGATGGCAGCTACAGAAAAGTGTAATCTCTTTTGAAAGTGTTAAATATCAAAAATCATGTATGGCTTCCAACAATGGCGTCGTACTGGGTGAAGCAGTTATCTCTGCATCAACCGAAAATTCATGTTAAGGTGAATCAGAAAGCATGAATTTTTAAGAAACAGTTGACAGCAGGTCAAGCATCCTGATCAAAACTCAGAAAATAACGTAGTCTAGCATCAGACGTGTTTCTGTCGAAAATGCAATCTGGTATCAAATCTAGATTACGAGCGAAACGATGTTTAGGCAACCGACTCCAATACCGTTGGCAGGGCCACTGCTGCCAGCAGGCATCCATAGCCTCAGAAGGGATTTCATTTAACCCACTCTAACACCATTTTCCTATCCAAAAGTCATCCATTCATGATAAAGAACATCTTTACTTATTATTAATTCAAAAGGACATACCTGAATTTTTTTTTAAACCCAACATTGCTTCGCTCCCAGCAGGCCTGTTTAGTACCCCGACGAAGTTTCCTTGGCATCATGCATTCATTTACCCACTGCCAGCAGACCTGTTCATTGTCTTGGTGAGTTTACAGACTCTTCCCACACCTTGCAGTGCTTTCAACTCTCTAGAATTTGTTTACAAATTTACATAAACTTTATGATATTCAAGAGAGCCGGGTGATGCTGAAAATCTCATATTTTGAAAACAAAACTTGATATTTTACAACTTATTTTCTCGTTTGACGACCTTCATCATGATCTAAACACTTATATTTCTATTAAGAAACCATATTGAGGACAAGAAGGTATAATTGAGTTGTTTTCCTTAAAATAGGGACAACATTAAGAGTTTTATTAATGATAATTGTGTCTTCTCATAATTTTAAAAAGAAACTAGGAACACTATTTTGAACAGAAATTTACTTCCGCTGATCTGAGTTTTAGCATTCACGTCATTGGTGCTTTGAGGATTTGTAAGTTGTTGTTAATGAATGAAAATTCTGATTTCCCTTCCACAAATGAAATGGTGCCTCAGAAATCATTATTTGAAATTAAATCAAAATCAAGCAAAATGAAAAGAACCAAAATAAAAAAATAGAAAAGAAAATTAAAAAAACACAATATGTACAAAAGGTGGATCTTAAATCATTAGGTGAAATAAATTTTGAGAGCCTGGCCATTCACTGGGAAAGTGTTCGGATGTCCCTCCAAATTATGCAGAGGGAAAGAGATGGGACCCAATTTTTCAAAAATTACAAATGGTCCCAACCACAGATTCTAGAACTTGGTGTGTTCCCCTTTTCCCTCGTGAGATTTGTCCCATGTGAGAACCAAGTCTCTGACATCGAAATTCCTATTTGAAGAAGAATTTGAATCAAACCAACTTTTTACAATTTGCTGATGCTGATCCGGTTTCTTCTTTTCTTGTGTTCTCACTTCCTCTAGTTTCAATAAGGCGTTTATTCGATTTTCTAGAGGAGGGAATTCCTCTTCTTGAACTTTTTGTAATAGTTGCAGAGAAGGAAGTAGAACATTTGGAGGGAGAATTGCTTCTCTTCCATAAACGAGGAAGAAAGGGGAATTACCAATAGAGGATTTTGGGGTTACCCTATCAGCCCAAAGTGCATGATGCAGTGCATTGTGCCAGTTCTTGTGATTTTCTGAAACTGTTCTTTTAATAATCTTGATTAAGATTTTGTTTGTTGATTCTGCCAAGCTATTTCCTTGAGGGTAGTAACTTGCAAAATACTTCAATTTAATCCCTTTATCCAAAGAAAAAATGTTCATATCAAGGGATGAAAAGTATGAGGCGTTATCAAAGACCAAACATTCGGGAATGCCGAATCAAGCGATGATATGAGAGTTAAGGAAAGATACTACCTGATTTGTGTTCACCACTTTCAAAGGTACAGCCTCAGACCATCTAGTAAAATAATCCGTTGTTGTAAGGATATACTTGTGCTGCCGCAAAGAAGAAGGATTAATTGGTCCTATGATGTCAAGACCCCATTGTTGAAAAGGGGAATCTACAATAATAGGCTGCAAAGGGAATGCTTCCTTTTTCACCCATCCTGCAGCCTTTTGGCAGATTATGCATTTATGACAGAGTGCATGGGCATATTTAAACAAAGTAGGTCAATAGAACCCAGCTCTTAGCACTTTGTGAGAAGTGGTATCTCCACTGAAGTGACCATCGACTTCACCTGCATGAAGTTCAGATAACATTTTTTTCGACTCTTCCTTTTCTAAACAACGCATAAGAACACCATCAAAGTTATTTCGAAATAATACATCGTTGATTAACTGGAAAGATGCATATTTAAGCCTAAGTGCTCTTATGTTTTTAGGATCAAGATTACGGGGAGCAGATCCATGTGTCAAATAAAATTTAATGTTTTCATACCAAGAATTGGCGGTAACTTGTGCACAACTGATTTGTTTTTCATTATGCTGATTTAGATTTGAGGTGTTGATTTGACTTTCTTGTGCTTCAACTGAATCAACCACTAGTTTACATAGGCCTTGACCTATAACAATCTGTGCAGGGGTTATTTCAAGGTCATATTCATGTAATGACATCATCCAATTTTCCCTTTTCTCTCCCAGTTCTTTTTGTACCAACAGGTTTCTTACAGCTGGGTAAGGAACAATAACCTTGGTTTTGGATTTCAATAGGTATGACCGGAAGTGTTTTACTTCTTTGAAAACAACATATGCCTTTTGATATAATGTTGGGTAGTTAAGATTTTCTCCTTTGAAATCTAATCTCATGAAGGCAATGGGTATCTCATTTCTTTCAACATTCTTCTGCGTTAATACAACAACATAAGATCAGCCAGAAGCAAAGGTATAAAGAGTGAAATCCTGAGAAAAACCAGGACTCATCAAGGAAGGGTCTTCTATTATTGCTTTTCTAATTGAATCAAAGGCCTGACTTTCTTGTGGTCCCCAATGGTACAAAAAATATTGTTTAATTATATTTTTTAATGGTCTTACCATTTCTGAGAAACTTGGGACAAATATTTTGACTAAATTAATCTTGCCCAAAAAGGAATGCATGGCTTTTTTAGAAGAAGGAGGGGGAAGCTTAGCAATAGCTTGGGTTCTTTCAGGGTCAATAATCATTCCATACTTAGACACTATAAACCCAATAAGTTTACCTTGCTGTACTACAAAGACCGATTTCTTAGGGTTGAGGGATATTCCGAACTTGCGACATCATTCCGGGACAACCCTGAGGTGAGACAAGTAATCTTTCTTATTTTTAGAGAATACAGTGACATCATCAAGGTAGACCATGACTGACTGGTTAATGAGGCCACAGAAATAAATGTCCATTGCTCTCTGGAAAGTGGCATCGGCATTTATCAGTCCAAAATGCATTTTCCTGTAGGCATAAGTGCCCCATGGGGTGCAAAAGGTGGTTTTGAGCTGATCTGAGGGAGACATGAGGACCTGGTTGTATCCCGGAAATCCATCAAGTAAAGATCGTCTTTCAGAAACAGACACCTGTTGTATAATTTGTTCCATTGGAGGAACAAGATAGTTATCTTTATCAGATGCTCGGTTCAGGTTCCGAAAATCAACACATAGTCAAATTTCACCTCTTTTCTTCCTTACAGGGACTAGATTAGACACCCATTGTGTGTTCCTTATCGGGAAAATTATCTTTGCAGTTAGCAATTTATTCAGTTCCTTTTAAACAATGGGTTCCAATTTAGGGTGCATATTCCTCAATTTTTGTTGAAAAGGTTGTGTCTGGGGTTTCATGGGGATGACATGTTGTATGATATTGGGGTCGAATGTTTTCAAGTCATCATACGTCCAAGAAAAAACGTCTTTAAATTCTTTAAACAATTTTATAAAGTCATATCGTTCTTTCTCGAAACAACCTATTCCCAGATTAATATTTTGAGGATTGTCCTTTGTTCCTAAATTAACCGTCTCATAAATAAATAAAAGAACTGTTTGTTTTACAATTTACTATCCCTCTAAATTTATCATGCAAGTCATAAAATTTATCTAGTCTTAAAACAGATCTGGGGATAGAGTTTACCAGATCAAATGTCGATTCAGGAGATCTAGGATATGATATTACCGTGAAGTTTCATAGGTTTTCATTGTGAGTGCCTTCATCAATGGTTGCACCTTGGAAGGTGTCTTCCATATGCAGGAAGTTGATAATCTGTTGGTCATCATCGAATACTCTCCAATTTGTAATGTTATCCGAGATCGATGGTATGAACAATAATTCAATTGAAAACACATTAGGGGAAATACCTTCAGTGGGCAATAGTTTAGAAGAAACATTGGCCAATAAATCAGCTTCTGAATTACTTTATCTAGGAATGGAATTTATATTAAATGTTAAAAATATTTGCATCAAACTCCATACCTTGGTTTGGTAGATTTTCAGATGTGGTGATAAGCAATGTATGGCGTTTCTTACCTTCCTAACCATGATTTTTGAATCACCAAATACCCTCATCTTTCGCACGTCCATATCCAAATCTTTCCTAAGTCCTTGTAGAAGTGCCTCGTACTCGGCGGTGTTATTAGTGCACTCAAACTCTAGTCGGCAAGCAATAAAAGTCTTATTACATGCAGGATCAATGAGCACACAACCTGCACCTGCTCCTTCTTTGGATTTGGATCCATCAAAGTACAATGACTAGATTTAGGCTTCGTCAGCAGTACTTGGCATACTTGGCAAAGTTGATGTCTGAGTATAGGTCATAACTTCTTATTGTTGCCCAGGATCAGTAATAGGAGAAATTTCGGTCATGAAATTACCAAAGAAGATATTCATTCCCTGCATTTCAAATGAATTAGCATATGCAGTGAAAGGTTCATTTGCATCATTTAGATACGTCACAGTATGCTTAAGATAGTGTTCTCTGTTTATCCTGATTTTGTTGGGTTGTCCGTTTTCAGACAGCTACGAATGAGACCAATCTATGGAAAAGTAACCAAGAAGTTGTTCTGACTAGTCCCTACTTAAAAAAAAATCATAAACTTCAGGGATATCAACAATGATAATGTCAATTATCTAATGAACCTTAGGATTGGAAAATAATCTAACCATAACATTCTTAAGTTCACCAATTACCTTAGCGTTTGTCTGATCTAGCTGAATGATCTTGAGATCAGAAGGTTTAAATTCTGCATTAATTTTTTGACAAACAGATAGAGGCATCACGTTTGACGATGCACCAGAATCGACCATGCAATTATGTACATTCCTATTAAAATTTTCAAAGGTCAACAAAAAAGGCTGGACATTTTTCTGTGTGTTAACAACATAATTCTGTTGATTTTTAGTTGTCCCTAAAACAACTTTATCTACATTTGCTACAGTTTTTCCTGCTAAAACCCTTTTATCTGGAATTTCAAATGTCGTTTTAGTTGGTACCTTTTTGGCAACCAAATCTTCCCATTTCTTAAAAGTATCAAACAAATTATATTTTTTTTAATGAAATTAACCCAAGTTTTCCTAGTTGTGTCATCAATAAAATTAATATAACATTAAGATACA
>JZKD02S1594802.1:822967-853484 GCA_000966675.3 Picea glauca | reverse complement strand
TTGTAATTATGCCTCCTAGTCTCCTATATATACCAAGGAGACATTTTCATTTTGAATCATCTTGTACTTGAACATTTAAGTGGGGTAAAAGGAGGTTGCCCCCTTGAAGAGGCTTGTTATATGAAGTTATCTCTTTTTCAAGGCATTGAGTACTTTTTCTGAGGTTTTTCTATGCTATATTGATATTTGGTTCTTAACACATAAACACCCATAAAATTTGTTTCCTAAATTTGAAAAAAATAAATCAGTCCCCCTAGAAGGCCACATAAAGAAATTCATATTAGCATTTTTATTAAATTCACTAGGAAAAATAAGCACAATATCATAGAATAGGTGTCAGACCCACTTACTAGTTGATGGCTGATAAACTAGAGTCATAAACCAAATTCCATTGGACACCAACATCTCCACACATCTATTATCCCACCATGAAGTTGATAAATTCTATCCTCAACTTCAAAATCATGTTTCACCATGAAGTTGAGCATGTAAAGAGGGTAGATCAGTCTCATTAAATTACTTGTCTTGCATTAGAGGTGAACCTTGTAGGTGTGTGGAATAAATAAATTTGATGCCATATTTCTCACCATTAATCTTATGAAGAGTTGGTTAAGGCATGATTTGATATCCAACGACAAAATTGATCCTAATTGCCTCCTCTTTTAACTTAATGGCTTCGTTTTCATATTTGTCTACTTGATTATTACTGTCCCTCTAGACTTGATGGAATGACACCTCTTGAAATTTGCTAATATCCTTACAAACCCAATATAGGATAGATGCAAGGGTATAATCATATGGGAGGGATTTTAAAATCACCCTACTGATTATTTCACTTGAGTCTCCAACTAATTTCAATGATTGAATTAGGAGGTCAACAACTATGCACAATCATTGAAGCAAGTAATATGATTTAGCTTGATTGTTAGAAGATTGAACTAAGCCCCACACAAAGGTTGATTCATTTTTTTTTTAAATATAGGATCAATGATGACCCCCCCTGCACTTTCCACCCTTATATTTCCTTTAGAGGGCCATTAAAAAATAATATGTGAGAGTGTTGTGAAGACTTCCAGATTTGAACATATTGAGTGCTCAATCGAAGTTGGTGAATTAATCTAGTTTTTAGATTACCAGAAGATGAGAGTGAGTTGGAAGTATCTAACTGAAATTGATTACGCCATTATTTTTCATGGTTTTTCCTACATTTATATTTAATATATTATGCTAATAATCCTTTAGCATTTGTAGCTACAATATTTTGATTGTTTATCTCTTGCTTAAAAATGGGTTATTTTGAGCTATATAGATTTTATAGAACACATGCTTTGACAGGGGTGACCATTCTATTTTGAGCATTGGATTGTTTTTTGAAGCCCCCCTTAAAGCATACTCCAATGTGGAAACATAATTTTCCACAAGTATGGAATTATGAATATCTGGTAAATTCTAGCATAGACAACTAGCCAAACTTGAGATGTATAAAGACATTGTTGAATCATTTCATATTTGGTATGAAAAAGAGAAAATTGAGAGGGTCCATAAANATATCCTTACAAACCCAATATAGGATAGATGCAAGGGTATAATCATATGGGAGGGATTTTAAAATCACCCTACTGATTATTTCACTTGAGTCTCCAACTAATTTCAATGATTGAACTAGGAGGTCAACAACTATGCACAATCATTGAAGCAAGTAATATGATTTAGCTTGATTGTTAGAAGATTGAACTAAGCCCCACACAAAGGTTGATTCATTATTTTTTTAAATATAGGATCAATGATGATCCCCCCTGCACTTTCCACCCTTATATTTCCTTTAGAGGCCCCATTAACAAATAAGATGTGAGAGTGTTGTGAAGATTTCCAAATTTGAACATATTGAGTGCTCAATCGAAGTTGTTGAATTAATCTAGTTTTTAGATTACCAGAAGATGAGAGTGAGTTGGAAGTATCTAACCGAAATTGATTAAGCCATTATTTTTCATGGCTTTTCCTACATTTATATTTAATATATTATGCTAATAATTCCTTATCATTTGTATCTACAATATTTTGATTGTTTATCTCTTGCTTAAAAATGGGTTATTGTGAGCTATATAGATTTTACAGAACACATGCTTTGACAGGGGTGACCATTCTATTTTGAGCATTGGATTGTTTTTTGAAGCCCCCCTATAAAGCATACTCCAATGTGGAAACATAATTTTTCACAAGTATGGAATTATGAATATGTGGTAAATTCTAGCATAGACAACTAGCCAAACTTGAGATGTATAAAGACATTCAAAGAAGACATGTTGAATCATTTTATATTTGGTATGAAAAAGAGAAAATTGAGAGGGTCCATAAATGCCCCTCTTTTGCAATTTGTTTCTTTCAGTATTTTTTTATGAACTATCATCCAACAAAAAATATTGATTTTGGCAAGTCCATCAGAATGCCACACATGGATCCTTATCACCACCCATTGAGGAAGAGACAATGCATGCAATTGGTGAATATGTCCATGTTTGACATTGTAATCCAATGATCCCCATCCTTTGTGATCAGGGAGTGAAATATTATAGGGCCTACAACCTTAAAGAGAGATAATAAGATGAGAAACCAAAGGGAGAAGGTGATAAGGTGAGGAGGAGGGGAGATGATATTCCACCTCAGATAGAAGCCTTATTTATCATACCAAAGAGATATATCAAGCAATGATTTTAAATTCCAAGTATCCTTTCAGGGTTTTAGAGGAAGGAGAGCATGATTAATTTCCAATGGTTGTTTATCCACGATACTATCATGCAAAGTGTTTATGACTTTCCCATGGCCTATTATCTGGGTGAGTTTGGATTATATTATAGGTGAAAGTTTTTTGATGAGTTTCCAAATGGATGATCATTTTTTCACTTAGAAAGGGTTATCCACACATTGTAGGTGCTCTCCTCCAAAGTATTTTTTTTATATATGATGTTTTTCCACCAATCCAATTTCCCTATGTGTTGGGAATGTGTTATACTCTTTGCATGGTTATCTCCATGTCTAGGGGGGGCAAAGCTTCCAACCAAAAAAAATTGGGTTGTTTTTGGTCCATTTTTGGGATGTTTTGTGTTTTTTGGGAAATGGATTTTTGACCCATTGTAATCTAATATTGGTTAAGGGATTAGGGTTGTAATTTGATTCAATTTAATGGATTTGTTTTTTTAGATGTTGTAGAATACCTAACTATTGTATTATGTATAGTCAATTTAATACAATGAAGAAGATAGAGGTGTTTCTCTAAGGTTTGTTGGATTTCCAAATTAAGGGTTTCTAGGGTAAATCTTTGCGTACTATGTGTATGCCATTGTTGTTCTTTCTATGTTTCTTAAGAATATGTATGCATTTTTTCACTTCAAACATTTAAAACTTACAATTGGTACCAAAGAAAGATTATTGGCTTTAGGGGGATGCATTTATTGCTATGGGTTTGGGTCATTTTTTATAGAGCAAGTTTATCTTGGATCCATGATAAAATTGGTTTCAGTGGGAGCTCTACAATGGTGATTCTTGTGTTGAAAGAGAATGGAAAGTAGTTAAAGAATTGAGATTGAAAAATTTAATGGTCAAATATTTGAGCGATGGAAGCTCAAGATGGAGGACCTTATTGTAGAAAAAGAATGGTGGGTCATTGTGGATCATGGTACTACACCTATGGGTATGGTTGCAAAAAACTGGAACGATATGGATAAGAAGGAAAATAGTACAATCTAATTGCATATTTCAGATTCATTGTTACTGAATGTCTCAAGAGAAGCTACAACAAAGGTGTTATGGGATAAATTAGGGACTTTGTATCAGTCTAAGTCCCTAGTAAACAACCTTTAACTTCAAAATAAGTAGTACCTCTTAAGGATGAAAGACAAAGACTTCGTGATAGAGAATATAAATACCTTTAACATTATGGTAAGTTAGTTATTGTAATTAAAATTTATAAACAATATTGTCAACTTAATGAGAACTCTCTAGAGTTTTCCTTTTTTAGAGGTCACATTTAGTGACTATTTTTACTCCTATTTCAAAAAATGGTGTTACCGGTAGAAACCCTTTTTTTTAAGAATTTTGTTTTAACAATAATTTTTTTTGTAAAGTAAAAAAAATATATTAATATTTACAGTCTATACAATCTAGTAATAAACAAGTTCTTGAACCTAAAAGAACATGAAAGTCTTCGAGGTTCAGAATGAAAAAAATCTTTCCCCCGTGGGGAAAAAATGTATACAATATCTGTCACTATTTTACTTATAAACTATTAGATAGAGCTAAAAAGTCTAGGATGGCTATAGCCATATCTGCAAACTAGAAAAAACATATGCAAAATAATGAATTAACTAGGAGAAAACATTTTAGAAAGTCTTAGGAACCTGAGGTTCCATTGTTTTCTAGCTGCTAACCATAACAAAGGACGCGCCAAGAATAGTGCCAATAGTAGAGACACCAACATTTGGACTAGCAGTCACAGCTCCAGGACTGATACCAATAGTGGGTGGTTGGAAAACGCCCCCATGATTGCATGCCAACCAAGTTATGAATTTAGATATACTCCATATGTATCTCCAGCATCTCCATTCGGCCTTTGAGTTGACAAAAGTCTTCATTTTAAGGAAGCATTCCTAGATCAAACATCGTCTCAACATTCTAGTAAAGTTTAGGGGTATGGAAAATATTGGGATTTCAGGTCTTGGTGCATCCCAGATCTAGGATCACCCTTCCCACTTGAAAATCGACCTCTGAGTGTTCCTTGAATTTGTGATCTAGGCGAACCTCATCCTCCAGGGATGACATGACCACATTTCCATCCTCAAGAACATGGTTTCATAGTATTCGACAAATTCTAATGCTTCCTTTGGTGGTCAATATGACCCATCCTGGGAAGTAATAGTTCTTGAAGAGTAGCGCTTACATCCACGATGTTTCATTAGAAGGGAGGACAGAGTAGAGGGAGTGACAGACCTACAAACATGGGGAATATAAACAAGAAGAAATGTATGCAAGAGAGACATATAACCAATATGAGAGATGTAGTGAAGACAAGAGGCTCCTTTAAATTCCAAATAAACTTACGAAGTTTCATATCATTATCATGGTGAACTATGACTACTTCTCTTATGGAAATAAGCTCTCCAATTCCAAGTCGATTGGTCATGTTTGTTCTTGGCTTCAAATCCTACAACGGAGAATTCATCAACATGATGACTAGACTAACGTGAACCTTGTTGAGAGACAAAGTATTCTCCCTCTCCTGCATGCAAACGATATGAAACTTCATGGCCAACTCTAACACATTCATTTTCATAATGGTGTTGGGTACTATCAATTCGAGAAGTTGTGAAGGCCGATCGAGGTGGGAGCTCAGGAATAATGGTCGAGGTGACATTATGATTTCCAGGATGCGAAAAAGTGGGTTTCCCTTGTACTTTGGCCATGTTCCACACGATCCACATCCGACACATGTTCATGCATGCTAGTGGACACCCCATCTGGGGACATGATTTTCATTTTCTTATCTATAACATATCAACATTTTTTTTCAAATGTTTTTTTTTTCAATTGATTTAATTTTTGTCTAAAATGTTGTTGTTATTATTATTATTATCATTATTATTTTTCAAATAAAAAATCGATGTTAAAAAATAAAAATAACATTTGTTATTTTTAACAATTTAAAAAATGTTATATACAATTTATTATGCCATATATGATTTTTTTTAAGTTAAGATTTTTCATTAAGTTATGTATCATTAATTGATTTAGGGTGCCATTCATTTAAAATACAATATAAAATATTATTTTTAATTCATTTTTTACTTTTACTTCACTACAGAGTGAATAGTTGTAATAACACTACTTTTAATTGTTTAGCAAAAAAATATACATTTAAAAAATGTATATAATAAAAAACATATGCATTTGGAATTTATTTTTTCTTAAAATGACATGTCAAATAAAGCATTTATATAGACAAAATTGAACAAAAAAGACGATATTTAATGTTATATATATTTATGAACTTCATTTATAAAAATGACGATATTTAATGTTATTTTCTCTCAATTAATGATTTAAATAAAATAAAGAGGTTAAAAAAAACCATATGATACTGTAAAGAACACATTAAAAATATTCATCACAAAACAATAAGATATAGATATTTATACCTATTTCAAAATCTCAAAGTCAAAACATTACAACTATAACTTAACAATAATTTGCAAAACTATGTGTGTTTTTCAAGGACATCTTAAAACTAACAGTGAGGTTGGTCGGAATAAATTATCTCTAATGTAGGAGTCAAACAAGGTTGTCCCATATCCCCTACCCTTTTCAACATCTATATTGATAAGTTAGAAGATTGTTTGAAGGATATAGATTGTGTTGGCCCGGCTCTTGCTACTATAGTCATCATCCTTCTTCTTTATGCCGATGATATTGTTCTTATGGAGAAGAGTCCCTATGACCTATGTAAGAAACTAATATTCATCAAGTACTTCTTCTTTAGTATGGGCATGACTGTGAACAATGAAAAAACAAAGGTTATGATAATTAAATCCAAAAGGATCACCTACAATGCTTTTGTATATAAAAACAATAGCTTGGATGAAGTGCCTTCATATAAACATCTTGGAATTGATATTCACCACAAGCTCAATTGGACCTATAATGTTGAGAAAAGGATAAATGGAGGGTGAAAATATTATTATGGGTTTGAAAACAATTGTAAATCAATGGATCTTTATCTTTGGGATAAAAAAAATCTCCTCTTTCATACTCTTGTCACTCCAATTATTTTATATGGATGTGAAGTTTGGGGTTGAAGTATCTTTAGACAATCCTAGAGAGATAAAACAGATCCAAAATAATTTTATAACTTATAATCTCAAAATTAAGGGAAATACACACTATCCTATCCTCCTCATAGAATAAATCCTTTCCCCCATTGAGAGAACTGCTATGATTAGATACCTAACTTAGAAGAACAGGATAAACAACATGGATAACAAGAGACTCCCCAAAAATGCTTCAAACTCTAGCCAAAACCACCAACAACTCAAGTGAGGGTGGAATAAAGATGAAAAATCTTGGCTAAATCATTGGGGAATACAAGAAGAAGCCATCATGTAGAATACCGATAATATTACAAATATTATCACTTCTAAATTTAAGGAGAATATGTGGTGTGATAAAGAATTAGAGGATAAAAGGAAATTCAAATACTATAAGGAGGTGGTCAACCCTAATTTAGAAGATCAAAAGTACCTCTCAATTTTTACAAGTGCAAAGAAGAAAATCAACATTGCTAAAATGCGAACAAACTCTCACAAGCCACATAGTGAAATTGGGCATTGGACAATTCCCAAAACACCGTGGGATGAAAGAATATGTCATCTTTGTGACACTAAGAGGGTTGAAGATAAAAAACACTTCCTCTTAGATTTCCCTACCTATACCCAAATTAGATCCCATTTTAAAAATATTTTCCACAATACAGACCTTCCTAACCTCCTAAGTCATCAAAACTATGGTGATCTTAGAACGCTTCTCTCAATGATTTTTGAGCATAGAAATATAATTTTAAAGAAATCAAAGTAATATCTTACCTTTTTAAGGTTATATAGACCAATTTGTATAAGTGGAAATTGATCATCATAATCATCATCATATATGCCAAATTTATCATCTCCGACAAGCATGAAATTGTTTTTTTGGACATCATTATCTACTTCCATTGGGCCATTTAACTGTTCCATTGGGTCTTTGATGTCTGCAAATTCTCCAGAGTGATAATTTTTAAAGAATCCTTGTAATAGTGGTTGATTGTTTTAGACATTTTTCCACACATAATTCACCAAAATATACTTTCCTCAAACCAACTTATAAATATTGAAGTATGGTTTTTTTTATATATGTTATTATTATTTCATTAAAAAAATAATAAGTCTTAAATTATATATATATATATATATATATATATATATAAACTTTCTATGATTTGATAAAGAGAACCTCCTTTTGATGGTTAGAGAATCCCAAAGATCAGGAAAAGTCCAAGGGGCACTTAAATCCAACTATATTTGCCTCATCCCAAAGAAACGTAAGACATAATCTTTTGGGGACTTCAAAACTATCTCTTCCTACAAACTAGTATTGAAGATCATTGCTAGATTCCTACATCCTATGTTGAGTGAGTTTATTAGTGAAGAACAATTTGGATTCCTGGAAAAAATACATAGATTCATGATGCGATGGCCATTGCACAAGAAAATATTCACTCTGTAAGAAAGAAAAACCTCAAGAAGACCATCCTCAAACTAGATTTGGCTAAGGCCTGAAAGAGTCGATTAGACATTCTTGAGACTGGTACTCCTCCAAATGGGTATGTATCTGGGGTCAGTGAATTGGATTATGAGATGTTTAAGAAACAATAATTTCACATCCCTCATCAATGGGTCCCCATCGCATTTCTTCAAGGTCTCATGAGGCCTCTACCAAGGTTGTTCCCTTTCCCCTTTCATTTTTCTGATTGTGGTGGAAGCCCTTAGTAGACTAATAAAAGAATCCAGGGTGAGAAGATCCATAAGAGGTGTAAAGTTCTTCGAATCTAAGATGGTCTCTCACTTACTATTCATCGACGACATATTCTGTTGCATGTTTGGCACACATGCAAATATGCAATCTCTCAAACAAATACTTGGAGATTTTTAGAAAAGTGATGGGAATGATGATTAATATGGAAAATTCATGCATCATCTTAGATAATTCCTCCAGAACATACCTCCCCCACAATATGATCCTAGCATAGAAAAAAACCTTATTATAAGGGATCAAATACTTTGGTTTCTACCTGAAGTGGATTGTTACAAAAAATAAGACTAGGGATGGCCTATCAGAAAGGTAGAAGTCAGGATTTTGATTTAGGTCAATCGACTCTTGTCGAGAGGTGGTAGGGTGACCATTCTCAAAGATGTCCTGGAGAGAATCCTGGTGTATTGGAAGTATATAATGGAAATCCCAAAAGGAGTGCTACAAAATATTCAAAGAATAAGTTCCCAGTACCTGTGGGTGGGACAAAAATTTCTAGGGGGATTACACCTAGTGCACTAGACGTGTATAACTATTCCAATAAAACTTTGGAGCTAGGGATTAAAGTACATTTGTCCTTTTACATAGGCTCTTATAGGAATGAACCTCTAGAGGTTAACATAAAGCAACACCCTATTGGTACATGTAATAGACTCAAAATATTTTTCCAACATGACAATCAACGAATGGTTGTGATCCCCAATAAAATCCTCAAAAAGAACATTAGTATGGAAGGATTTTGTTGTTTATTTCCCATTGGTGGGTGCCTGGATGAACTGGAAGGTGGGTAATGGTTGTAGCATATACCTATGGGAGGACCCTTTGTTAGGGGCAAGCAATAATTTTAGACTATCATCTCCCCTTATCTGCACCCTTCGAGATAGAGGACTAGTGACCCTATATGATGCATGTGCTGGGAATCCACAACTTATAGGATGAGAGGGGTGGAAATATGAGGTTGGACTTGGTCTATAGGATGATATAGAAGTGGAATGGAACTCACACATCAGTATACTAGATGTGAAAAATACATCACCGTGGATGAGGAAATGAGAGACTCCTTATGTTGGACCCTAAACCAAAAACATGGATCCTACAAGGTAAACCTGGGCTACAAATCTTGGAAAGAAGAATGACACCAAGGCTATATAAAGTGGTGGTGGAAACCTCTCTAGAAGTTTAAATCCCCCTCATAAATGCAAAGTAACCATGTGGATTTCCCTCAAAGTAACCTCTCTGAGTCGATGCGTGATGTGAAAATACAATTCTGAAAAAAATAATCATCGTTTTATTACATGCCCATTTGTAGTTTAGGTATCAAATATGGTTAAAAATAAGTTGAATGCAAAGGACAGTTGGAATGAAACATCACTGGAAGATTGCTACCAAGCCTGAGTACATGACAGGGTGGTAAATATGTATATGGGTCTCCCGAGTATGATGATATCTAAAATATAGTAGGCAATGAATCAAGTAGTGTTTAAAGATAAATCAATCAACTCAGAATTCATTTCTGCAATCACACTCTCACATTCTACAGAGTTCAAAGAAGATTCACATGATAAGAACCCGAGGAATCCCATCCCTCCTTCCATTGATTATGATATTCCATGGGGATTTTTCATCAGGGCCAGCCAAACACACCCCCCCCCAGGTGTGGTGCAGGAGTATTCCTTAGAATCAGTCGCAACCATTATATCCATATATGTTAATCCCCTAGACTTGGAAAAAGATGTTGATGTTTTGGTAGTTGCGGGAGGTATTAACCTATAGTATAAAATTTGTACTTAGAGTAGAATATTTTGGAAGCAAGAGAACCATTAAACATATGTGGAAATACCTTAGAAGAGAATTTGGCCCAAGAAGATTAATATTAAAGTAATAGAAGGCTCCAGAAAGTGAGGTTGGCCCCACATGAAAATACACCTTGG
Source organism: Picea glauca (assembly GCA_000966675.3). Lineage (NCBI taxonomy): Eukaryota > Viridiplantae > Streptophyta > Pinopsida > Pinales > Pinaceae > Picea > Picea glauca. Next base: position 842,943 of record JZKD02S1594802.1, on the reverse strand, counting down.
AGGACTAGTATAAATAAAGGCTAGGCACTCCTCATTTGGACACACACTCACTCACTCACTCAACTAGTGTGCAAGTTTAAGTAGAAACAGTTGCAACAGAAGGAGGTGCAAGTCTGGAGAGGTTGGTGCAGTAGTTGTTGTGGTGTAACATCAGTCTTTCTGGTAGCTCTCTTATGGGATTCTCTTGGTAAAGGTACGCTCTCTTGATATTGTGTTGCTGCCACAATAGTATTGTTATTTCTGGTTAGGGTTTATCTGTTGGTTCTAGTGGACTTTTTGTAATATATCTAAGAAAAGGTTACTATGCTCGGGGGTGACATGTGTAAGTTCCTATGGTTGGGTGACAATGATGTGACATTGTCTATGGCTAAACGAGCATACCAAAATTTTAACATGGTATCAAAGCTAGTTTCCTTTAGAATAGTCTAACCATTAGAAGTAATATTGTCAGTTTCCCCTATTTTTAAGATCTTTGAGAACTTAAAAAATACACCAAGAAGATCTTCTAAGAAGGGCACATCTTTCTCCCAGATCAGATCTCCAAAATTCTAAAATTAAAAAATTAGGGTTTCCTCATAAAACCCTAGGTCAAGGCATCTGACATCTAGAAGGCCTCATTGAAAAAGAAGTTGTAGTGCTAGTTGTAGCACCAGTTGCAATGCCAATTGCAATACCAGTTGTAGTTCCTCTAATCCAGTGAAGTTTATGGTAGCTCGTTGAGAAACGTATTGAAGGATGCCGAAATTATTATTGCTCTAGATTAGCTCGCTAGCCATTCTTCTGGCAGTTCTAGCTAGGGTTTCTGGTTTTGCAGCGACAACAAACCCAAACCCAATTTCATTGGGCACTTTTAGTGAATTGTTGGGCCTAATTCTTGGTTTTCCTAGTGTTCCCTAGCCTAGTGCACCTTTTGGTGCCCTCAATCAGCAAAAACGTTAAAGTTGATTTGTTTTTTGTTTTTAGTCAGACAGGTTGAAGTCAAACCTATGGTCAAAGTAAAAGTTATAAGTTGAATTTAGTCAAAGTATTTAAAGTTGAGATTTTATATTTTATTTGCATTATATTCCCTAACTCAAATTTTTGTCAAGAAATCATATTGTCTTAGTACAAGGGACAAGTTGGAGAGAATACTTGTCATCTTGAGTGAAGGAGACTCAGAATAAAATCAACAACACTTATTCTTGGAGATAAGACTCCAGGTTCCAGGTTTGATTGATTAAATTGATAAGTTTCCAATTTTCACATATCAAGTTTGATAATTGCTACATTACAAGTAAACACTATAGTTTTTACAACAATATTTGAAAGGTTCTATTAGTGCTAGGTACAATGAATACTTAGTAGCATGTGAGTACTATTGATATAAATGTCTATTGTACTTGTTTGCAAGATGAACTAACATCTCCTCTAGGAGATATTTCTTGTTTTTCTTCCAAGCATGTCACATTGGTAATACTATGATAATTACCATGAAATTGTCTTTTATTCTTGTTACCATAGATATGTTCTTATGAAAATTCTATTATATTGGAAATACTTTTTTCTTGTTGCTCTTGTCTCGAGCGGGTTATATTACAAATTCCATGGAGGTTACCATTGAGATGTATGTGTTATGAGAAGGTTACCATGAAATTAGATCACTAGTGACAACTCTGAGAGGGAGCTACAGTGACAGTTGTATAAGGAAACATATTATATAGCCTCCAGTTTGAGACATGGAGAAGACTGGCCATAGTGAAGAGCTTGTTCCCAAGTAGTGACAACAAATCCAAAGGAGTTTTAGACATCGTGAATCCATACGTGTGTATACCAATGAAATCCACTTCACTTAGTGGATAATGGAGGAGAGTTCACATCATATGACTTCAAAGAATTCTACAGAGAAGTTGGGATTAAGAGGGAGCTTACTACTCCCTACAATCCTTAGCAGAATGGGGTAGCAGAATGAAAGAATCGAACGATAATGGAAGCATTAAAGGATACGATTCATGATGAAGAATTACTTATGCGTCTTTGGGAAGAAGCATCCCAGACTGTCGCATATATGTAGAACATAAGTCCTCACCGTGTACTTGGGAAAAAAACACCAGAAGAAATGTTTTCAGGAGAAAATCCAGAGGTCAACCACCTGAGGATATTTGACTGTCCAGTGTATGTGCATGTTCCCAAATATAAGAGATCAAAGTTGGATCCTTCAATAAAGAAGGGTATATTTGTTGGATATAGTGAGACATTGAAGGCATATAGAGTCTACATCCCTAGTTAAAAACATATCGATACTAGCAGAGATGTTAGCTCTGATGATGATGCATCCTTCAATACATTGAGGAAACATCATACAAATGAGATTCATCATGAGGAGCCTGAAGATCCTAGGGTTGTATATACAGATGTAGGTAATGGTGTAGTGCCAGAAGAGCATGGTCTGGAGGACCATGACATGGCAAAACCACAAAGGCCTGCATAAACAAAAAGAAAGAAAATAATACCAAATTGGGATCATGATATTATTCAGTATGTTGAGAAGTATGGTGCTCCAGATGGATATTTCAGAGAAATAAAGAAACCTTGACCATATTCTAGTTACATGGAATTTTTATGTGATATCATTGATGTTGGGCCTACCTGTTATGAAGAGGCTACAAAGAAGAAAGTATGGAAGGATTCCATGATTGAGGAATACCATTCCATCATTATGAATGATGTTTGGAATGTGGTTCTGAGATAGATAGAGAAATCAGTTGTGAGTTCCAAATGGATCTACAAGACAAAAAATTCAACAAATGTTAGTATTGAGAATTAAAAGGAAATATTCATGGCTCATGGGTTCTCCTCAAAAGAAGGAATAGATCATGAGGAGACATTTGCACCTATAGAGAGATACAATTTGATTAGAGCTATAATTTTGATAGTTGTAGTGATGAAATGGAAGGTACACTGGATGGACGTGAAGACAACTTTTCTAAATGGTGTAGTATAAGAGGAAGTGTACGTGGAGCAGCCACAAGGTTTTGAGACACATGACATGCAGTCACATGTGTGCATGTTAAAGAAAGCCTTGTCTGGATTGAAGAAAGCACCCAGGGCATGGTATTGTAGAATTGACAACTTTCTGATGAGCTTGGGCTTTACCAAGAGTAAAGTCGATCCCAACCTTTAATACAAGGTTGAGGATAGTGTACCAGTGATATTTCTATTATATGTGGATGACCTATTTCTAACAGAAAATGAGAATATCATCGTTGAGTGCAAGATAAACCTTGCATCAGAATTCAAGATGAAAGACCTGGGTATGATGCATTATTTCTTAGGTCTAGAGGTATGGAAAAAACCAGGTGAGATTTTCCTTAACCAAGAAAAATATACTATAGATATATTGAAGAGATTCAGAATGATGGATTGTAAATCCATGCCTACACCAATGGTGACAAACCTAAATTTATTGAGTGATACTGCTTCAGAGACAATGGATGTCACCATGTACAGGAAAATGATTGGTTCATTGATGTATTTGAAAAACACTAGGCCATATATATGCTTTGCGATGAACACTTTGAGTCAGTATATGGTTGAACCAAGACGTGTTCACATGATTGTGGAAAAGCACGTGTTAAGGTACCTGAAGGGTATGATAGATTTTGGACTCTGATATGTTTCATATTGTAAGATAAGAGTGAAAGACTATGTTGATTCAGATTGGGTTGGTAGTGTCACAGATCAGAAGAGTTCATCAGGATGTTGCTTTAGTTTGGGGTCATCCATGATTTCATGGCTCAACGGGAAGCAGACTAGTGTGGCACTTAGTATGAACAAGGAGTAATATATAGCATATGTTAATGGGTAAATCGATAGATGTGTAGATGAACTAATCCCCCTAGATCTAGAACAAAACAAGACGGAGCATGATGCTTTCCCTAGGTTTCAATCATTGATTTTTACTACCAAAGAAGGAATAGATAACATACCTTATGAATCGCTTCCTTATGTCTTTGTTGATCCTACCTTACTTTGATGTTCCTATGAGATCATATATGCAATAGCACAAATCAACCAACATGAAAGCAACAATAGTGAAATTCAATGACAACCTAAACATGTGATCAAGGAGTCATGTAATAAAATATCAATCATTTTATGGGAAAGAGATGTGTCACCATATTATATTAATGAAATGTAGAAGATACAACCAAATCACCTTGATGTCACAAGTTCCCTTTCAATGACCCTTTGTTCTGACACACACATACATCTATTCCAACATTTGCATGAAGACTCTTCACAAAAACTTGATGAATGAATGAAGACCTCAAGCATCACTTGAAATAGGATTCTTCACACAGTCTTCAGCCTATTCTTTCTTCAGTCTCTATGATTCTTTATTCTTGTACCTCTAACCTTTTCCATGAGAAGCCTATAATTATATAGGATAAGCTGAAGTGGTTAAAGAGATGATGATGATCCCATCAAATCAGAGAAGTCAGTAGGATCATAACCATACAGACGCCACCTCATATTTCCAAAAGATTCCACTTCTAGAAGCTGCAAGAACTTCTTTCCTCTTTTAATTTTAAATCATATCCATGACCTGACTATATGATAGCCTACGAAAATCCCATGGACTGGCCATAGTGCAGCATGCGGAAATCAGGGATTTTCGCACTGTGTAAAGGGAGCAACCTGCAGAGGCCTTCCAAAAATGCATCTTGCAAGGGTGGAAAGAGGTTGCTTTTCTCAGGCAAAAGATTACATTGGGAACCTGAACACATGTTTATGTAAACATCATCAAAGTGACCAAAATAATGTGTAATAGAATGGCCCCCAAAGCATGAGGCTGGAAATCGAGACAACCAAAATACTTTGTAAAATAAGTGTGTATGTGTCAAGAACTAGGGGTGCACCAATCAGGAACCTGCAAACAATCAAGCATTTTTACAATATCACAGCATGTCTGAAGTAGGCATTCCCATGTTCAGACCATAAATGATTGAAATCATAAATGTAGGTCATGGCCACCAATTATACAACATGGATCCATGTCAAAAAGATTTCACATAGCCACTAGGAATACATTGTGGATCCCTGCATCGAGAACTCAAGTATGAACATAGCCACGAGACATACAAGGTGGATCTATGTGTCAAAACAAATCACAAATACTCCATCGCAACCTGGACCAAAAAATGATGAAGTCTAGGGTCTTCAATCCATCATCCGTTAGTACGATTCTAGTCATGTGATTAGAGATGTTGAAGTCGAACGTGAATAGAAACCACTTGATTACCAGTCATTAATGAAAAATTTTAACAAGTGCGAGGGAAATCACCATTGATGTCAATGACTCCCAAGGTACTCTAGTACAATATAACAAGTGTGAATAAATGAGTTGAAGTCAAACACTTGACAGAATCTCTCGATCAGGGATCAATGATGTGGATCCCATGGGTGATTTTAAGGATGGAAATTTATTTTAAAATGTATAAACCTTTGCGAATCTTAGAAATCCTTCATATTCCAACTATAAATGTTTGGTGATTCTTTTGTAAAAATATTCAAATTTTTAAGGATTTTATATAGTTTGTATAAACCTTTGGCGATTTTTAAGGTAAAATAATTTTATCCTATAGAATTTGGGCGAATCATTTTTAGAAAAGCGGATTTTTTTTGGGAAAAACCATGAAAAATTAGCCCATGAGCGAAATTTAGCCCCTAAAATCATCCCTAGTGGATCCACTCTCGAAAGAGAAGAAACCTGCCATTGAGGCATGCAGGCTCTAAGGTACTAAATAATTTCTAAGTCCTTTTCCTAGATAATGAGCTGAAGTTGACAAGAACATACTCGTCACAGGAGGGCCTTGATGTATCCCCCATCAATGACATGAAATAAGTAACATATTTAAGCTAGAGAAAAATACATATTTGACTTGGGACTGACACAGGGAATACCGACATGGTAAAATTGCACAATTGCAAATGACCAACCTGATAGAAGGTTTCAGTTGAACTTCTCTTGAACATATGAATGACACGACAATGATCTTAGCAGTATTGAGTTAAATATGACCCAAGATGTGAACTTGCATAAGGTCAGACAAGAGACAAATGGATTACCCAACCCAAATTCAATTGACGAAGAGGGGTGTCATGTTCAAGAGTGGCGCTTACTGCCATTAATACAGATACAGAGACACATTCCTTTCCCAAATTTTCCCCCAACATTTTTGGTGAGTACCTCTTTATTTTTATGAAAGCTTGAGGAGGATAGCATATGCTTGTCAATTTAAGCTCCTCCTTTGGACAAGTCCCTCAGAGTATATTTAATGAACCCTAAGAAGGAGTGGTTTGGTCCCATATGGGTCTGTCGATGTTTGTTTAACGAATCCAAAGATAGAAAACTTGAAGGTTTTTCATGTTTATAGAGTCTGGAAAAAAACTTAAAAGGGAAATTTCTCAGTTCCTTTTTCATAAAATAGTTTGACAGGACCAAAAAAGTGATAAAATATTGCCCATCAAACGTTTTATTCAAAAAAATTTATGAGCATGAAAAGAACAAGGTCGTTCGGTAATCTTTTCATTTTTAGGGAGCATGAAAAGAGCTTAAAGAGTTCTCCATAGGTTTCATTGTTTTCGTGTTACCATAGCGAGTACGAAAAGACGACAAAAGTATACTCGGTTACGTTCTCATTGATTTCCGAGCCTGAGAACGAACAAAGACTATGCTTGAGGTTTTTCTGAAAAAACCTAAAAAGTAATCGTACATGCGACCAAAACAAATAAAAAACAACGTCTATACTTCGTTGTCCAAGGTCCCAATTTTTTTCCTGCAAGGAACAAAACAGTTACAAGACCTTTAGAGTTAATGGGGTTTTGACAAAAATGTATTTATGTAAAATAAAATATTAGGAAAAATGATAAAAAAGTAATAAATAGAAGCAAAAAGTCTTTTTCACCATTTTATTTGCACTCGGTCAAAAACTTACCAAAAACCCTTGTTTTTTACCTCAACTTTGGTGACGGATTGCGAAGGCCATAGGGGATCATTCAATGAACGGATTGCATAAAATAGGTAAGCATCTCTTCTTCTATCTTTTCAACGGATTAATTTTTGGTTTTGATGGTAAAAAATCAAGATTTTTTGATGATTTGGAACTGTTAGTCGTGCGCTGGGGCCGTCGCGAGTGGCCTATAACGAGCCCTGTGGAAATCAACGATTTTCGTAGGTGCGTTAAGGCACACTCGCAGAAATTCTTCACTGTACTTGAATTTTGATCGCGGCGACCAAAAAAATAAAATGAAAATTGAACGTTGACTCAACAAAAATCCTAAAAAATGTTGAAAAAGTGTGCTAAAGATCTTCTTTGTTTCCCATGCAGGTGTTTGCTTGCAAAGATGTTGGAATGGATAGAGAGTGATCATGAAGAAGATGATCTCATGGATTTAAATGATCCAAGGACCGTGAATTCCCTCTGGCAATGTGGTCTATTAAAATTCTTCAAAGTTCAGGGCATGAGAGCCCAACGACGATTACTAGAATATCTGGTTCATATGTGGGATTCAGAACAACAAGTGTTCCACATGGGTGTTCATGTCCTCTCTTTGGATATTGAGGATATTTATTTCCTGACCAAGTTTTCATGTCGTGGGGCACACGCGACTCTAATAGGTGGTTGAGGTGGTGGATTTCCCATGAGTGAGTACATTGATCGACATTGTGAACCTGATGCCAAAAGATGTAAAGGAAAAGTAGCAATCCGAGGTGTGAGATATTTGACCCTCAGGACCATCCTTTTTACTATTGCATGGATGGCAGGGAGTGCTTCTCCACACATGGCACTCCAAAGTTACTTTCAATATGCTATTGAATGCTTGGAGCCTCAAGTATTCAATCGGTGTGATGGTGTATTACACAACATGAAAACCCAACTCACGAAAAGCAAGAATGGGGACCTAAAACAGTTCGGTTATGGGTCCATTTTAGTATATTTCTTCCTAGAAAGAGTTCCACACCTACGCCTACAGGTGGAATGGGGAATACTAGCCCCGAGAGCCCCATGAATGAAAATATGGTGTGACCTGATGACACGACATGTGGCGGGCTGGATTGTGAAGTATGGTGATGCATTCTTCAATTGGTTGGGACTGCAAATCCTGATGATTGATGATTATGCTTATGTCGGTCTATACTTTCGGGGTGATCCAGATTTGGTTCTCCCTGAGGGATCTCAGTGGGGAGATCTAGGTGAGAAAGACATTTTTTTTTTTTATAACGTTTTTATGAGTTTTAAAATATTTAATGTTTTTGTGTTTCCGATCAAAAGACTAATCAAAAAATTTCGATCATGCAGATGTAGGGCCACATCGATCCCCGAGATCTTCTCCTATTCAGAGGTGAGGAGAGGCACGTGTAGTAGCTGGATGGGATGCCGAGGATTATGATGCAATAGAGCAGAACCTGGAAGGTTTGACGATAGACATCCCTGATATATCCATCAAGGATATCCCGAGGCATTATCAACGCCATATTGTAGGCGTATCTGTCTCACTTAGTTGGTTACTAAGTAGGGTAGCGAGAGAAGTAGTCTATTATCACGAGAGGCATCCATGATGCCATTTTGTAGGGGCCATGGGCTCTATATTTTGATATTTTGATCTTCGGATGTAAACTCTTTTTGTAAACATTATATCACTATATATATATACATGAGACTTTTACCGGTTTACTCTGCTTTTTGTACAATATGTGAAATGTGGTTGGAATTACAAATGTCTCAAATGTCTGTCTAATACATAATTAGCTAGAGAATCAGTTAATGTATTTAGACATCTAGGAATGTGTTGATATTCAATATAGTCGAAATGACGTTCCAAGAGGCGGATTTGTAAGTATACCCACAATAGAGTAGGGATTCGGATAGTATAGAGATTGTTTAACTGTAGTACTACTAGTTGTGAGTCAAGTCGTATAATGAAATGACGAATCCCAAGAAAAATAGCACTAGTCAATAATTCGATGACCGCGCTATACTCTGCGATATTATTGGTCGCTCGACCAAGACAAACACCTTGTAAACAAATAAGTTCGTTTGAGGGTGCATAGATTGCCCAAGCAGCGGAAGCTAAATTCCAGGTACTACGGCTAGCACCATCGGCGAAGCCAATGTAAGGTAGAGAAAACACCGACATATGGAGACCAAACACAATGCAGGGTAAGTAGTCAGGGGTAAAAGTCAAATAGCATAAACAAACTAAAGTAACACACAAGAGTATGATGCAGTAAAAATACAAGTGCTTATGCAGAGATAGGCTAAGCATAGTACTTCTTCAACTAAAGCCCATTTATGGGTTCACCCAAAGGAATTCCATCATAATCTACTAACTCGTATGCTCCCTTATCTAACACTCTTTTAACAATATAAGGGTCTCGCCACATAGCCTCAAATTTTCTGGCTCCTAGCAAATCACGATCTTTTCATAGAGGAGAACTAGATCACCTTCAGAAAACATGTGTGGCTTGACATGTTTGTCGTATTGGGCTTTTATGCGTTTCTTCTGGGTTTCAATAACTAGGGTGGCATTGCAATGGGTTTCATCCAATTGCATAAGATACAACAGACGTTCCTCCTCGACAGAGGTGTTTGGGAGAAGTTGGACAGCTAGTTTTAACGATAGAATTTCACATTCAATCGGTAGAACAACTTCTAAACCATACACTAATTGGAAGGGTGTAAACCCCGTGGCTGACTTCACGGATGTCCGATAGGCCCACAATGCTGAGAAAAACATCATGTGCCAACTCATTTTGTGAATTTCGATAATCCGTCGAAGCATGGTAATAAGTACTTTGTTTATTGCTTCGACTTGGTCATTGGCCTGTGGATAGTAGGGAGTTGAGTTTTCATGTCGAAGACCCAAATTTTCCGTAAGCTCAGACATCACAAAGTTTCAAAAGTGGTTACCGTGATCGGTGACGATAGCCTGTGAGATTCCAAATCGTGTAATAATGTGATTGAAGATGAATAGGGTTGTAGTTTTTCCTGTGTTGTCGAATGTAGGCATCGCCTCGACCCACTTCATGAAATAATATATGGCTAGAATAATGTACCCATGCCCCCCGGCCGAGTGAGGGTTACATGTTATGAAATTGATGCCCCATTTCATGAAGGGTCCAATGAAAACTACAGGATGTAAGGTAGCGGGGTGAGATCTTATTTTGTTGTTGTATGTTTGGAAAGCATGGCATTTTTGGACAGCAATAATACAATATTTGAATAAAGAAGGCCAAAAATACCCAACTCGTAAGATATTTTGGGCAATAGCATACCCAGACATGTGACCACCACATGCTCCAGAATGGAAGTCATTCAAATATTTCTCAGCCTCATCATAAGTGAGACATCGTCGAAAAACAGAGTCAACTCCACGATGATAAAGAGTATCACCGAGGATGATATACTGACGGGCTTGGTAACGTATGCGACGACGGTCAGTACTAGACAAATCAAGTTGGAAAGTCTGAGTCTGGAGATATATAATGATATATCCATACCAAAGGTCATCGAAACTGATCAGAAAAAGGGATTCATCGGGTAATGAATCCTCTGCTACATTTTTTGTCTCAGAACAGGGAAGGTCACATATCAATTCGGAAAACACCAAGGATTTCTTAGACTTAGCACATTCAAACACTAAGTCAAACTCCTAGAGTATCACAATCCATTTGGAGTATTTTCCCCCTAGCAACTAGCGTGTAAGGATGTGCTGCATAGGGTTGCAATCGAAAATCATGGTGGTCTTGCGTTAAAGGATATAATGCCGGAAACGTTGGACAACTTGAACAGCTGCCAAGGCTATTTTTTCAACATGTAAATACTTGGATTCAGTAGTTGTGAGACTCCAACTCAAATAATAAATAACATTTTCGTCGTGAGAATCGTCCTCTTGGACCAGAACCATGGCGATGGTCAAATCCGAAGCAGCGAGATAAAGGAAATAATCTCAACTATAATTGAGCAGGAAAAGTAGTGGCATATGGGTTAAAGTCAATTTCAAAGAATCGAAGGCTTTGTTGGTAATGGTGTCCCATACAAATTCAGAGCCTTTCTTTAATAGTCGAGAAAATCCGAGTGTTAACTCAGCGTAGTTTGGGATAAAACAACGTAGAAAGTTTTCCTTCCCTTGCAAACTTTGTAGCTGGCGAAGTGAAGAAGGAGGAGGGACATTGAGAATGGCCTCAACCTTCAAAGGATCTACTCTTATCCCTTGATGTGACACAATAAATCCTAAGAGTCGGTCGAACTCGACGCAAAGACACATTTGTGTGGGTTTAAGCGTATACAATAAAACCAACAGCGAAGGAAAATGGCTTGGAGGTGGGCCGAATTATCACTACGATGCATGGAATGTGCTGGTAGGTCATCTAAATATGGTTGTACAATGTGCTTAATATCATGGAAAGCATAAGACATAGCACGTTGAACGTGGCACCGACGTTCTTTAAACTGAGGGGAAGTTTCCAGTAGGCAAAAGTGCCCCAAGGACAAATAAAAGTGGTTTTGTGTTGATCCGCGAGTAAGATGTTGATCTGATTATATCTGTAGAAACCATCCATCAAAGATAAGATTTCACTCCCGACACAATCGTCAACAATCTGGTTGATGAAGGGGGTGGGATAGTTGTCTTTAGGACAAGCTTTATTAATGTCCCTATAATCAACGTATACGTGGATCGTACCTTGTTTCTTGTTAACCGGAACGAGATTGGATACCAAATTAGTTAAAGCCACGAGAAAAATAAAGCCAACTTTAAGAATTTTTTCGACTTCAAGCTTGATAGCAGCTTCTTTGCACAGGTGGACCGGGCGAAGTCTCTTTTGGACGGTTTTAGTGCCCGAGTATGTCTTAATTTCATGTACAACAATATCGAGGTCAATTTCGGGGATCTCTTCGTAGCTCCACGTGAAGATGTCACGAAATTATTGGAAAAGTGACTTATATGTGAAAACTTCATTAGGGGAACATGAAGCTCCGATATGGACATTTTCAACAACTCCAGGTTTGATAGAGATGTCGAGGGGGATGGTGGGTGAAATGTTGCTTAAGTTCCCTTCATATAACACATCATGTAGGGAGTCGGGAACCGAAGCAATAACGACAACGGTCAATGGGGTCAAGATCCATTGGTAACTCTCGAGTGTGTGTGGTTCCAGGCAGAGAATGGAATGATGATGTCCATCATCCCAAGGGGTATCTTCCATCGACAGAACTGACATAATCATCTCGTCCATGGGAAAAATAACGTGGAACAGATCAGGAGATGAATCATCAAGAGAGGGAGTGGAAGGGTCAGTCGATTGAATGGCATGGTAGGCAGATTCAACCGGGCTTAAAGGCATATGTTCTCCATAGCGAAGATAATCACCAGGGGCGGGTAGTATCCATGGGTCAGAAGACACGGGAGTTTCGCAGATGGAGGTGGATATCATGTTAATTGAGGCAACCAAAGGAGGTGGAACGTCGGGTGGTGGGATTGGGAAAGTACCCATCAGAGTGGAATCTTTTAGTAGACCCACACCGACATTCTCATACCCGGGGGGTGTCTTAGTTATGAAAGGTACATTGCTGGTACGTTTGTTAAAGTTGAAGAAGGCTAGTTGGTCCACTGTAACTACTTTTCCTTGATGTAGAAAACGCACGATCCGGAAAAGAGTAGACACAATTGCACGCATAGAATTGATCCAGCTATGACCAAGTAGAAAATTGTAATCAAGAGGTGAGTCAAAGACCTCAACTTCAATGTTGACCATTTTTCCTTCTAACATGATAGGAAACGAAGGGAGGACACCGTAGGGCTTAAATCCAGAGCCATTAAAGGCCTTGAGTGTGTTGTGTGATTCAATTAAGGGAGGACAATCAATGGCTTTCCAACAAGCAATAGACATGACACACGTCAAGGCACCCTCATCAATAACTGTTCTAAAAATGTTCTTGTCAGAGACAACAACTTGTATTTGAAATGCGAGCTGAGGGGGTAACCTTGGAATGTGATCTTCCAAGTCAAAGATTATTAAATTTGTATCCATAGGGTCGATTCCACCGATATCTTTCAACAATGCCTTCTGTTGTGTAAGACAACTCTGAAGGACTTCAAGGGCTGACATTGCAGACGGTGCTTGTGCCAGATCTTCTACGATACTGTAGTTATGGGCAGTACGCGCATGAGGATTGAAAGAAGACTTTTGAACCATGCCCTTGGGAGAAGGGCGAAGGACTATATCGGGGTTCGGTCATTCGAGATGAAGAGGACCATTGGAAGGTGGAGCTGAGGGAGATTGTTGAACCAATGAAGGTGTTATATCATCAACTTTCACCTTGGAGGAAGGGTAATCTTTGGCATGAGTGGTAAGTGTGATGTCATTCTTCTTTGAATCATTGTTACACATAAGTACATAGGAGGTGGTGGAGGAAGAATCTTGATCATGGATGACCAATTGAGTCTGTTGTTGATAAGGGAAGGGTTGAGACAAGATGGTAGGGGTAGGAGTTTTTGGGGTCCCTTGGAGGAACTTCATGACCTCAGCACGTCTCAAAAAATCCTTCATGTAGTGATCATCACCACAGATAAGGCAAGGATAGCGAGGTTTGCGTTTATCCTTATCTTCAGCAGGTTGTGTCTTGATCTTATCGGATTATGGGTTGTTATTCTTATCCTCCTTATTCCTACCCTTCCCTTTTTTAGATTTATTCTTACCGGTAGGAGTCGATTGAACGACGTTCACTTCTGAAGTTTTACTGGTGGGAAGGGTGGGCGTCGGAGCAGTTTGAACATTAGAAGCATGGGATTTGGGAATGGTGTGAGAGGTATGTGCAGATTGAGGTTGAGCACGGAAAGTACCTATCACACCATCAATGCCATGAGAAGTTGTTGGGGTCATTGAGGTGTTTGTGGTAGAAGGACGAGATGCATCAGGAAGCAGATCATATAGAGTACCCATTTGTGAATAAACGAGATCGAGATACTAGGCACAACTAATCACTTGTTCTTCTGTGATGACTCCACCCATAGAAATGTCTTTATATATGTCATTCACAAAGGATTTTGTGAACCATTCTGCCAATAAGTGATCAGGAAGATCGAGTTTGATTAGACGTCATCTTCGTCTCCACTCATGAATGTGATCAGAGATATGAGTGGATTTACTTTGTTTGAAAGAACTCAAAATCTCAGTTCCCATTTCTTAACGGATTGGCAACTGGTAGTGAGTGAGGAAATCCATAGCTAGGGTATTGAAATCGGTGAAGAAGCCTCGTGGAAATTCTATATACCACTTCGTGGCTAAACCTGTGAGAGTTCGCTGAAAAACCCATAATCGAATGGAGTCATCCATCAAAGAGTTGGATGAACACCAAAGGTGGAAAGTCATTACATGATTTTTTGGGTCCTCTCCCAGTTTACCATCGAACTTAGGAATGTCGGATGGGAGTTTGGTTGGTATGACAGGCCAATGAGGAGAGTGGTGGATAGGGTCATTCAAAATTCTAGACAGATCGGGGAGGTCCAAAGTGGCCAAAAAGGGTAACTGTCTATTCACATGAGGGTACTGGTGACTTTGGGAGGAAGTCCTATCGGTATACCAGTAAAACTGTAAGCAGTTTGCATATAATGTGAAGATCCGGGCAGAGTCGGTTGTTGGTGTGGAGGCATGTAGCTCGTGGGGTTGGGTTGGTTAGGGATGTTCCCATGAAAAGGAGTATTGGACTGAACATTCGGCCCCCAAGTGGGATTCAAAGAACCCAGATATGGTTGACCATAGTTCGGGGGTACCAAAACACTGGTTTGAGAAGGTTGTCCCCCGGAGGGTTTTGGGTTAGCTTGAAGGTTCCAAAGGTGAGCTAACAAGTTTGATGCATTCAGTCTAGATTGTGAATTATGAGTTCCAACTTGGAGAAGTCCTCCATGAGGAGGTGTCCCAATTGGAGCGTGAACCCTGAATTGAGGTTGCCCCCCAACATAAGATTGCCCCCCAGCAGGAATATGGTAATCGAAAGTGAATAGATGATGAGTGTTACCAATTGGATTAGAGCCACTAGGGCCAGATCCACCATGAAGAGGTGGATAAGACCCTCTGTAGAGGACTTGGGAAGGCGTGGGAACATAACCAGCAGAGGTATTATGCCCAAGTGGTACTCCGGATGGAATTTGGGTATGGATGGAAGTGGAAGAGTTCAAAGCATGATACCCAAGAGGAAGAGAAGGGGTAGGTCTAGTGGGACATGGTGTACCAATGGGAGCATGGTTAACCACTATATTCCTAAAAGGAAAAGTCATAGCACAAGGAAGAATTGTAGAGTGGGCCATTTGAAAAGGGATAGTCGAATGAGGGCTAACTGACTGGGCTTCTGAGACAACAAAGAGGTAGGCAATTGTACTGGAAAAATGACCTAGGGAGACTGTGAGGACGATAGATGTCTCAGGTGGCTCAGGAATAGCAGGTATATCTGCTCTTGCCCCTGAACCATAAAGGTCTCGTACTGTATGAGGTGGGATTCTAACTATGTCAATAGTCTAAAAAGGATCATCGGCTCCAAAAGGTCTAGTTAGAGTTCCAGAAGAAACAACAACAAGTTCCCTGGTAGAATTCATCCTGAGAAAACGTCTTTTATATCCAAGAGGGATGTGGAAAGCTTCCATAGAATCGGAAATAATTTGGAAACTCTCCAAAGAGGCCGAACCTTCCTCTTATGTTACGTTGGTATCCTGGACTTCACTCTATTGAGAAGAGCCTTCTGATGTGTGAGGGGGTATAGGGGTAGAATCTTCCATGTTTTTCGGTGGAAGTCCCTGTACCCTGCATGAACGACGGGGAGGGTCTATGTTGGTGGAACCAAAAAATCTACAGAAAAAATATATGGCCAACTATGTAAACAAATAACATGTGCTAGTAAAATATAGGAATCAAAACCAAGCAAACAAGACCTTCCTATTCTGAAGTCACTAGTTGGTGATGAAATCCAATGTCACGATGTCAAGACCAGAAGGGGTTGGGCTAGGGTGGAAAAGTTACGTTGATGACCTACTTAACGGACGTACACCCTGGTGCAAGATCCCACACATAATCTTGGGTATACCCTCCAAGGATCCTGAGTGATTCTGGCCAACGTCAATTCCAAGTACCGTGGAGACTTGCCCCTCCACAGTCTCCTTGTGTAAGACCTTAAGAAGATAGGCTACTACAATTACCATGAACAACAGTGATGCCTGGGAATAGTCAACAGTCCAATCCACACGCAAGGGCAGGGTATCGAGCCCAAAATCAACTTGAGAGGCTTCCACTCATTGTTGTGGGTATACCTTCAAACGACCCCCATAATATGTGCAATCTCTACACTGAGACCAACAAAGCAGGGTGAGTGACTCTTCCAATCTCAATGCGACCTCAGGTTTGACCCTTGTGTGAGAAGGGCATCCCAGGACAAAATGTTGTAAATGGATTTGGACACTCCCTATCACAAGATACTATTGTGTGTTTTGTACTTTGGAGAGTGTGTCTTATTGCCTATTCCAAAGCTCTAGCCTAGCTAATGTTGGTGTAAAAGAGCCCTAGAAAAAGTTACTAGTTGAATTTTAGAGTTTCACAATGTTATTAAAGGTTGTTGTTACTCAAGAGGGAGACGAGAATGAAACCAATGTTATGCGAGAATTTGACCCAAAAACGCGTAAATAGAAATGAATGATGCAAACTTTCGTTCGATGAATTCTATCTACAGTAGGGAGAAAGAAATTTTCTAGAACAATGCGAACTACGATGTACAATTCTCTTCTTTTTGAATGCAGTACCAAACAATCATAAACGACATAACTTCACTATTTTTTCTTTTTCAAATTTTTGAATGCCAATATTTTCTACATAAATGATTGCTTAAAAGACTTGAAAGACTTTAATTTTTTCCTTTTGAAAAACCAAATAGGGACAGAAATAAGAAAGGATGAGAAATAAATGAAAAGAAAACACTCCACAAGCACCCAAATCAATCTTTCAATGAAGATAAAAACACAAAATGACAAGAAAAAGTTTCTTCAAATGTAAACAAGAAAATGGTTTTCTGATCATTAAACAATCCAAAAGGTGTAACCAACCTATAATTCCAACTCCAAGTGAAGACGTTTAATCGATCAAGCACTCAAACACAAGTCTAGAGATTATATCCTTGTCGATAAGAATAAAAAACAAAAATCAGAAAAAGATCAAAGAGAGGTGTTCGATCTCTGAAATCAATCAATATCAAGTTGAAACAATTAGAAGCACTCAAGAACTAGTATTAAAAACCCTTTCCCATCTGACTAAAGAAAAAAATGGGCAATAGTATAGGTTAAGACCCAATCCAAAAAGTTTTCAAGCGTCGTTGTGGGCAAACAGTATAATGCAGTGCGGAAATGAGTGGTTTCCGCAGGCCAGTAATCATGCAGGTCGCGGAAATACTGCACTGAAACAGACCATTAGGGTGCGGAAATAGAAGGTTTCTGCGATCTACCTATAAGGTGCAGTGCGGAAGTCTTTCAAAAAATAGAATTTTTTTTTAAAAGGACTAAGGGTCTCAGGAAAATTTTAAATCCAGTGAATCTAATGGGATCTCCCACAGACTCAGAGATTGAAACAGAATGCAAAATATAGGTTATGAGAAAATGGCCAACAAAAAACCACAATCAAGTTGTATTTCCCTAGTGGAGTCACCAATTTTGTTAACGGGTAAATCGATAGATGCGGACATGAACTAATCCCCCTAGATCCACCTGGATCTAGAACAAAACAAGACATAACACGATGCTTTCCCTAGGCTTCAATCATTGATTTTGACTATCAAAGAAGGAATAGATAGCATACCTTATGAATCGCTTCCTTATTTATTTGTTGATCCTGCCTTACTTCAATGTTCCTATGAGATCAGATCTACAATATCACAAATCAACCAACATGAAAGAAGTAATAGTGAAATTCAATGACAACCTAAACATGTGATCAAGGAGTCATGTAATAAAATATCAATCATTTTATGGGAAAGAGACGTGTCACCGTATTATATTAATGAAAGGTAGAAGATACAACCGAATCGCCTTCATGTCGTAAGTTCCCTTTCAGTGGCCCTTTGTTCTGACACACACATACATCTGTTCCGACATTTGCATGAAGACTCTTCACAAAAACTTGATGAATGAATGGAGACCTCAAGCATCACTTGAAATAGGATTCTTCACACAGTATTCAGCCTATTCTTTCTTCAGTTTCTATGCTTATTTATGCTTGTACCTCTAACCTTTTCCATGAGAAGCCTATTATTATATAGGAGAAGCTGAAGTGGTTAAAGATATGAGGATGATCCCATCAAATCAGAGAATTTAGTAGGATCGTAACCATACGGACGCTACCTCATATTTCCAAAAGATTCCACTTCTAGAAGCTACTAGAATTTCTTTCCTCTTTTAATTTTAAAGCACCATCGGACCTGCCTATATGGCAGCTTGCGGAAATCCCGTGGACTAGCCATAGTGCAGCATGAGGAAATCAGGGATTTCCACACTGTGTAAAGGGAGCAGCCCATGTCGGCCTTCCAAAAATGCATCTTGCAAGGGTGGAAATAGGTTTTTTTTCTTAGACAAAAGATTACATTGGGAACCTGAACACATGTTTATGTAATCATCATCAGAGTGACCAAAATAATGTGTAACAATAGCATGTTCAGCTAGTAACGAAGTTGTGTGGCTTCAAAAGTTTCTTTCAGGGCTGTTTGATCTCAAGTTGGAGGTGACTTGTATTTTTTGTGACAACCATAGTTGTATAAAGTTGTCTGAGAACTCATTGTTTCATGAAAAGTCCAAGCATGTCGAGATCAAGTACCATTATATCCGATATCTAGTGCAAAATGGAGCTATGAAGCTCCAATATATTGGCACAAGACGAGAAAATAACAGATGTGTTAACCAGGCCTCTGTCAAAGGTAAAGTTTGAGTACTTCATGGAAAAGATTGGCGTGGTCTAAAAGGAATTCCCTCATAAGAGGAAGTGATGAGTCACATATGTGATTCTTTGGGTAGTAGCTTACAGAGTGTGGAAGCAATGGGTATTCATTTGCAGGCATGTCATTTTCCTAGACAGATTCATATGGATTGGCTAGTAGAAGAGTTCTATGTATGAACTAGCTCAAATTGAATAGTTTCCCAAACTCCTTAAGGATTGGATAGTAGCATAGTTCTGTGTGTGAATTGGCTCAAACTGATAAATTTCCCAAACTCTGTGTGGATTGGGTAGTAGCGCAATTCTATGTGAACTGGCTAGTTGCCTAGATTTGAGTGAGATAGATGAAGTCTTGTAATGACATAAGGTTCGAAAGGATGTTGAGACCCATAAGGTCCAAGAAGATGATGGGGTTGTGCCCACTAGAGAGATGCTACATGTGTTGATGAGGCCCCTGATGCATGACTGTGACATGACCATCAAATAGTCTATGTGTGACTATGACAGAGCCATTGTATGGCTATGATGGTGACTATGATGTATTGATTCATTAAATAGTATGTGTGTGACTATGACATATCTTGTTTGGATATGATGGTGATACTTGCGACATGATCTATTTGATCATGAAATAGTCTGTGTGGCTATGGTGATGCTACCTGTAGATTGGTCTGAAATACCATGTGAGTATTTCCCATGCCATGTGAGATAGATGGATGTGATTGAGACCATTGCATGAAGAACATCATTGTTAATAACTCCATAACTAAGATGGAGTGTTGAAATTTTGGTAGCTACGGGAATTATTAACCTCCACTATAACCTTGTACTTAGAGTAGAATATTCCAGAAGCAAGAGAACCATTAAACAGATGTGGAAATACCCTAGAAGAGAATTCAACCCAAAAATATTAATAGTAAAGTAATAGAAGGCTCTATAAAGTGAGGTTGGTCCCACATGAAAAGACACCTTG
>JZKD02S1594802.1:777501-812896 GCA_000966675.3 Picea glauca | reverse complement strand
TCATTAAAATTATATAAATTTAATTTTTTTTATAAAAGTGATAAAATTTATTATAGTTTAACTGTTAATTGATATTGAAAATAATTATTGTTGATTTTTATTCATGATTGAGAATTGATTTTTTATTATTATTTAAAATGATTAATTAAAATGATTAATTAAAATAATTTCTTAATGGTCCTTTACAACCTTTCATTCTTCTAAAATACCTCTAAATCTTAACTCATTAATTTGTTTCAGTATATTAAAAATAATATTTTTTTACTTAGCCAAAAACAATTTTAAATTTTATTTCAAAACTATTATTTCTTTACTTTAAAAATAATAATTTTTTACTTAACCAAAAACAATTTTAAATTTTATTCCAACACTATATAAAAATGATTTTCTCATTTATTTTATATATATTTATTTTCTTTATTTAAAAGTAAAAAGTATGTGATATTTTTTAATATAAATCGTATTGTTAAAAAGCAGTGTATGTATACGTGTCAATTGAATGGATTTGTATGAAAAAGATACGAGAAGCCTAAAACGCACATGAAAGGGCAATTGAGGTTATATATTAAAATGAATATAAAAACTCAAGATAAATATTAAAATTATTACAGGTTATATATTATTTAGTATTAAAAGAGTTGAAATCCATTATTGGTTACGGTCATCATTCTTATCAAGAATTTGAATTTATAATAAGTCAACAATGTATATCACAAAACTTAATGCATCAAGAATTTGAATTTATAATAAGTCAACAATGTATATCACAAAAATTAATGCATCAAGAATTTGAATTTATAATAAGTCAACAATGTATATCACAAAAATTAATGCATGGGTTACCTTATCTTTCCTTAATAGAATGAATCATACAATTTTAATTTCTAGTATTTTTTAAGCAATATTTGGTCGGAAATTTTTCAAAACCTGCAACTGTTGTTTTCGGCTCTAATGGAGGGGGTGACCACCAGTACTGATTCTAGAGGGACTCTACCTAGTTAGCTGGGACCCGTGTGATTCATTATTGTCAGAGCCTTGGGAGCCCCTTATAGAAATCTTTGCTATTTTGTTGATACCTTTGGAGACTGGTCGTTTCTACCATTTCATGGCATTAAAATATGGTGGGACCTATATCCAGGTCTCTCTATTGTGTTGAGATTTTATTTGTGTTTTAGTTGTATTTTGACGGGGCTTATGGAGGTGTAAACTTGGTTAGAGTAGCTAGGGGACTTAAGTTGGAGGTTTTGTCCTCTTTGTCAGAGACCTCACCAATTTAGACACCGTTTTGATGGGGATTTTCCATTGTCCTTTGTTCTCAGTGCACTCCACTTGGTCAATGGTGTAACCTGTATTAAATCTTGTATAGGCCTGTATTTGACAGCATGTCTTTTCGGGTAGGTGGACATTAAATGCCTTAAATACTGGAAATAATTGAGACCCTCAATTAGTGGTTCTCCTCGGTGTTCTACCAGAGCTGCCTTCAGTGGCAGTCAGGTGGCACGTCTCTGTATGGTCCAACTATCTCCATGACGGAAGAAGCCGTCAAAGAACTCATGAGTGCGGTGGATGAGGTAGCCTGGGAGAAGGCAAGATTGTTTAACATTTCTTACAAGCCTTTAACTGCTCAACTACCTTCTCTAGAACCCTCTCCTTTGCATCTGAAACAAATAGTGGAGTCTTTTCCTTCCTCCTCGGCGGGTAGAGTAGATGGTGTGAGGCCGAACACTGTGCGCTCTAGTCATACAATGACAGGGTGTGCTATAATAAGTGGCATTTCAAACCTTTGGGGTGGTGGAAAGACCTTACCGACTGGCCGGAAGAATTTTCCTAAAAGATAGTTTAACAAGAAGCCGTGGATGCCCAACCGGGCTCAACGCAAAATGGTGTTGGGTGATGATTTGGGTTTGGAGGAAGCGGTGAACTTGGCCTTGACTGCGCTAGTTGGTATATTTTCTTACCGTTCGCGTTGTATTACTCCAATTCTTAGCTGGATGAAAGCGAACTAGTCGCCCTTGTTAGGATATACTATGGATTTATTTTTTCTCCTGCATGGTTGGTTTAGTTTTAATTTTCATTCGACGAAGGATGTGGAGAAAATACTAGGTAGGCTGTGGCCATTTGATGTTAAAGATATGGAGGATCTCTTTCGACCTAGCGCAGGAATATTTTCGTTTCAGACACCTATGGATTCTGCTATCGGGACTTCCTTTAAACTTATGGAACAAAAGTGCTTTAATGGCCATTGGAAATGCTTTGGGTTATTTATCTGTGTGGATGATAATTCTCTATGTGCGTCAGAATGTAAAATAGGTTGGATTTTGGTAGAGGTTGATATACATTGTGATTTGTTGGAAACATTGGACATCCAATGGTGGGATCAATATTTCTCATAGAGACTCGATTACCTGGGGATATTTTTCTATTGTACCCTTTATAGAAATACAGGACACTTGAGAAGCTCTTGTCAGGGATACGAAGAGGAGGAAGAATCAGAGAACTCCTGACTTCGGAAAATGATAAGAGTAGAATCGCCATAATTTGAATCAACTGCTCGAGAAGTACCTAGCCCTATCTCCTCAGACTCTCTCACCGACATGGGATCAAACACTCATACAGGTAAGATGAAATTTCACTATCCTAGACTTTTTAATACTCTAACTTCTTGGGAAAAGATCGCGTTGGATGCAAATTCTCTACCTGGGACTGAGTCTGTTAGCCCTCCTTGTGACCCTATCCTAGCTTTCTTTCTTGTTTTCTGAGACTCATGAACACCACTTGAATTATGGTTTGGGTTCTGCACCTCGGAGAGATCTATCCCTAATATCTGAGGTTGACAAACCTGCACACAATTTGGTTAGGGCCCACACTACTCTTTCGGAACTCATGGTAAGTCTCTCGGTTTATGGAAATCCTTTTTATGAGGTGGGGGCTACCTTTAATACTTCACATGAAACGAAAGAGATCAGAGGGATGGGGGAATACTTGGGGCAGACTGAGCCCTATTTACTCTCTAGTTATCGAGAGGATGACCCAGGTGATTGTTCACCTGGGAAGACACTAGAGTCTTTAGTCTCGGGAGGCCAATAACTCGGTGTCGCTTATGATGTATTTAGGTAATAATATTTTACCCTTTCCGAGCACAATGGATTTAGTGAACCTTTCTGAACTTCATGGGGGGGGAGTAGGAACAAGTTATACATGGTCAAAGGGGCTTGGTTTTGAGACATCCCAGATAAAAACAAGAAGTGACTGAAAGCAGGCTACACTTTTGGGGATTGCACCTGTTGTTATTTTTTCTTCTACTATAGATTTTGGGGCACTTAGAGGCATGAAATCCCTTGCTCGTGCCAGACCATGATTTTTTTATCCTTAAATATTCATGGGGTGGGAGGGACCCTTAAACAAGCCTCCATGTGTAGAGTTTGTATAAAAGTTAAGCCAAATATGATCTTTTTACAAGAAACACTTGTAGATGAGGAAAAGGCACGACAATTCATGATGATATTTGTTCCTAGTTGGTTTATTTGCGCGGTTAGTTCTCTTGGAAATTTGGGAGGGATTCTAGTGGCATGGGATCCAAATAAGTTCCTATTGACACCCTCTTCGTGTATCGGGGGTATTATGCTTAAATGCATCTCACTTGAAAACAAACAGGACATTTGTTTTTTTAATGTATATGGGCCCTATGTTGATAGGAAGTTATTTTGGGATCGTGTGGCTGTGGGTGGTTTATTGAATTCTAAGAATCTAATTCTTGCAGGTGACTTAAAATTTACTTTAGGAGCTGATGAAGTCTGGGGTGCAGCAGCACATATGGACAAACTTGCTGAGTATTTCAAGGATATGATGTTGGAACATCATTTGATTGATTTGGTATCGGTCGAGACTATTCTGACTTGGAGGAATGGTATAAGTGGAAAGGACAGTATATCAAAGTCCCTGGATAGAGTAATTGTTTCTGAAATCCTCCTCATTGATGTGGGTAGGTTTCGGTCGTGGGTGGATCTTCCCTTTGTATTGGATCATGCACCAGTGGTTGTCCAGTTCGACTTTCAACCATTCCTGATGGAATTTCCATTTAAATTATTCCTTCTTGGTTGAATGAGGTGGACTTCACACCTATTGTTTGTGAGGTTTGGCAGGATCATGGATTCTTAGAGGAAACAAATGTCCAGGTCATATTTGTTTGGAAGTTGAAAGTACTAAAAGCTCGGATCAAATCTTGGGTGCAGATTAGACGATCTACATAAAAAAAAATATTATCATCTCTTGAAGAGGAGATCATGGATACTCTTTCAAATTGCCGAAGATCAGGGCTTATCCCTATAAATGCTTGCAGATTGAAGACTTTGGAGTCAGAACGCAACCGTATTCTACTCATTAAGGAAGAACATTGGCAACAAAGAAGTCATGCAGTTTGGTTAAAGAGTGGCGACCGGAATACCAAGTACTTTCATAAAGTCACTAATGTGAAGAGGAATCATAAACATCTTTGGGAGATCTGGGATGAACTGTGGCATGAACATAGAGGACAAGAAGCTCTTAAATCTAAGGCAAACAAATATTTCAAGAACTTATTTACTGAGGATCCCCATATCACTCCTCTTGATCAATTAAATCTTGTCCAATTGTTCCCTCATTATATATCCGATGAGGATTCAACTAAAATTGACATTCTGGTAAATAAGCATGAAATTTTGGATATTTTGAAACTCTCTGCAGTTGAAAAAAGTCCCGACCCAGACAGGTGGACAGTTGAGTTTTATACGAAATTCTTTGATGTTGTGAGTGATGACCTGGTGGACTTAGTTGAAGACATAAGGACTAGAGGGAGGATCAAAAGTTCCTTAAATTATATTTTCTTGGCACTAATCCCAAAGGAGAATAATCCTCGGACCCTTGGGGATTATAGACCTATATCACTTTGCAATCTATGCTACAAGTTGATTTCTAAGGTTATTGCAAATAGGATAAAGCCAATACTTTCGAGGGAACTTTCTTGTGAACATCTTGGATTCTTAAAGAGTAGGAAGATTCTAGATGCCATTGGTACAACACAAGAATGTATTCATAGTATCAAGGATAGAAAAAAAAATCCTTGATACTTAAGATGGATCTTAGGAAAGCATATGACTGTGTCAATTGGGATTTCCTTCGCATGATTCTGGTACAAACGGGTTTTAGTGTTCATTCTATAAATTGGATAATGACCTGTGTGGTTAGCTCCTCATTCTCATTGTTGATCAATGGGGAGGCCTCTCAGGAATTCAAAAGTGAAAGGGGGTTGCACCAAGGATTCTCGCTTTCAGAATTTCTCTTTATTCTTGTCATGGAAAGCATCAGTCTTCTTTTAAAAAAGGGACAAGTGGATGGCAATTTAACTGGTGTTAAGGTTTCCAGGATTGTCAAAATTCTTCATCTTATAATTTTTTATGATGTTATTATCGTGTATAAGGATTCTTTGGATGAATGGCAGGTGATCAAATATTTGTTGGATAGGTTCTGTTGTGCTTCGGGATTAAAAATTAGTCCACAGAAATCGACTTTTCATTTCTCTGGGATACATGGAGTATTTTTGGAGCGATTCAAAACCTTGTTTTCTTATAAATTTGTGGAGATGTTTGTGGGGTTTCGATACTTAGGGTACTTTCTAAAAGAGGAGAAGATTACCTTTGAATATTGGAGATGTCTTATTGTAAAATTTGAGAAAAGGATCAAACAATGGTGCAATCGGTGGCTGACACTTGGGGGGAGAATTATACTCGCCAAATCGGTTCTTGAAACTCAATCTGTTTATTGGATGGCCCTGGTGGCGGTTCCAGCCTCTATCCACTCAAGGATCCATATTCTTATATTTAACTTTCTCTGGTCGGGAGGTGGCAAGACACATGGTATACATCTTTGTAGTTGGGAGAAGATTGCTAAGCCGAAACATCTGGGTGGTTGGGGTCTCTAGAATCTTTTCATTTTCAACTGTGCTCTGGAAGATAATTCATTATGGCGTGTTTTGTTCAAGGAAATTATTTAGAATCAAGTGGTTAAGGATAAATGTTTCCCCTATTTCTCTATTGCAACCTGGCTTCGGTCGGCTTCGCCATTTCAACCTGCTGCTTCACAAATTTGGAAAAATTTGTTGAAGACTCTACCAATCATCACCCAGTGGATTAGGTGGAATTCTGGGAATGGCTCCTCGATCTTTATTGATCTAGATAAGATCTTGGGGATAGGTTGTGCTTCTTTATTATCCCCAGATCTTTGTGAGGTTCTAAAGGTGAAAAAAAATTGTTATCTTTTACAAGCTACAACTCGAGCATCTTTGGGTTTTGTCACCAATCAATGGAAAACAAGTGAATACTTAGAGCTCACTGGAAATATGGCAACTGAATCGTTTTCTTACTGTAAGGCTCTCATTCTATCGGGGATTCAAATTCATACTAAAGAGGATTCTTTGATTTGGACAGGTGGTGATCTTTCAGAATTTATCACTATCAAAAATGTATACAATGCTTTGGCAAAGGATTATTGGTCGACTCCTATTACAGATTGGTGAAGACAGCTATGGACATGGGATATGGCACACAAGTTAAAACTTTTTTATGGCTGGTGCTGGAGAATAAGGTTCTTACCTGGGAAAATATTAGAAAGAGGGGATGGGAAGGTCCGAGTATTTGTTCCTTATGTTTTAGTGATGAGGAGACTATTACACATTTTTTTATAAGTTGTACCTTCTCTCAAATAGTTTGGTATACTTTGTCTATTGTTTACAACTTTAATACATTTTGGGGAGGCAGATCCTTAACATAGTATTTTGAAACTCTACTATCAGTGGAGAAAGCTCGAAGGACTCTTCCTACATTGACTTGTTGGTTTTTGTGGTTGGATAGGAACAAGTGCTTATTTGAATCCCGAACTCCCACTATTTTGGGCGTTGTGTACCCGATCTGAGGCTTGTTGGATGTTACTAGGGCCCAAAATTCTCTTTCACATTATCCAAAAAGGAAAAGAAAAAAAACTCTTGATCTTAGCATGAAAAACATATGTTGGTTTGATGGAGCTTCAAAAAACAATGGTACACTTTGTGGAGTTGGAGGTATCATTAGGACAGGGGAGAATACATTCTACAGGTGGACATTAAATTGTGGGATGGGTACAAATACCAGGGAAGAACTTCTCGGTGTATGGGAAAGCCTATATTTAGCACACAGACTTGGTATTGATCAGCTTCAGGTATTAGGGGATTCAAATATAGTGGTGGATTGGTTAAATCATAAATTTAATCTTTATGTTTCATTACTCTTGGGCTAGATGGAGAAGGTAAGGATCCTTATTACACTCTTAAAAGATATCATATTTGATCATATATATAGGGAAGAGAATGTGGATGCAGATACTCTCTCAAAAAAGGCCCTGCAGGTTCCGGAAGGGAGGATCCACTTCAACAAATGGCAGGATGGACAGGAGGGCCCCCCTCTTACTTTGCAACTTTATTTATAATATCACTAGTCCATGGGGACATCTTTGTTTTTTTGGCTTTAGTTGATTATCTATGGAACTTTTTTGTTATCTCGACACTAGTTCTTTTTTGGACTGTCCAAAGCAATACATTATTTGCACTGTTTTCAAAGGGAGAGAGGAAGAATAGTAGAATATCTGTGTACTCTTTTGAAAATTTGTAGTGAAACATAGTAAGGCTCTTGAATATGAATGTTATCCATAGTTGAAAGCCACTTTGAGGCAATGTATATTGAACTTGTGTACTCTCTTATGAGAACAACATATATTATAAATATATTTGAGAAATTTTTTACTAGAAAAAAATTGAACTAAAACTTTTACAATTCTAAAGTTCTTTTATAATATGGCTATTTCCAAATTCGTTATTTATTTATTTAATTTAATGTATTCATTTTTAGTATTTATTGTTTAGTTTTTTTTTTTTATTTAAAATAATTTTTTATTTAAATTTAATTTTTATTTGATTATTCATTAAACATTTATTTAATTTTTATTATATTTAATTTTTTTTATGTTTAATTTAAATAAAAATAAAAAATCATTTAATTTTTTTATGTTTAATTTAAATAAAAATAAAAAGTCAAATATTGTATAGGAGATGAAGAATGAAAAAGGTAATATCGTGAGGAGTTTTATTGGGCATCACAAATTTGGGGGTTCAACATTATAGAACCTTACATTGAGGATATCGTGAGATTAACCTCACATTATCCTCAATTCATTAATGAGGAGGATGATTGGATGTTGATGGAGCACAACTTTTTAAGGATGAACTTATGACTACTTTGTGTTCTTTTAAGAAGGATAGGAAGGATAAGAGTCTAGGGTCGGATGGATGGTTGATGAAGTCTTATACAGTTTTTTTTTTATCTTCTAAGGGATGATTTTTTGGGGGGTGGTGGAAGAGGTTGGTATGAAATTGTTCTTTTGAAATTTAATGTCACTTATTTTGAAATTTAATGTTCTTAAAAAAGAGAAGTCTAAATCCTTTGATAATTTTAGGTATTACATATGTAACTATATATATAATATTTTTTCATGAGATTCAAAAATGTATTGTGTGGTAACTCAAGAGAAATTAGGTTTTTTTTAAGAAGGGAGGAAGATATTGAAGGCCATTGGCTCTATGTACGAAGGGTTACTCATAGTTAATTTAAAAAGAAATTCTAGAAATGTTTTTAAATATAGATTTATCAAAAACATATGACAATGTATCATGGTTTTACTTGATATTAACTATGTTGCATGTTGGTTTTAGTTTGGATATGGTCAAGTGGATTATGGGATGTGTTTCTTCATTTTATTTTTCTCTTTTTATAAGTGTTTTATTCTAAAATATTTAAACCCTTTAGAGGTCTAAAGCAAGGGTTTCATCTTCCCCTTTTGCCTTTTTTCTTGGTGGTTGGGGATTTAATTCGATTATTTCTAGCACCTAAGAGAGTAGGGGATTGATGGGTTTATTTCCTTATCTCACCTTTTATTTGTAAATGTTATATTACTTTTTTCTATAGGTATTTGGAGAGAATCCATACATATTAAGTCGAATATTTATAGCACCCAAGAGAGTAGGGGATTGATAGGTTTCTTTCATTATATCACCTTTTATTTGTGAATGCTATATTACGTTTTCCTATAGGTATTTGGAGAGAAGCCATGCATATTAAGGTGATTCCAAACCTATTCACTTCTACTAAAAGGTATGGTTATAAATCAACTCAAGTATTTTTTTTTCTTTTTGGAGGAGGATATGGTTCAAATTTTATCTATAATATATCCTTTTAAGTATAAGGATTTTATTCAAGGGTTTAAATATCTTGGTTACATTATGAATCTTAATGGGTTAAGAAAGTAGGACTAGGGATGGATGTTGGAAAAAATTGAGTCTCACATTAATCTCTAGTGTAATTGGTGGTTACTGATACTAGTTAAATTTGTCTTAGAGGTAATTCATGTATTTTGGTAGACATTAGCACACAATGTTCCCAAAGGTGTACTATAACGGATTAGGAAGCAATGTTTTCATTTCTTATTCTTGGGAAACAAGTTGGTTTCAAAGATTCGTTTAATTAAGTTGTAGGTCTTGGTTCACGCAAGCAAAGATGGAGGTTGGGGCTTGAAAAAAATTCATCATTTTGGGTTTGCCCTCACAATGAAGGGTTTATGGAGGGATCTTGAAGGTAGTAGGTTATGGAGAAAAATATTATAGAATAAATATATAAATCCTAGTATTTTTTTAGACTGGAGTAGATCTCCAAGTCCATAAAAATGATTCAATTTATTGGAAGGACCTAGTTAAATATTTTCCAGTCATAGGTAACTATTTGGCATGGAAAGTAAGAGAATATTCCAAGGTCATATTGGATGTATATGTCATTCTAGATATTGATTAACAGATCTACTCAAATGGCATGATTGTTAACTTACAAGATAGGGATACTATACTCTTGCACATATAAAAACATGACATATCAATTAATATCTAGTCTAAGGGATGGTTACATTCTCATGCTCGTTTTTTGGAGGGGGAACATTGTTATGAGAAATATTATCTTGCGGATAGGTTAAGCTCCCCTTTGGACCAATACCCCTTCTTGGGTCCAAAGACAGAAGTAAACAAATGGTTGCTACTTTCCTTATAGATCTAGTTCATAACCAATCAGAATGAGAAAAAGAAAGAGTGTGATGCATCTTGTTTTGATGTTTGTCCTAGATGCTCCAAGATTCAAGCTTGATCTCTAAGCTCCTTAGCGCGAGTCAAGACCTGTGATGAAAAAAAAAGAAATCCTTTCTCCTAATCTATGTGATTAGATAAAACAGATCTATCTATACTCGATTTGACTTAAGCATAGACATTATCATAAACAACATAATGAAAGGAATATGCCAAGTTAATATTAAATGGAAATCCAAAAGAAAGAAATTACAAATCAAGTTTGATGCTACAACAATATTCTCCAAGATCTCCTCTTCCATCCCTTGAATGAAATTTTTGAGATCAAAATGATGATACTTCAATGGATTTCCCTCTCTCAGGATCAAAGGTTTGACACTTGAAATCTTCCCCCTTTCACCATGGAAATGCCTTCAATTTATAGGATTGGGAGGCTCAACCACCATGAGATAATAAGGGAATTGGTTGAGGATATGGATCCATGAGTTGGGATGTGACCCTAAGATAGTTCCATAGGATAGGATTCGACCCAAAACAACCTCATATCTTCAAAGTTGTCCCTTAAGAAAAGGAATGATTCACCATATTTTCGTCTAACCAAATTGGCGCTCCCCTTGAGTTAGAGACAAAGTTTCAGTGGTTATCTAGAAATACGCCCAAGGTGGTGCCACCCTATAAAGTGGATCTCCCCCAGCATGTCCAGGGGGGCGCCACCCTTCATAAATGCTAAAAGCATGGTCTAATTTCTAGGTGAAAAGCATGTTTCTAGCCTTGAAATGATGGGTTTCTTCCTGCAATATGACTTAAGGGTCTTGGAAAATGTCTTCCATGGTGTCAACGAGTTGTGAAACCTATAAAAGTGCATGTGAAACTTAGTAAGGTGCATATGACACTTGAAAAATTGCATGCGACACTTAAGTGTGGCATTTTGATGTGTAACAAATGCCCCCTAAAGTGTGAGGTTAGAAGAGAAATTGATGGCCGAAACAATTTACAAATTATTCAATGAAAGGGTGCTAGAGTAGGAGAACTAAGAACCTAGAAGAAGATGAAAACAACCATCAAATAATGTAAATATTGGTTTCATTCTTAAGGCAAGCATACCTATGCTCAGAATATGAGTTGACTTAAAGCATGGTCGTTGACCAATACACTGCGGATCCATGAGAATATTGACTAAGGATATGGCCACCGAAGATACAATGTGGATACATACCTCCATGCCATGAACTGATTGCATCCACGAAAAACACACAGTAGAGCTACGAGAAGACAAAAACATAGCCACAGATCAATACAATGTGGACATATGTGACAATATATTTATCAGTAATATTTCCAACATGGAGATTATACTAGAATCTATTACATGCTCAAATGATCTCCATTGCATCCCGAAAAAAAAACATAATAGAGTGAGCTCCCAACCCAAGGTCTTCATCTCGATCCCAAAATGGTATGAATCTAGTCATGCAAATAAATAACTCGATGTCGAACATGGTAGAAACCATTTGATTATTGGTCATTGAGGTATATCGTTAACAAGTGCAAGGGAAATCACCAATGATGAAAATGACTCCCAAGGTACCTTTAATATATTCCAAAAAATGTGAATAAATGAGTTGAGGTCGAACATTCATGGAATCATTCGATCATAGGCCAATGAAGTAAACCTACTGTCGAAATTGAGGAGGCTTGGCATTGAGGCATGTAGGTTCCAAGGTACTAATTTGTTTCTAAGTCTAATTCTTGGATGATGCACTGAAGTCGACAAGAAAAAAGTCATTGAAGGAGGTCCATGATGCCTCCCCCATCATTGATATGAAACTGACAAAGGAAAGTGATGTCATATGGTGGATTAAATGAGTGTGGACTGACACAAGAATGGAAACTGGTAATACTGTAGATGTTTGATTTGGAATGAAACTTCCCTTGATGTTATTGGACAATTTATTTTATGTAGATACAAACCAGTCTCCCTACATTGGGAACCCAAAGCTAGAACAAAAAAACAAAAAACATGTTTCTTTCCTTAGATTCATGCATTCAAGATATTAACAAGTGAGGATTAGACTCTTATATTTTGACTGAAGCTCATCCTATCTAGTTGTAATTCTCACGAGTTGATCCAAATAGCCCTCCCAACTTGATCCAAAAGATTTGAAGAGAGCACCTATATAAGGACACAGTCCAACAAAAGAAACAACAATATCTCGACAAATCTATACAAATGACCAAGGATAAATGTAATAAAAACAATTGCAATATTTATAGAAAAGAGAATATGTAGCTATCATAATAATGGTGGAAAGAGTTACAACCAGTGCCTTGGTGTTGAGAAGATCCTTCCAATAAGTTCACTGCTCCAATACCCACAATGCATCCATGAAATCCATCACCATCAACTAACTCCTTTAGCTAATATTGAATCCCTCAAAGCCAAAGAATTACTAACAATATTCTAATAACAAACCAAAAGAAAATATATCAATCATAATTCTTCATTAACTATTAACCTTTCCTCATGGAGGAAACCGCCTTTTATAGATTGAAGAGGAAAAGGGTGAGGAGGTTAGGACAAGAGGTTAGGATCCTTCTAGATCAGGAGTATGAGTGAGATCCAAACTGATCCGAGGACACCTCATCTCGAAGCTTATATTCTATAATATTCTTGAATTTCATCGTTTTCTCCCCTTTTAAGTAGTGGAGAAATC
This sequence comes from Picea glauca, assembly GCA_000966675.3. Taxonomy (NCBI): domain Eukaryota; kingdom Viridiplantae; phylum Streptophyta; class Pinopsida; order Pinales; family Pinaceae; genus Picea; species Picea glauca. The sequence goes on along the minus strand of JZKD02S1594802.1, from coordinate 799,996 downwards.
TCAGACAATGCCACACCCTGCAATGGTGTAACATGCGATACTTGAGGGTGTCACATCGTGTAGTGATGCAAGATGTGAGACTCTCATAAATTAAGGCTTTAAAGGCCCTAATAACATGATTAACCCTTTTGCATTCTTTCTTTATCTCATAGTAAGGTTCTTCTTTAGCAATCATAGCTTGTATTCTTTGGATGATAGAGGATAAGTGAACATTGTTAGTTGCGACAAAATATTGTGTAACATAATGCCCCCCAAAGTATGAAGCTAGAAGGGGTGATAGTTGAAATACTTTTCTATGTAGGTATTGAAAAAAAGAACTCATCAGTTGGAGACCTATCAACAACAAACAAGGAATTACAATATCATCTCTGAGGTAGGCATTCCCATACTCAGAATATAAATGAATCAAAGCATAGATGTTTACATGCAAAGATCCCTATCATGTATGATAAGTCATGGCCACCAAATTACACCATGGATCCATGACAAAATTCTTCAAATATAAACATAGCCACTGAAAATACATTGTGAATCTATGTTATAAAGACTCAATTTTTTGAACATAACCACGAAACATACATTGTGGATCTATGCAACAATACATACTCAAAATAATCCATCACAACATGGAACTGTTTGACAAGACATAGGGTCTTCTTTTCCACTGTCCATAGTACGATTCTAACCACGTGAATAGAGGTGTTGAAGTTGATCATGGTAGAAACCATCTAATTACCATTCAATGATGGTTACCATTAACATATGCGAAAGGAACCACCAATAATGAAAATAGTCCTTAAGGTACATAAGTACATTCTACTGAGTGAGAATAAGTGAGTTGAAGTCGAACACCCATAGAATCATTCAATATAAGTTCATTTATGAAAACATATCGTCGAAGGCGAGGAAACTTGTCATTGAGGCATGCAAGTTCCAAGGTATTGTATAGTTTCTAAACCGTATTCCTAGATAATGTGTTGAAGTCGATAGGAAGTGGTCCGTCACAGGAGGGCCTTGGTGTATCTCCCATCAACGACACAAAATAGGTACAAATATTTGAAGTAGATAGAGAATGGATTGTTGTATGACTGACTCAAGGATGGACAACATTATAAAGGTTGTAATAACTACAAATATGGCCAACACAATAGAAGGATTCTTTCAACTAGAATTCTCTTGTACATATGGATCACATGAAAACTGTCTTGATAGAATTGACTCAAAAGAGGATAAAAAACAAAAGTGCATAGTCATGGAGGAATATGATCAACAAGAGACAAATGGAATTCCAAACCTTGACACAAGGAGTGAAAGGGTGTCATGTTCAAGAGTGATTAACTGCCAAAGATTAATACAAATTTTATACAAGTTCCATTTTTGAATTCCCCCCCACCATTTCTGGAGATTGCCTCTTTATATTTACACAAGCTTGAGGAGGATAACATATTCTTGTACTATAATCTCATCCTTCGAATGAGTCCTTCGAAGTATTTTTAATGAACCCTAGGAAGGAGTGGTTCGGTCCCATATGGGTATTTCAATGCAGGTTTTATGAGTCCAGAGAAAGTAAACTCAGTGGTTTTTCATTTTTAGAGAGATTGGAAAACACTAAAAGAAAACTCCAAGATTAACTTTTTCATAAATTTAGTCTCCCAAGCCCGAAAAAGTATAAAATAATACCTATGATAACTCTTCTAGCCATGATTGACTAGAGTATTCCTTTTTCGTAATTAATCGTACTCAACCCGAAAAAGGGGTAAACTAAAACTGAATAGATGTTCTTTCATGATCATGAAAGAAAGAAAATTATCTCGACAATCTTTTCATATTTATAGGGTTTCAAAAAGAGATTAAAGAAAATCCCTATAGTGTTTTTGGTATTTTTTAAATTTTTTCTTTTTCCTTGGAAAAAACAGTAAAAAATATGTTTGACTATAACTTTATGTTTCAAATACGACCCGTCTCCTTCACAATCTAGAAAAAACTATAAATCATGTTTTATAATTAAATCAACTAATTAAGGACTATATAAAAGTGGGTAAAAATTAAAAAGAATATTAAAAGGAATATTTTTCACTAGGTTAAAAATGGACAAATGTAATTTGTTTTTCACCATTGTGTTTTTACCTCTTTCATAGTGAACATGCCCTATTTTATTTGAAACTTTAGGCAAGGATTGTGAGCAAATCAGTGGACGATTCAAACTATTTTTTTCTCCAGGTAATAGCTCTTCTCTTCCTCTTTCATTTGATGGTAATTTTCTATCATTTCAAGTTGTTTTTGGGTGTTTTTGAGCTTTTGGGAAATCCCTAAAATGTGCCTCCCAGGTGTCGCAAGTTGCCCATATCGGGAACTCCAACACTCTAGAGTGGCGTATTCTTTTCCAATAAAGAACTATGACACCATCGCTTTGTGTATAACACTCATAGAGAGACACTCGAAAAACCCAATTTTCTCTTGGAGTTTGAGAAGTAATGCTTGAAAATTTTGGTTCTTGTTTGACAAATAAATTCTTTCTTGGTTGTTTACAGACTTTTGACTGGTTAAAATGTTGGAATGGAGGGGAAAAGAGCACAAATTAGAATATCAAATTGTCACTAATGATTCAAACACTATGTTGGCTCTCCAGAGGTGTGGATTGGTGGAATTTTGAAAATCCATGGCATGAGGGCTTAGGTTAAGTTTTTATAGTTCTTGGTGAAGATGTGGGAACCTGACGAGCAAGTTTTTAGGGTTGGTGTTCACGTATTGGCTTTGCAAATAGAAGACATCTATTTTTTAACTGGGATCTCAAGGAGAGGAGAGAGAATATCACTATATGGATTTAGTGGAGGTGGCGAAAAGACCTAGAATTATATTGCACATCATTGCATTGCCGAGACAAGGAAAAATAGTGGTAATATTCCCATTAAAAATGTGAGAGACCTCTCCTTAAGAACCATTTTATTCACCATTATTCAAGTTGTCGGAAGTGAATCTCCTCATTTATCCACCAACTCCCAGACACAATATGCAGTAGAATGTATGCCTCCAACAATTTTTAATTGGTGTGAGGGGCTAATCGAAATCATGAAAGAATAGTTGACAAAGTGCAAGATTTTTCAATTGAAGCAATTTGGTTACAGTTCAATCTTAGTCTCTTTCTTCCTGGAAAGAGTTCCACTTTTGCACCTACAATCTATGGTGTTATAAGAATACCTCGACCCACAAGAGCCTCGAATGAAGAGGTGGGTGGACCTGATGATGTGCCATGGTGGTGGTCCCATAGTCTCCTATGATGATAATTTCTTCAAATGGATGGAGAAACAACTCATGATGGTAGAGGAATACGCCTATGTAGGAATGGATTTCCAAGGATATTCGTATATAATCCTTTCAGCAGGGTATCAGTGGAATGACGAAAGTAAAAAAGAAACCATTTTTGAATTTTAATTTAATTTTATATTTTGGGTGTATTGAGATTAATTTGGATTTCAACATGTAGATATTGGACTGTCCAAATTGTATGGGGACTCACCAATCTAGAGGCGGGGCGAGATAGGTGATATGGTGGCTCAGAACCATGAGAGAGTAAAGGATATCAAAGGAGATATAACATAACCTTGAAGGAATGACTATGGGAATTCCAAACGCTCATATTGATGACCTCCCATGTCAATACCAGTGGAACACGACATGGGTTTCTGGACGTATAGCTTGTCTTCTCTGGAGGATAGCTCGGGAAATAATTTTCTACCATGAGCACCATGTTTAGGATTGTTTTAGTCTTTTTACCATCGACATGTATCGATATGAAATCCATAGGCTTGGTGTTGTCTCAACACATTTTGTAAACATTTTTGGAACCTTAATATAAAACGATTTCTACTACTGTGTTATTCAGTGAAAAGTGTGTATGTGATCTTTATTGATGTTGCAAATATCTATCTAACACATGATTAGATAAAGTGCATGTCTATGTATTTAGATGTCTTGGAATATGTTGAAATTATAAATAATCAAATTATCTTTCCAAGAGGTGAACCCTTAAATATACCCGTAAAAGAGTAGGACTTCAGATATAATAAATTTTACTTAACTGCAGTACCACAAGTTGAGAGTCAAGTCGGATAACTAAGTGACGAATACAAAGTGAAATGGCTTCAGTTAATAGTTCAATGACTGCTCTATATTCTGCAATATTGTTAGTTGCACGTCCAACACATATACCGTGTAGACTTATCAATTCATCAGTGGGCATGTAGATTTCCCATGCAGCAAATGCAAGATTATTGGTACTGCAACTAGCACCATCAACAAAGCCAAACTAAAGTAGAGGGGATGCCAATATCTAAAAATCAAGAAAAATGCAAGATAAGAAGTTGACAGAAATTAATGAAAAAGGAAACAATAGCACACTAAAGTATGGTACAATATTTACAAAGCACTTATGTAGAATAACTATAAGCATACCACTTTTTAAGGTAAAGCCCATTTCTAGGTTCACCCAAAGAAACTCCCTCATAATTTACTAGCTCATAAGCCCCTTTTCCTAACACATGTTTAACAATATAAGGGCCATGCCTCATGGAATCAAATTTTCTAGCTCCTAAGTTTTCACGATTCTGATCATATAGTAGGACCAAGTCACCTTCATAAAACACACGATGTTTAACGGTTTTATCATATTGAGTTTTGACACATTTTTTATGAGTTTCATTATCTAGGGCGACATCAAAATGAGTTTCATCCAATTGTGTCAAATGTAAAAGGCGTTCTTCCTCGGTTGAGGTATTAGGAAGCAATTCGACGACTAGTTGAGAACCATAGATGTTTTAATTGAAGTTCAATATTCCAACTAAAATGGCGTAAAACCCATGGATGTTTTAATTGAAGTTCGATATTCCCATAATGTTGAAAAAGAATCATATGCCAATTCTATTTGTGAATCCATAGCATCCTACAAAGAATAGTTGAAAAAACATTGTTGGTAGCTTCGATGTGGCCATTGGTTTGTGGATAGTAAGCTATAACAACCCTTTCATATTGTAACTGTAATGCTCTAATACCAAACTGTAGCACCCCCATGCTGGGCTGTCATCCAACCCACTGGTCGGGCAAACGCTACTTTGCGGAATAACAATCTCATAATTAATTCTATATATATAACATGCATTTAATAAAATGAAACACATTTAAACTCAGAGTCAGCAAAAAATTACTGTTGACATAAATAATCCATGGAATTAACATTAATTCATATGCATAGTAGAATACATGAAAAATATAATACACAGACATGCAAAACATAATTAAAACATCATCTGGTACTTATCTTTGAAATGGTGATAATTCCACCAACCATGTGCAGGCCTTCCATGAACCTCCCAGCCTTAGACCACACTGCTCATCAAGCTCAGCAGTGGGTCACCCCTGAGCTGGGACTAAGCTCCACCCCAAGGAAATAATCCTAGGCTAGGCTGAGGTTACAGGGAAAACACACAGTCACAACGAAGGAATTCTCTCCCAAGAACCACTCATACTCACTGCCCACAGACTCTCCTTCCCCACATGCCTATTCCACCCCAGGAGTATACACCTTCTCTATCACCAAGATAGTTCTCCGGCTACTAACCTCCCTTGCCTTGGGTTTCAGCAACAGACTAGACCGGAAGTCTCTGAGCTCTGTGGCAGCTACAGTGTTCCTTCTAGGAGTTCTTTACTTCCTCTACGCACTCTCTCACCTGGAGAGAGTCGCTCATAGGCCCAACAACATGTTCTTCCAACTTCAACCACCTCTCTCACCTAGAGAGAGTGTTGTACAAACTGGCCAACAAGACACACATAGTCCAGCACTGCGTGACCACAACAACCAACGGGGAAAACAGACACAAGCTTTCCAAACAAGCTCAACAATGACAGGATGGTCTCACGGTTATGGCTTTGGGATAGAGACTCCACACACAGGCTTGATCTGCTCAGACAGAGGATGCACCAGCTTTTCTAGTAAACAACACAGGCTTTTTGGCTTTTAGGTTTGTACCAGCGTATTCTTGCAGAGTTCAAATGGGACATACGGTTCAGAAGATGCACAAGGTCTCTTGCAGAGGTCGGACCGGTTCACGCTCAAAGGGTCGGGTAGAATGGAGGAGCACCCCCAACACGGCTGATCTCAGATGCTTTATTTGCATGGGCTTGGGTTGACACTTGTCACCCATGAAATTGCATGCCTTCCATCAACGTGTGTTCCTCCCCATTTGGAAGTCACTTGTCATTCCAAAAAGACTTAGGATAAAGCATATTATTCACATTCTTTTTGGAATAATATTAAAATATTATTCCCAAGGCTTAATCCCTTAGGCTCAACACTTAGCCTCTCTTCCCACCTTCCAACCCCTAATCCCTTGCCCACTCTATGGAAGCTTAGTCCCCCATCACTCATTCATCGTGGTCAGTCTGCACGCAGCGGTGTTTATATTTTATTAATGTTTTGCACTGATACATGTACAAAATCAGGCTCTTGGCCTTCAACCCTTAGGCTCTCTGGCCTAACAATGACATAATCCCACTAGCTTATATTAACTTGGCTCACCAGCCTATAACAAACATAATTACAATTCATTTCATAAACATGATTTACAATGGGGCTCGACCTTGGGGACATTACAATCCCCCTCCCTTTATTTCCGCACTGTCCTCAGTGCAACTTTACACTGTCTCTTCAAGCTTTTCAAAATTTTCAAAAAGATGCAGGTAATCTACCCGCATAACATCTTCATGCTCCCATGTCACGTCCTCAAGACCGTACCAGGTCCACTGGACCTTTACAATCCCTATAGCTCGATTCCAGAGCTGTTTGTTTTTCCTGTCCAATATGCGCACAAGATGCACTTGCAGGACACCTTCTTGTTCCACCTAAATCACATTCCAATCGATAACATGATTAGCATCAGGTATATGTTTCATAAGCAATGAAACATGAAACACATTATGTACAGTCATAGATGCAGGTAATGCAAGCATGTATGCAACTGGCCCAATCCTTTCTAGGATTTCAAATGGCCCACAAAATCTGGCTGCTAACTTGGCGCAACTTCCCAGATTCAGGGAACTCCTGTTAGTTTTCACTTTCAGGAAAACATGATCACCCACTTTGAATTCTCGGTGGTTTCTATTCTTATTAGCATAACTTTCCTTCCTGTCATGGGTAGCTTTCAAATTCTCTTTATTTTTATCATTTGGTCCTCCATTTCCTTGAGCAACTCTAGCCCAACTACTGCTCTGTCAGCTGGATTATCCCAGCTCAATGGAGTGTTGCACTTTCTTCCATAAAGTGCTTCAAATGGGCTCATCTTCAACGATGCATGATACCCATTATTGTAGGTGAATTCTACCAAATGTAGGTAGTCTTCCCATCTTGATGGTTTGTCGATCATGTACATTCTCAGCATGTATTCTATTACTCTGTTCACCCTCTCTGTCTATTCATCAGACTCGGGATGATATGTTGTACTAAAATTCAGATTCGTTTCGAATCCTTTGAACAGTCCTTTCCAGAAATTCGAGGTGAATTTCGGGTCCCTATCAGACACAATCGTTTTAGGAATTTCGTGCAAGCATGCCACTTCTTTTAAGAAGATATCAACAACATCTGCTTCCTTGTGAGTGGTTTTCAGTGGAATAAAATGGGCAGCTTTTGTAAGCTTGTCCACCACAACCATGATTGAATCATGTTGCTTGCTTGTTCTAGGAAATCCTTTAATAAAATCCATGGTCGCCACTTCCCACTTCCACTCAGGAATGGGCAAAGGCTAGAGCAACCCTGCTAGATGCCTATGCTCAACCTTAACTTTCTATCACTCCATACATCTGGCGATGTATTCAGCGATCTCTCTCTTCATACCCAGCCAAAAGTAATGGCTTTTGACTGCTGCCACAGTCTTCTGATATCCAGGGTTTCCAGCATAAGTCACGTTATGCATATATTTTAGAATCGCAAGTTTCAATTCTTGGACATTGGGTATATACACTATGTTTTTATACAAAAGTATTCCATCATCTCCCAAGATGTAATTTCCCTCTTTCTTTGGTCTCTCGCTCTGTTGTAGCTTTGCTACCAAGTCTCTGTACTGCAAATTTGCATTTGCAGCTTCCAAAATTCTATATTTAATATCAGTCATGTACATGCTAATGGCTGTAGCATGTAAGTCATGCACTTTTCTACTGAGTGCATCAACCACCTTGTTTTCCTTCCCCTTGATATGCTTGATATCAAAGTTGTATTTTCATAAAAATTCCAGCCACCTACTTTGTCTAGCATTTAAGGTTGGATGATCAAACAAGTATTTCAGACTGTTATGGTCTATTCTGAGTTCAAACCTCCTTCCCATGAGGTAATGTCTCCATTTCCTCAGAGCGTGAATGATTGCTGCCAACTCCAAATCGTGAGTGGCATAATTCTTTTCATGCTCTTTCAGCTTCCTGGACTCATAACAGAATACAAATCCATCTTGGCTGAGAACTCATCCCAACCCTTCCTCACACGCATCTGTGCACACCACAAAATACATATTTGGATCTGCAATCCTCAAGATTGGAGCACTGGTTAACAGCTACTTCAATCGCTGGAAACTATTCGCACACTCTTCAGTCCACTGAAACTTTTTCTCCTTCCTTTGCAAGGAAGTGATAGGATGAGCTATCTTTGAGAACCCTGCTATAAACCTTCGGTAATAGACCACTAGACCCATAAAGGATCTAACTTCCACCACATTCCTTGGTGCTAACCATTCTCATATGGCCTCAACTTTCTTAGGATCCACAACAATCCCTTCTTTTGAAATAATGTGCCCCAAGTAATGGATCTGCCTTTGGTAAAATGAGCATTTGCTCAATTTGGCATACAGTTGGTGTCCTCTCAACACTTGCATCACTAGTCTCAGGTGTTGTTCATGCTCTTCCTCTAACTTGGAATACACCAAGATGTCATCCAGGAATACTATGACAAACTTGTCTAAATAGTCCCTGAATACACCATTCATCAAGCACATAAAGACAGCAGGTGCATTTGACAGTCCAAACGGAACCACTGTGAACTCGTAATGACCATACCTTGTTCTAAAGGCGGTCTTGCTAATGTCGTCATCCTTTATTCTTACCTGGTGATATCCTGATCTGAGATCTATCTTCGAAAATATTTTCGCACCCTTCAACTGATCGAAAAGATCATCGATCCTCGGCAGAGGATACTTGTTCTTGACAGTTACCTTGTTCAACTGTCGGAAATCAATGCATAGCCTCAACATCCCATCCTTCTTCTTCATGAACAAGACTGAGGCACCCCAAGGTGACATGCTGGGATGAATGTACCCCTTGTTTAGAAGCTCTTCAATCTGCAATTGCAACTCTTTCAGCTCTGGCGTGCTCATTCTATAAGGAACTTTCAACACTGGAGATGCTCCAGGCATCAAATTTATAGAAAAATCGATGTCTCTCTTCGGAGTTAGTCTAGGTACCTCCTGAAATACATCTTCAAACTCTATAAGTACTTCATGGTCTCCAATATTTGGGACTTCATCTCTGGATGCTTCTTCCACACGGGCTGCAAATAATTGACAGCCTTTTCTGTAGCACTTCTTCAACTGCATTGCTGAGATTTCTCTAACCACCACAGCCCTGGGAATCCCTTGGACTATTTTCTGATTCCCTTCCTCATCCAGGCATGTAAAATTCTTGTTATGATAGTCCAGAAGGGCATGGTGTTGGTCCAACTAGTCCATCCCAATTAAGTAGTCATAAGAGCCTAAAGGAAGAATATTCAATTCAGCCTTAGTGCTCAATCCTTTCATGTCCACGGGACAGGACTTCACCAACTCAACGACTTTCCTCTTGGTTCCTGTAGCCAACTGTACTAACTCAGACTTTTCATATTTGCTTCTTGATAAATGAAAACTTTCCACCACCCCGAGATCTACATAACTATGGCTAGCCCCTGAATCGATTAAAATAATAAATGGTTGATTGTTAATCATACCTTCCACTTCAATCATGTGTGATTGAAATTCTTCTTGCTTGTTGTCCAGGGCTGCGTAGATCCTTGACATTCTGCTTCCCATATCCTCCATTGTTTCAGCTTGCTGAACATTGTGGACAGTTCTCGCTTTATCTTTTTTGTGGGGGAAGTCTCGGTACCTATGGTTTCCTTTACAGCCCCAACACTCCATAGGTGGCGGTCTAGGCATTTTTTCACCCACTTCAGCCTTCCTGGGTTCTCTAAAGGATGGTTGTCCCTGAGGACTGTTTCTAAAAAAGGGAGGTTTGTTTCCCTTCTGCCTCTGTTCCTTCTTAAACTTCCTCTGGTCATCCCAAGCCTTCTGAAAAGGAGGCGTTTCTCTTTGTTATTCATATAAGCATTTATCCCTTCTTATTGTTTCTTCCATAGTATTAGGATCATCATACTGAATCTTGTCACCGATGGCAGGTGGCAGTCCACTCAGATACCTCTGAATCATGACAACCTCATCTTTGATGAACAGAACATACTTCAGTAGTTCTAAGAAACTTCGTTCGTATTCATCAATGGTCATGCTTCCTAGCTTGAGTTCGAAGAACTCCTTCATCTTTCTATCATAGTATATTTTAGTCAGGTATTTCTTCTCGAAATATCCCTTGAACTCCTTCCAAGTGACATCCTTCTCTCTGATGTGCTGCACTTGCACAAACTAATCCCACCACATGGATATTTTTCCTTTCAATTGATACATCACAATTCTTCCTTATGCATGAGCAGAATAATTGTGCAGTTGGAAATATTTCCTCATGCCAAGCAACCATGTTTCAACATCTTCCTCCTTCTTATGTTCTCCATCGAACGTTGGAGGCTTGATCTTGTTCATCTCTCCCTTCAATTCATCCACTCCAGATCTTCGGTGTTTCCTGGTAGGGGACGGGCTCGAACTACTATGTGCTTCCCTACTGGAATGATTTGGGGAGCGATGATGATGTCTGTTACCACTCCTTGATCTTCTTTTTCTCTCAGGGGTCCTGCGACTCCCTGTTTTGCTTATGTCGCTCTCCTTTTCGAATTTCCTTTCTATTCTTTCCAGGCTCTTCAACATCTTTAAGTTGAATTCACCCTACCTATCCCTGACTTTCATGAGCTTTCGGATATCAACTCGGCGAGCCTGGGCATCTCTCTGCAATCCTTCAATGATTTTCATTATATGTCCTTCCTTATCCAATTCTCTTTCGTGCCCATTGGAGTTCGATCCTTCGACTCCCAAGTTGACATCTTTTCCTACCCTTTCGTCCTTGGTTTCGGAGGCAATCTGCACCTCTTCCATTTCTATACTCGGCTTTCCTAACACTCGTTGCACTCTGCACACACAACGTGCAGTCAACCGAAGTTTGTCAGGCCTTAAACCCTTAATAAAAACTACAACATTCATTATCCAACGTGAATAAGAAAACATTTCAAATTCACTAAGTTTTTTGTGCCCTTCTTGGCTCTTGCAAATTTTTGGGACTTCGGGACTTCAGTTTTGGGGGTTTTTTTCCATGAGGATCCCACAGTTAAATCCTCAATAGTTCTTATGTCCTTCGAAAATTTCAGGATTTCAGAACTTCGGTGTTTCGGGTTTTGGGGTTTTTGGTCCCCAAAGGTTCTCGCACTCGCTTCCCTCTTCAACTCCCAACTCCCAAACTTCCAAAATCTCTTCCCATGGGCCCATAGCATAGCTGTCACCAACCTCGGTATGGCTTTCAGAACTCGGCACTTCAGGTTTTTGGGTCTTCGGTACCTAGGAGTTCACGATGCAGTGACTCCCAACCCCATGTCACTCCAACTCCCGAATTCTGAAATTTTTCTTTACTTTACTCTACAGGCCCACAACACAGTTGTCACCCCCTAACCATGGTGGTGCATGATACATTCAGGAGGGTCCACGTCACCTTCAGTGATGTCATCGAGTCCCACCATTCTCTCTTGTCTTCTCGACTCACTGGCACGTGGTACACACCCATGTGTCCATGTCCATTCCAAGGAAATCCAATAGTTAGACTTCTCTTAGATCTACGGTGCAGATCTTTTCGTCATTTTGGGGTTTCGGGCATCGGGAGTTCGTCCATCCACACATCTCGAACTTTCGTTTGCCGAAATTTCGAAATTATTGTCTACTCTTCCACTTGATCAAATGGTCCAGTTCCTCTCTTACGATCTACGATGTAGATCGTTTCAGAATTTCGGGTTTCGCTATTTCGCGACTTGTGAAAACAGGGTTCTTCCCTTTTGGTTTACCGGGTGCTGAAATGTTGTCTGGCAGCCACGTTCCCCCCCCGATAGACGGTCCCAACGAATTCGATATTTCACGTATCGCGATTTCCACGTTCCTATGCAACTCGAAAGGGTTTTTAAACCTTGCACATGTTTTCCAGATTTGACGGTCACGAGGGTTCTCCTTTTCCCCAAACAGATCCTACGGCTCCAAGACTTCTGGTGTGGAATCCTCTCTCACTGTGGCCAGATGCCACCCCGATTGTTGTTTCATAACAACGCTATACCTCCTGAGCTTTGTAATATGGTCAAGTAACTCCTTGACACTCCGGAGCATTCAAAGGTTCGAAATTGGTCCTCTAGACACAATTTATCCTCAAACCATCGATCCAAAGACCACTCAACTGGCCCATTTAGACTTAGCGTCGAAACCTTGGCTCTGATACCAAACTGTAACAACCCTTTCGTACTGTAAATGTAATGCTCTGATAACAAACTGTAGCACCCCCGTGTCGAGCCGTCATCCAACCCACTGGACAGGAAGACACTACTTTGCGGAATAACAATCTCATAATTAATTCTATATATATAACATGCATTTAAGAAAATGAAACACATTTAAACTCAGAGTCAACACAAAATTACTGCTGACATAAATAATCCATGGAATTAACATTAATTCATATGCATAGTAGAATACATGATAAATATAATACACAGACATGCAAAACATAATTAAAACATCATCTGGTACTTATCTTCGAAGCGGTGTTAATTCCACCAACCACGTGAAGCCCTTCCACGAACCTCCTAGCCTTAGACCACACTGCTCATCAAGCTCAGCAGTGGGTCACCCCCGAGCTGGGACTAAGCTCCACCCCAAGGAAAGAATCCTAGGCTAGCCTGAGGTTACAGGGAAAACACACAGTCACAAGGAACGAATTCTCTCCCAGGAACCACTCATACTCACTGCCCATAGACTCTCCTTCCCCACATGCCTATTCCACCCCAGGAGTATACACCTTCTCTATCACCTAGACATTCCTTTGGCTGCTAACCTCCCTTGCCTTGGGTTTTAGCAACAGACTGAACTGAAAGTCTCCGAGCTCTGTGGCAGCTACATGGTTCCTTCCAAAAGTTCTCTCCTTCCTCTATGCACTCTCTCACCTGGAGAGAGTCGCTCACAGGCCCAACAACCTGTTCTTCCAACTTCAACCACCTCTCTCACCTGGAGAGAGTGTTGTACAAACTGGCCAACAAGCCACACGTAGTCCAGCACTGCGTGACCACAATAGCCAATAGGGAAAACAGACACGGGCTTTCCAAACAGGCTCAACAATGACAAGATGGTTTCATGGTTATGGCTTTGGGACAGAGAATCCACACACAGGCTCGATCTACTCAGACAAAGGATGCACCAGATTTTCTGGTAAACAAGACAGGCTTTTTGGCTTTCAGGGTTGCACCAGCGTATTCTTGCAGAGGTCGGATGGGACGTACGGTTTATAAGATGCACAAGGTCTCCTGCAGAGGTCGGACCGGTTCACGCTCAGAGGGTCAGGTAGAATGGAGGAGCACCCCCAACACGGCTGATCTCAGACGCTTTATTTGCATGGGCTTGGGTTGACACTTGTCACCCATGAAACTGCATGCCTTCCATCAGCGTGCATTCCTCCCCATTTGGAAGTCACTTCTCATTCCAAAAAGACTTAGGATAAAGCATATTATTCACATTCTTTTTGGAATAATATTAAAATATTATTCCCAATTCTTAAGCCCTTAGGCATAGCCCCTAGGCTCAACAGTTAGCCCCTCTTCCCACCTTCCAGCCCCTAATCCCTTGCCCACTCTGTGGAATATTAGTCCCCCATCACTCATTCATCGTGGTCGGTCTGCACGCGGTGATGTTTATATTTTATTAATGTTTTGCACTAATACATGTACAAAATTAGGCTCTTGGACTTCAACCCTTAGGCTCTCTGGCCTAACAATCACATAATCCCACCAGCTTATATTAACTTGGCTCACCAGCCTATAACAAACATAATTACACTTCATTTCATAAACATGATTTACAATGGGGCTCGGCCTTGGGGACATTACATAAGCAATTGAGTTTTCATGCCATAAACCCAACTTGGAATTTAATTCCAACATCATATAATTGTGAAAATGAGTGCCATGATCAGTGAAAATGGCATGAGGCACAGTGAATCGAGTAATAATGTGATTAAAAATTAAAAGAGATGCAATTTTTCTGGTATTGTTATATGTGAGCATCGCCTCGACCCATTTAGTGAAATAGTATATGAAAAAAATAATCTACCAATGATCCACGGAACCGAGTAATCGAATGCTGCTGGAGAAAATTCGATTACACAGCTCATCTTCGACTTACATATGAGTGAGGGTTACATATCATGAAATCAATGACCCATTTTGCAAATGGACCAACGGAAATTATAGGGTGAAGAGGAGCAGGAGGGGCACACAAATTATGATTGTATATCTTGCACACATGACATTTTTGGACCACAAGGATGCAATATTTAAATAATAACAGCCAAAAATATCCCACCTGTAGAATTTTTTGGGTTGTGGAATACTCAGACATAGGACCACCACATGCTCCAACATGGTAGTCACTAAGGGCTCTCTCAACTTCCTGATGAGTTAAACACCACTGAAAAATAGAATCAACACCACAACAATAAAGTGTATCGCAAATAATGATGTATTGGAGAGCTTGGTATCGAATATGATGACGCTCAATATGAGATAAATCAGGCCAAAAGGTCTGGGTTTGGAGATATATGATGATATCTTTGTACCATGGATCAAAAGCGATAATCAAAAAAAGGGATTCATTAGGAATCAATTCTTCTATCAAAATCTCAAATTCAGGTGAGGAAAGGTCACAAATTATCTCAGCAAAGACCAAATATCTCTTAGATTTGGATTTTTTGAACTCCAAATCAAACTCTTGTAGGATGAAAATCCATTTGGATTATCCCCACCAACACTTGTCTAGTCAAGATATGTTGCATGGGGTTACAATAAAAAATAGTGGTGGTTTTGCGTGGTAAGATGTAGTGACGAAAATGTTGGACAACTTGAAAAATAGCCAGTGCCAATTTCTCCACATGTGAATATTTGATTTCAATAGGAGAAAAAATATTACTCAAGTAGTAGACCACATGTTCATCATTCAAATTGTCCTCTTGTACCATCACCATAGCAACGGTACTATCAGAAGCAACAAGGTATAAAAAATAATCTCGACGATATTTTGGGGGATGTAACAATAGTGTATGATTAAATGCGTGATTTAGAGAATCAAATGTCGTTTGAGTAGTGTCATCCAAAACAAAGGGAACTCCTTTCTTAAGAAGCCATATAAAACCCTTGGTCAGTTTTACATATTTAGGAACAAATTGATGTAAAATGTTTGCCTTCCCTTGCAAAATTTGGAGTTGGCATAGATTCAAAGGAGGAGGTAAATTCAATATGGACTCAATCTTCAAGGGATCAACATAGATCCCTTTCTTGGAAATGATAAAACCAAGGAGATGTACTGAATCCACACAAAATACAAATTTATGTGGATTTAAGAAAATATTGTAAAAGTGACATCTAAGAAATATAGCTCGAAGATGTGTAGGATGATCCTGACGCTGCATGGAATGTGTAGGTAAGTCATCAAGATAGGGTTGTAAAATATGATTACTATTGTGAAACGCATAAGACATAGCCCACTGAAAAGTTGCGCTGACATTTTTTAGTCCAAAAGGGAGTTTTTTGTAGGAAAAGGTACCCTAAGGAAAAATGAAAGCGGTTTTGTGTTGATCTGATGGTAGTATGTTAATTTGATTAAAGCTGGAGGAACCATCCATAAATGAGAAAATTTCACTGCTAGCACAATCGTTAATGATCTGGTCAACGAAAGGGGTTGGGTAGTTATATTTAGGACATGCCCTATTGATATGTCTATAATAAATACATATGCAGATTGTACCTTGTTTCTTAGTGACATGAAGAATATTGGAAACCTAATCAGTAAGAGGTACAAGATAAATAAAACCGACTTTATGAAGTTTTTCAACTTCCATTTTAGTAGTAGCGTCTTTTTGTGGATGAATGGGGAAAAGTGTTTTTTGAACATGCTTTGCTTCAGGATAAGTCATAATTTCATGAATAACAATATTTGGGTCAATTCTAGGAATTTATTCATAATACCAAGCAAATATATCACGTAATTATTTGAATAGGGCTATGTAAGTTTGGGTTTCATCGGGAGAACAAGAGGCACCTATATGAATGTTTTCCATGATTCGATATTCGACTAAGATATCTATTGGTATAGTAGTGGATATGTTTCCCAAATTCCCCTCAGATAAAACATCATGATGAGAATATGTAAGTATCTCATGTAATAAATGAGTGTCAGGATGATTCTAAATAGTCTTGGGCTTAAGGAAGAAATATGAACGATGATGACTATCATCCCAAGGAGTTTCTTCCAAAGACATGACCTATATGATACTCTCATTAGTGGGAAAAGTATTGTCAAAAGGATCGGGAGAGGCCATAGAAATAAGCCAAGAAGAGTGAGAGTACTCATCTAAGACATGACTCATGGGGTCACTAGTGTCATAATCGGCCACAGAGGTGGACTAGATTGTTTGATAAACAACTTCAATTGGATTGAGTGGCATTCTATCACCATAACTTTCATATTTAAATGGTTTGGGCACTACCCAAGGATCATGTGAGTCAAGGGATTTACTAGAATACTTCAAAATCATGTTGACTTGGGAAACAATTGGAGGAATGTCAAGTGGTGGGAATGGAAAAGTTCCCATCAAAGATGAATATTTCAAAAAACCCACTCCAACATCCTCATATGAAGATGGGTTTTTATCTATAAAAGTAACACTACCAATGCGTGAATCAGAATTAAAGTAGGCGAGTTGGTCTACCGTGACTATTTTTACTTGATGATGGAAATGTAGTACATGAAACAAAGTAGATACATGGCATAAATCCAACTACGTCCTAGAAGAATATTATAATCGAGTGGTGCATCGACAAATTCTACTTGAACAATGATTGTCTTAATTTTTAACTCAATTGGTAATGCACTAAGTACTCCAAATGGTTTAAATCCTCTATCGTCATTTTTTTTAATGTATTAGGTGATTGGTTAATTTAAGTAGAACCAATAACTTTCCAATAGTTAATATACATCACACAAGTCGAGGCTCCTTCATATATAATAGTAAGAAAAACATTCTTTTGTTGGACAATGACTTGAATTTGAAATGCAAGTTGGTGAGGGAGCCTTGGAAGATGAGTTTCCAAGTCAAAGGATATCATATTCCCATCACCAGGGTCAATTACACCAATGGATGACAACAATGTTCATCGTTGCATAAGGAAAATTTGGAGGACTTCGAGGGCCAACAACACAAAAGGAGCTTGAGTTAAATCTTCTACAATATTGTAGTTATGAGCAGCTCGTGCATGCAGATTAAAAGATGAACTACGAAAAACACATTTTGGAGGTGGTCTAATCATTGTTTCTGAACTTGATCAAGAAATCTGTAGAGTACCAATAGGTGGTGGGGTAGACATAGAAGGATGCTCAACAACACTTTCATTCAAGGAATTAGGATAGTCTTTGGATTGTGTTGTGAGTGAAACCTATTTATCTTTATATGTTGTACAAATAAGTACATAGAGATTCTAGACATAGAGGATTGTTCTTGAGTAACCATTTGATTCTGCTAAGATGGAAAAGAATTGGTCAATACAGTGTGTGTGGTTGAATTTCCTTTAAGGAAACAATTTACATTGGCACAACGTGGAAAATATTTAGTGTAATGATCATCATCGCAAATGAGAAAATGCTATTTAGGTTTATGTTTTTCCTTATAGTCAACATGTGGAGTTTTCATTTTTTCTTTTGGTTGACCATTTTGTTTTGTTTTTCCTTTTCCTTTTTTCTTATTTCTAGTTTGTTGAGATTTAGCAGTTGGTATAGATTGAACCATGTTCACCTCAAAAGTGTTACTAGAAGGAGTGGCAAGAGGTGTAGTATTTGGAGTACTCGTAGTGGTGGGAGTTGTCTTGGGGTTGGGGGTCATGGTATAATTCTTACTTTTATTCTCTTGATTAATAGAACGAATCGCACCATCAACAACATGAGATTATGTAGGAGGTGTTGGGTTTGGATTTTTCGATGAGTGAGGGGCATGAAGAATCATATCGTATAATGTGATAGTTTGAGAATATACCAAATCAAGATACTGGGAATGACTTATGGCTTGTTCCTCAATAACTTCTCTTCCCATAGAAACATCTCGAGCGATGGGTCCTAGAAGATATTTAGTGAACCATTCAACTAACAATTGATCAAGATTGTGAGCTTTGATTAATCATCTTCATCTTCATCTTCTCCACTCATGAATATGATCAGAAATATGAGTAGAGGTGGTTTTTCGAAGTGAAGTTAAAAGTTTAGTACATGTTTCATAGTGAATAGGTAGTTGAAAATATGTGAGGAAATCCATGGCTAATGAATTAAAGTCACAGAAGAGTCCTCTGGGTAATTCAATATACCACTTAGTTGTGGTCCCCATAAAATTTCTTTGGAAAATACATAAACGTATAGAATCATCCATCAATGAGTTTGATGAACACCAAAGATGGAAAGTTGTAACATGATTATTAGGATCATCTTTCGGATTACCATCAAACTTTGGAATATCCGAGGGTAATTTGGCAGGAATAAATGACCAAAAAGGAGAGTGTGAGTACAAGTACGGTAAATCCAAAGTGGCTAAAAATGGAAATTTCTAGTTAACTTCAGGATATTAGTAACTTTGAGGAGGAAGTCATGTCGTAATACCAGTAGGACCATAAGCAACTTGTAAAGGTGCATTATATATTGATCTTGTCACAATTTTTTGTTGGGGGGTTTTGGACATATAAGTAGGGTTAACTTGTGGATTAGGTATCCCTCCTTGAGGATGAATACCCATTTGACTAGTTTGACTCCATGTAGGGTTCACGGTGCCTGAAAAAGGTTACCTATTATTAAGACCTGAGAAAACAGGGTTAGAGGGTCCAACTTGGATAGTTCCAGGAAAAATTTACCCATGATTAAGACCTAGGAAAATAGGGTTAGAGGGACTAGTAACAACAAGTGTAAGTGGTGTAGTAAATGTTGGTTGACTAATACCCAATCTATAAAAAATATCATGACCCGAGGGAGTTTCCCATAAAGTACGAACTAGAGTTATACTTGGATCCAAGATGCTAGAGGTTTGAACAGGGGTTGTAAATCCTTCACTTTGATTAGGTTGTCCCGATTCCATATTTTCTTCTTTAAATGGCCTTGACGGTAATCTAGGATAATCTTCAGTTACAATTTCTCCTAAAGAATTTACTCGGACTAAAAGTGGACCAAGGGGATTAGTTAATTGTGGGGTTTCAATATGGATAAACCTTCATAAACACTTGTGATAACTCCCTCATAATTTTCAATCAAAGGAGTAGCAACACTCCCATTGTCAGAGTAATTTTCCTCATCAAAAATATCTCCACGAGAAGTATCTTCTTGTGAATGGGGAGGTATTGATTGACAATCTTCGGGAGGAAATCCTTGCATCCTACATGATCGACGAAGACCATTTTCAACAATGGTATAAAGGGTATAAAATTTAAATCCCACTATAGAAAATAGACATCACTTGGCTAATAAACTAGGAATCAAACCATGCAAACAAAAATTTTCATAATGAACGCACTAGTTGGTGATGAAATACAATGTTGTGAGATCAATGTAAAAAGGGATGGGGTAGAGAGGGTCGACCAATTATGTTGGTGACCTTATTAACAGACTTACACCCTAATGCAATTTACTGCATGAAATAATTATGGGTTACTCTCCAAGGAGCCCGAGTGAGTTTGACCAACATCTGACCCAAGTACAACAGATAATTTCCCCTCCATCATCACCTTATGTATGATCCCTAAATATTATGGCTTTTAAGGCTACCACTTACAACACCTAATCTTGGGGAAATAGTTGGCAGTCGAGTATACATGCAAGGGAAGGGTCGAAACACTAAAATCCCCTTGAGAGGTGCCTCAAACTAAGGTAAGACCTCCCAAGTGATCCCCAAGTGTCTAACGACACCATTTGTAATGCATTCAAACCACTCCACCAAGAACAATGAAGCCGGGATAGTTACTCCATTGGTCCCAATGTGAACTCGTGATTCACCCTTGTGTGAGAAGGGCTTCCCAGGACAGAGATGTGGCAACTGGATTTGTCTCCCTAGCACAAGATCAAATGTTTGTTTGATAGATTTGGAGATTTATCCTCCCCACCTATTCCAAATCTCTACACCTAAGTTAATGTTGGTGTGAAACCAGATAAAAAACATCGAATGAATTTTGTTAGCATTTAGTTTTAAGGGCTATTGTTTTACTCAAAAGGATGCAGAAGTGAAACTGATGATGTTTGATCTTGACTCAAAATATCATGCAATAAGATATGAAATGGAAATTTTCATTTGATGAATCCTAATTACATGAGAGAGATAAGTTACTTTTCTTTTGAAATGAAAAACTCAAAATGCAATTATTTTCAAGAAAGATCCCAATATTTTCACAAAACAATCAATGGCTTAATGATTCTAATTCAGCCTAAAAGTCTAAATGCATAAGCTTTTTCCTCTTGATTTAAAAAAGAAAATGAATGAAATTCTACTTAAATTCTTTATTTTTCACTTAACATTAAATTTTGTAATGAAAGAAACAAAATATTATTCAAGGGAAAATACACATCGACAACTGAAGACACAACAAAAAGATTACAATAAAAAATCCCACAGTGGTATTTCCAAAACTACAAAGATATTCCAAATGCAAAGAAAAGAATATAAAATATTATTTTTTTTCAAAACAAAAGCCTTAATACAAAAGATAAGAGAAAACCACTCAATAAAACACTTTGACAAAAAAAATTAAGAGCCAGTTGAGAGACACTCAAAGACCAGGCTAAGAGATTATACCTCTTTTAGATACAGGAAAAAAATTACCAAAGACAAATTCAAGCAATCATGACGAAATTGAAACAATGATAAAAAACAAGCTCTAAGACTACTAAGAAGACAGTAAAGAAAACCTAAAATTCACAGCAAAGGTCAGATATGAGACCTGGGTAGGAAAAATTCAAATAAAATTTGATTTTTCAATAAGTGTTGCAGGATAATGTGGCACATAGAGAGACAATATAGAGTGTTGCAGGCTGCAAACTATGCACAGTGTGACAATGTCACACTGGTTCTCGAAGGAAGGGTGCGACAATCAAGAAAATCTTTGAAAAAATAAAAAAAAATAAAGAATATTTCCAGTGAATTTCAGGTTTGACTAATCACACAATGTCAAGTGAAGACTCAGATATCTAAATCAAGGCAATGTGGAAATACCAAGAGAACAAATATGAAAGATATGTCTCCAATGAAGTTTCCAATTTGTTATTGGACAAATTCGTTTATGCGGACAAAAACGAATCTCCCTAGTTTAGGAACCAAAAACTAGAACAAAACAAAACATAATGTGTTTCTTTCCTTAGATTCATTCATTCAATATATTAACAAGTGAGGATTAGACTCTTACGTTTTGACTAAAGGTCATCCTCGCTAGTTGTAATTCTTGTGACTTGATCTAAATATCTCTCCCAACTTGGTCCAAAAGATTTGAAATGAGCACCTATATAAGGACACAATCTGATAAAAGAAAGAACAATATATAGACAAATCTATACAAATGACCAAGGATAAATCTAATAAAGATAGATGAAATCTTTACTGGAAAGAGAATATGTAACTGTATTAAAAATGGTGGAAAGAGTTACAACTAGTGCCTTGGTGTTGAGAAGCTCCTTCCAACAAGTTCACTGCTCCAATACCCATAATGCATCCATGAAATACATCACCATCAACTGACTCATTTATGTTAGGTAGCTAGAGAGGTAGTGGGGGGCCTAGAGGGCCCATAGTAATAATAGTGGAGGCCATTCAATGTAAGGTGGACTAGATCCACTATAGTATTAAATAAGACCCACTATGGTAGTTAGATATAATAAATGTAAGAGGACTTACTAGAAGGTTATACTTCAAGAAGAAGAAGTCCTCTTACATTTATTATATCTAACTAACTACCATAATGGGC
>JZKD02S1594802.1:751234-777391 GCA_000966675.3 Picea glauca | reverse complement strand
TACCTCTCCAACTACCTAACATTATGTACCAAAGATATGAATACACAATACACCAGAATATATCCAAAAATAATTTATGAAAACTACACTTTATTATAGAAAACCCTTGAGTTAGATATAATAAATGTAAGAGGACTTACTAGAAGGTTGTACTTCTAGAAGCAGAATTCCTCTTACATTTATTATATCTAACTAACTACCATAATGGGCCTTATTTAATACTATAGTGGACCTAGTCCAACTTACATTAAATGGCCTCCACTATGGGCCCTCTGAGCCCCCCACTACCTCTCTAGCTACCTAACATTATGTACCAAATATATAGATACACAATACACCAGAATATATCCAAAAAGAATTGATGAAAAACACACTTTATTATAGAAAACCCTTGAGGTAGGGAAACACCATACAATGGATCCTATTATGGAAGGGATCCTCTTCTGTTCACTAGCCTCTTTGAGGGGGCATCCTCCTATTGATATACCACTCCAAATACAATACTTCTCTTCATATCTCATTATATTGTATGAACCCCTTTATATAGTGCAACCAACCACCTAAGAACATTCTAGAGGATGAA
The DNA here is from genome assembly GCA_000966675.3 of Picea glauca. Taxonomy (NCBI): domain Eukaryota; kingdom Viridiplantae; phylum Streptophyta; class Pinopsida; order Pinales; family Pinaceae; genus Picea; species Picea glauca. Next base: position 776,808 of record JZKD02S1594802.1, on the reverse strand, counting down.
CCTTCTAGAAACAAAAGTCCTCTTACATTTATTATATCTAACTAACTACCATAATGGGCCTTATTTAATACTATAGTGGACCTAGTCCACCTTACATTGAATGGCCTCCACTATGGGCCCTTCGGGCCCCCCACTACCTCTCCAGCTACCTAAAACTTTAGCTAAGATTGAATCCCTCAAATACAAACAATTACTAACAATCTTCTAATAACAAACTGGAAGCAAAGCTATCAATCATAATTCTTCATTAACTATTAAACTTTCCTCAATAGGGAAACCTCTTGTTATAGATTGAAGAGGAAAATGGTGAGGAGGTTAGGACGAGAGGTTAGGATCCCCCTAGATCAGGAGTACGAGTTAGATCCAAACCGATCAGAGGACACCTCATCTTGAAACTTCTCTTCTAGAATCTTCTCAAATTTCATCATTTTATCCCCTTTTAAGCAGTGTCACACCCAGTAGTGGAGCAACTTGAGACAATGTCATGCCCTGCAGTAGTGAAACATGTGACACTTGAGGGTATCACACCATGCAATGGTGCAATATGTGACACTCTCATAAATTAATGATTTAAAGTCCCTAATAACATGTTTAATCCTTTTGCATGCTTGCTTTCTCTCAAAGTAAGGTTCTTCTTCAACAATCATAGCTTGTATGCTATGGATGAAAGAGGATAAGTGAACATTTTCAGTTGCAACAAAATATTTTGTAACACTTGAACATTGTGAGGAACGAAAAATGACTTGGAAACATTGACTTGACAAGTACCAAGAACATAATGTGACAATAATAAGAGCACTCTTCGACTGGAATGAAAAATTATAACGACACATGGAATTTGTATGACTCATAGAAAAGAAGATTACCCAACTGTAAGACGAGACAGAAAGAAGTGCCATGTTCAAGGGAGAAAGCAATAGCTTCCATAATGGATTCCAAAACATTTGACCCACTTCTTTCAATCCCCCCCCACCATGATTGGTGAGTACCTCTTTTTTTTTAACGAGCTTTAGGAGGATAACATATTCTCGGTATATCTCATCTTCGATGATTCCCTCGACATATGTTTAATGAACCTGAAGAAGGAGGGGTTTGGTCCCGTATGGGTCTAGGAGTTTGGTCCCATATAGGTCCCTTAATGCATAATTTTACGAGCTCAAAGAAGGTAAACACAATGGTTTTTCGTGTTTAAAGAGTTTGAAAAGAACTTAAAGATGACTCCATGAGTGACTTTTTCGTAAATTTAGTCTCCCAAGCTCGAAAAAAGTGAAACAATTCAAGGGAAAACTCTTCTAGTCATGCTTGACTAGAGTATTCATTTTTCGTAATTAGTCTCATGTGGCCGAAAAAGAGATAAACTATCACTAAAAATATGCCCTTTCAAGCCTTTTAACGAGTGTGAAAGGAAACAAGATCACTTGAAAATATGTTCATGTTTAGGGAGTCTAAAAAGAGATTAAAGGAGACTCCAAAGAGTTCCTTTTTCGTATAGCTTTTACAAGTTCAAAAAAGAGATAAACGTATACTCAGCAACCTATTATCATGTATTAATGAGAACGAGAAAGAATAAATACTAAGCTCAGTAACCCATTCTGATGTATTTAAGAGCACGAGAAAGAACAAATATTAAGCTTGTTTGTAGAAAAGACTACTACGTTATGATGGGAACGACCCCCAAGCGAGGATCACTCTTAGTAGCATGTCTCTCTAGAGGTATTTTTCCCCCAACCTACATGGTAGAAGCTAGTGGATTCACTCTAGTATGATGTCCAGAGGCTAGAGACTTGACCCCCAAGCTTCATTTTCTCTATTGACTCTTATTCTTTCCTTGTTTAGGCATCTAGCTACTAATAAGAACATTTTCACTAGGTGGAGGAAAAGAAGGTTCAAGTAGTCGATCTAGGGGGAGACTCAATTCAAATGAAGGGGGGTTTGTTTTATTTTTTAATGAGCTTGATAGAGACAATGAAATGTGCTCATAAGCATCTGTTTCATTTTTTAATGATCTTGGCATAGGAAAAGAACTATGCTCGTGATCGATTGTTTCATTTTTTAATGAGATTGACACAGGAAAAGAACTATGCTCATAACCTCTAGGTTTGATTCCTAGACCTCTGTTTCATTTTTTAATGATCTTCCCACAAAGAAGAAAAACTATGCTCGTCATCCTCTATTTCATTTTTTAATGAGCTTGGCACATAAACGAGAACTTTGCTTGACTTTGGTTTCATTTTTTAATGATCTTGGAACCTAAAATAAAACTATGCTCATGAGCTCTTCTTAATCATGGATTCCAAGAGGACAATGCTCTAGAAGGAATAAATTTCAAGGGACATACCTCAATCATGGCTTCTAAGAGATCTTCATTGGACAAAAGAACAACGCTATGCAAGGAATACATATTGAGGGATGCAATAGGGGTAAGGAGATCAGGCTCTAATAACCCTATTGAAGAGATCACCATGTCAACTATTGGATCCAAGTCAAAAGAAGACTCATCTGGAGCTCAACGCATGGGACATGTTTCCACATAATTAACGAGTGGTGGGGGAAATACCACTTACACATAAGGACCAATTGTAGAAGAAGGGTGGTTGGTATTCAAATGAGGATCAACAAATGAAATATGATTGATAGTCACAATGTTTCCATCATGAGGGAAAGATATCACTCAAAAGAGAGTGGAAACAATATCTTTCATGGCATAGACATAATCTCACCCAAGGAAAAAAGTAAAATACAAGGGATCGTGAACTACCATAACGTAAATATAAACAGTTTTCTCTCCTAAAGTAATGGGTAATTGAGGAAGGATCCCTAAAGGTTGAGTGATTCATTTGTTAAAAACTAACATATTTTGGGTGACCGATACAAGTTGAGGACAACCCAAATCTTTTCAAGCAATTGAGGACAAAATATTAATGGAAGCACCTTCGCTTATGATAGTTTGAGGGAAGCTCCTACCACAAATCAAAACAATAATTTGGAAAGGTATGTGGGAAGGAATATGAGGTTCATTTATCCCATGCCAATAAAAAAAAATGGCCTCATTACTTGGAGGGGGTTCAACAGTAGGAGGATAAATTCCCCCTTGTACGGTAGAATCGATATTAACAAGAAAAACGTAAGTGATATTGACTTCACTCTCTAATGGCAGAGTGGGATTGACCGATGATGGGATCATATCGATCACTTGGTGGGTGTCAATCTCTAAGGGGAGAGAATAATCAACCAATGATGGACTCAGGTCAACCACTTGGATTTCACTCTTCACGGGAAGAGTAGGATCAATCGATAAGGGAACCTGATCAACCACTTTAGCTTCACTCTTCAAGGGAAGAGTTGGATCGAACAATGATGGAATCAAATCGATCAATTTAGCAAGCAATGGTGGGTCGAGAGAGATATATGATACAAAGTTGGAAGTTGTGGATGGGAAACAATTATTTCTTCCAAAAATTTCGAGGCTTCATACATACGAGGGAAAAGGTGAGTTTGATGACTTTCTTCACATAACCTACAAGGAAATTTGACTCTACTTTTCTTCTCCCGAATATTACATTCACTAGTTGACAGGTTGTCACCATCATTTCCTACAGAGGCTAATGACATGAGTTGTTTGGAACTCGTGGACCACACGTCTAAAACTTTGGGAATACCGAGGAAATATTTAAGAAGGTGGTCACCTTTACAAATCCTGCAAAGGAATTTGGGTTTTCAAGTTGACTTGATAGACTTGTGAACCTCATCAATATTCCCATCCTGTTTGATAGTAATTGGTTTATTGCTTCCAACATGTCCTGCAGTGGTTAAAAGTTTTTCCCCTTGCTTATTTTTATTCTTCTTAATCTTCCTTTTCTTCTTCTTCTTATCCACCTGGTTACTAGCTTCAGATATTTCACTAGGCGAAGGAGAAAAAATGGAAGAAGACGCAACTGACAAATAAGGAGAAGGTTCAATATGAGGTACTTGCTCTTAGGGTGAGGTGCTTGTATTCGAAGCATTGGGAGCACTCAAGATTAACGGAGTGGAAAACAATCATACCGGTAACCTGATAGTGAGTCTCGGAAGACTTAGTGTGACAATATAAGGATGACCAAGGTTTCCAAAAGAAGGAAAAACAAAAGGCTACCTTGGAGAAGGGGTTCCTTTGTTGGTAGTTCCAAGAATTGATGCCATAAACACTAATTCAACCTAAGGTCCACTAGGGAAAAAAACCAACATGCGCTAAAAAATCTAGGAAGCAAATAGACAAAAAAAACCTTCCCACAATGAAACCACTAGTTGGTGATGAAATCCAATGTCATAGGATCAATATAGGAATGGGATGAGATAGAGTGGGTGTAACATTTATGGTGGAAACATGCTTAACAGACTTACACCCTGGTGCAATTTTCCACACGGTGAAACCATGGGTTACCCTCTAAGGAGCTCGAGTGAGTTTGACCAACGTCTGTTCTAGGTACAAAAAAGACTTTCCCCTTTTTCATCACCTTCTGTATGAGCCCTAAATATTATGGCCATTTAGGTTACCACTTACAACAATAGAGCCTGGGGAAACAATTGACAGTCAAGTATACATGCAAGGGCGGGGCTGAAACCCAAAATATCCTTGAGAGGTGCATCTGACCGAGGTGTGAACCTCCCAAGCGATCCATAAGTGTCTAATGACACCATTTGTATTACATGAATACCACTCCATGTAGACCACTAAGCGGGGTTAATTACTCCGTTGGCCCTAATGTGACCTCGTGATTGACCCTTGTGTGAGAAGGGTTGCCCAAGATAGTGATGTGGCAAATTGATTTCTCTCCCTAACTCAAGATTTTATGTTTGTTTTATAGCTTTGGAGATTTATCTTCACCACCTACTCCAAATCCCTACAACTAATCTATTATAGGTTTGCATAGCCCTAGAAATAAAAATCTCTAGATGGATTTTAATTAGCACTTTAATTTTATGGTTGTTCATTTACTCAGTGGTATGGAAGTGCAACTGATGATATTGTGACCCAACTCTTAAAACCATGCAAAAGGAAAATGAAATGAAAAAATTTCAATTTCGATGAATTCTAACTATGGAAAGGATAAGAGTTTTTTTTACATTCCCAAATGCATAAACCCAATGCAATCTACCAAATGCAAACTACAAATATGCACCGCTGAAAAACTAGAATGCAAATTTTTTTTCCCGTTTGATCCAATGCAATGAGATGTGAAAAAAACTTTGATTCTGGAATACTTTCAAATGGAATGAAATGAATCAATGTTTGACACAAAGAGACATGAAGCAAGAAAAAAGATCAAACAAAAATGCACTCAAAAAAGGTCGACAAGTACCCCAAAAATACAAATGCCAGAATGCTTCCAACATAAGTTCAAACCAGAACCCAAATGATGTAAAAGAAAAAGAAAACAATAACTCTTAGAAATCCTCAAAAAATGAGCAACAAGAAAACAAAAAGAACTCAATACCGAACAACATTTTCAAACTCTAGTTGATAAAAACTTCCAAACAATCAAGCCATCTGGAAACTTTGTGAGATGGAGATTAGACAACTGAAAGGTAGGATGAACCAAGGGGGTATTGTTAACCCAAGGAAACCATAAAATTTTACAACTAGAAGAAGTTTGAAAAATCGAAGTAAGAAAGGAAATGAGTGATGAATATCAATTTCTCAATCAAAACAAAGTCAAAGATAGATTAGGAGACTCTAGGCTAAAATACTCCCAACAACAGACTGAGAAAATAAAGACAGAACCTCATGAAACCACCTAAAAGGAGGAAGTGGTTCTCCTGTCATAAAAGATGCATAGCACTATGGATCTCCTTATAAGGAAAAATGGGGGCTCCAGTCAGGCCAATGGCACTCTGGTAGCCATTAGAGGGGGGTGTTGGTTCTGGAAAATCTTAAAAAAGGATTCCACGAGCTAAAAATTAGCAGAGACTCAATCAATGACTCTATAAACTCTTCAATAAATAAGACGGAAGGGAAAATAACTCAGAATCAAGCATCAAACAAGCAATATCTAATCATAAACAAAGGTTTCAAACTAATAAAAGGAAAGACAAGTCAAAGTCTATTCCCCAACGGAGTTGCCATTTTTCTATTATGAGAAATATTAACCTCCAGACAGGTTAAGCTCCCTTTTGGACCAAGACCTCCTTATTTGGTCCAAAGACAGAAGTAAAAAAATGGTTTCTACTTTCCTTATATATCTAGTTCATAACTAATCTGAATGAGAAAGAGAAAGAGTGTGATGTACCTTGTTTCGATGGTTTTCCTTGCTACTCCTAGATTCAGGCTTGATATCCAAGATCCTTGGCATGAGTTAGGGCCTGCGATGAACAAAAAATAAATCATTTCTCCTACTCTATGTGATTATATAAAATATATCTATCTATACCTGATTTGACTTAAGCATAGAAATTATCATAAACAACATAATGAAAGGAATAGGCCAAGTTAACATTAAATAGAAAGAAAAAATAAAGAACTTACAAATAAAGTTTAACGCTGCAACAATATTCATCCAGCCCTTGCATGAAAGTATTGAGATCAAAATGATGATACTTAAATGGATTTCCCTCTCTTAGGATCAAAGGTTTGACACCTGAAATCTTCCACCTTTCACCATGGAAATGCCTTCAATTTATAGGATTGGGAGGCTCAAACACCATGAGCTAATAAGGGAAGTGGTTGAGGGTATGGCTCCATGAGTTGGGGATTTGATCCTAATATAGTGCCATAGGATATTATTTTACCCAAAACAACCTCATCTCTTCAAATTTGTCCCTTAAGAAAAGGTGGGATTCACCATATTTTCCTCTAACCAAACTAGCGCTCCCCTTGAGTTAGAGACATAGTGCCACTAGAACTCCCTAAATAAGGCTAGGGGGGGACTACCCTATGATGTGGTTCTCCCCTAGCATGTCCAGGGGGAAACACCCTTCATAAATTCTCAAAAAATGGTAAAATTTCCAAGTGAAAAGCATGTTTCTGGCCTTGAAATGATGGTTTTCTTCCTCCAATATGACTTAGGGGTCATGGAAAATGTCTTTCATGGTGTCAACAAGTTGTGACACCTAGAAAATTGCATGTGACACTTAGTAAGGTGCATATGAAACTTGAAAAAGTTCATGTGACACTTAGTAAGGTGCATATGACACTTTGCAACACTTAGGGTGCGACACTTAAGTGCGGCATTTTGATGTGTAACGCACATGTATATTTATGAGAAGAATATCCTGGTCTTTTAAAGAGGGAACACATTAGAATAAGAGAAGATACAAACACTTCGGATTCAAAATTTAATAAGTCTGGTGGTCATTGTACAACTTTTCTTGGCTATAAATGTCTGTATGATATAATTGCCCATAAGGAAATCTGGTGGTGGAAATCCATATGGAAATTAAAAGCACCAAAGAAGACAAAACTATTTCCACATTTTTTTTGAAGAATAAGGTTTTGACTTGAGAGAAATTACAAAAGAGAGAGATAAGTCTCTAGAATCTATTTGGTGTGTGGCTTAGTTGAAGAGAATATTGTACATTTATTAATACAATTCCCATTTGCTCAACAAGTATGGAAATATGTAGAGGTCATCACAAGAGTTCCCAATGTATTGAGTGGTAAGTCTATGGAGTGCTTGAGGAAATGGTATGAAAAAAAGGATTTGAAAGAAATTTGGGCCCTACCTTATGTCCTCTAAAGGGGTAGTTGGGTGGTGAGTAATTATTTCCTTTTTGAAGAAATGTTTTTGCCTCATTTTCAAATTATATCTAGATTCAAAGCTTTATTTTTTAGATGAAATTATGTTCCAAAAACAAAAGCTCTAAAATAATTAGGTGATTTACAAGTGAATAAGTTTGTGCATTAGGGTTTTTTCGGCAGTGTTGAGCTCCAAATATGCCATATTTTCTACCATATAAAATCATCATTCACAATCCATGTTATGTACTTACCACATATTTCATAACCATAATATTACAAATTTTCACTAAAATGTATTCATTTTATCTTGTGGTTAATTATTAATGATTTCTTGTATTTTTAATGATTAAATATGTTTTTAGCATGGTTTTATCAATAAAGGTTTACTAATGTGTTTGTCTCTAAGAAACGCGTTATAGTCAACAATCCGGTACTCAATCTGGTACTAAGAAGGTTCTATAGAATTTCAGTACCAACATCTTACAAAATTCTGGTACTAGCATCCTACAAAATTCCAGTACCAACTTGCGCCTCGATTTGCATGAATATGAAGACAAATCTCAAAATTCTAAGATATGGGTTTTGCCCAGAAGGTGGAAAATTGAGTATTGCACTGAAACGTTTTCAAAATTTGAATTATTTTGGAAGATATGGGTGGATCTATAACTTGAATTTGCCCAAATCACTGTAAAACTCAGATTTTGTGATTTTTTCCTAAATTATCAAATTCGTTTTTTCTGAGTTTGGGGGTTTGGTTTTATCCATTCCTCCATGGATTTAATTTATAAATAAGCCTCATATGGATATGAGAGAGAGCCATTATCATTATGGACATTCTTTTGCAATGGGGATTAGGGTGTTATCATGACAACGCCAAGATTGTAAGAGACTTGTAATTTTCTGAATTTGATGAAATAAAAGAGTTGATGTTCTTGTACATGGCGTAGATCATTCTTTATTATTGTAGACCTCTTCCACAGTGCAGGTCAAGTTTGGAGGGGGACCATCCTTTAGTATGCACATTTTATGTTTGTCTTTAGATTAATATTTTACATTTTTGTTTGTAGATTTCAATTATAGCTTTTGTTTTGATTTCATCTCACATAATTGGAATTTGATTTATGTAGATTAGTTTTCCTATCGTGACATGTTTAATTCAGTAAATTACTCTCAGATTGGTACACCTGTGTTTAAAACATCTCATCATAATGTGCCAACTCCATGTATTGTTTCAAATTGCATTATGTTCCTACACTCAACATTCCTGCACCATCACACTCAACATTCTTGCACCAGCATACTCATCATTTCTGCGTCAATGCACTCAGTGTTCCTGCACTGCACTATGTTCCTGCACCACATTTGGTTCCTACACTGCATTCTATTCCTACACCGTACTTTGTCCGTGCACTCCACATTTGATTTATGAGTTTTGTTTCCTACACTTCACCATCCAGATCTATAACTTCACTTTCCATTCTTGGGTGTATCTTTTTTTAGGACAATTCTTTTTTAGGACAATCCATTCATGTATATGATTCATAATTTCATGCTGGTGAAATTGCCAAATATTAGATAACTTATTTATTGATTTGATAACTTAAATTATTTATTGATTTGATAACTTCTCTATTTTATTATGAAAATAAAACCAAACTCCTATTAAATTTGTTGATTTGATAACTTCTTTACCTCAACCAATAATTCTTTCGTATTGATTTTCATCAAACAATTCTTTCATAATGATTTCAATACTATTTAATAACTAATTTAAAAAATAAATTAAATATTTTTTTTTAACAATTATAAAATTTATTATTAAAATATGAGAATGTTCATTGATTTATATTTTTTTATTTTAATGTTATTTTAAATATTATTTATTTAAATATTTTAAAAAATAAATTGAATAAAACCAAATTCATATTAAATTATTTGTTGATTTATAACTTATTTACTTCAACCAATAATTTTTTCATATTGATTTTGATCGAATAAGTATTTCATAATAATTTCAATACTATTTAATAAATAATTAAAAAATTAAATTAAATAAACTTCAATTATATCTGGAAGTCCCTAGGCTTCCATAGAGTGGGCAAGGGATTAGGGGATGGAAGGTGGGAAGAGGGGCTAAGTGTTGAGCCTAGGGGCTAAGCCTAAGGGTTTAAGTCTTGGGAATAATATTTTAATATTATTCCAAAAAGAATGTGAATAATATGCTTTATCCTAAGTCTTTTTGGAATGACAAGTGACTTCCAAATGGGGAGGAATGCACGTTGATGGAAGGCATGCAGTTTCACGGGTGAGAGAGGTGGTTGAAGTTGGAAGAACAGGTTGTTGGGCCTGTGAGCAACTCTCTTCAGGTGAGAGAGTGCGTAGAGGAAGGAAAGAACTCCTAGAAGGAACCCTGTAGTTGCCACAGAGATTGGAGACTTCCAGTCTGGTTTGTTGCTGAAACGCAAGGCAATGGAGGTTAGCAGTCGAAGGACTGTCTAGGTGATAGAGAAGGTGTATACTCCTAGGGTGGAACAGGCATGTGGGGAAGGAGAGTTTGTGGGCAGTGAGTATGAGTGGTTCCTGGGAGAGAATTCCTTCCTTGTGACTGTGTGTTTTCCCTGTAACCTCTGCCTAGCCTAGGATTCTTGCCTTGGGGTGGAGCTTAGTCCCAGCTCAGGGGTGACCCATTGCTGATCTTGATGAGCAGTGTGGTTTAAGGCTGGGAGGTTCATGGAAGGCCTGCACGTGGTTGGTGGAATTACCTCTGTTTCAAAGATAAGTACCATATGATGTTTTAATTATGTTTTGCATGTCTGTGTATTATATTTATCATGTATTCTACTGTGCATATGAATTAATGTTAATTACTTGGATTATTTATGTCAACAGTAATTTTGTGTTGACTCTGAGTTTAAATGTGTTTCATTTGCTTAAATGCATGTTATATATATAGAATTAATTATGAGATTGTTATTCTGCAAAGTAGTGTTTGCTCAGCTAGTGGGTTGGATGACGGCCCGTCATGGGGGTGCTACAGTTTGGTATCAGAGCATTACAATTACAGTATGAAAGGGTTGTTACAGCTTACTATCCACAAGCCAATGGCCACATCAAAGCTACCAACAATGTTTTTTCAACTATTCTTTGCAGGATGCTATGGATTCACAAATAGAATTGGCATATGATTCTTTTTCGGCATTATGGGAATATCGAACTTCAATTAAAACATCCATGGGTTTTACGCCATTTTAGTTGGAATATTGAACTTCAGTTAAAACATCTATGGTTTTCAACTAGTCGTCGAATTTCTTCCTAATACCTCAACCAAGGAAGAACGCCTTTTACATTTGACACAATTGGATGAAACTCATTTTGATGTCACCCCAGATAATGAAACTCATAAAAAATGTGTCAAAACTCAATATGATAAAACCGTTAAACATCGTGTGTTTTCTGAAGGTGACTTGGTCCTACTATATGATCAGAATCATGAAAACTTAGGAGCTGGAAAATTTGATTCCATGAGGCATGGCCCTTATATTGTTAAACGTGTGTTAGGAAAAGGGACTTATGAGCTAGTAATTTATGAGGGATTTTCTTTGGGTGAACCTAGAAATGGGCTTTACCTTAAAAAGTGTTATGCTTATAGTTATTCTACATAAGTGCTTTGTAAATATTGTACCATACTTTAGTGTGCTATTGTTTCCTTTTTCATTGATTTCTGTCAACTTCTTATCTTGCATTTTTCTTGATTTTTAGATGTTGGCATCCCCTCTACTTTAGTTTGGCTTTGTTGATGGTGCTAGCTGCAGTACCAATAACCTTTCATTCGCTGCATGGGAAATCTACATGCCCACTGATAGTTGATAAGTCTACACGGTATATGTGTTGGACGTGCAACTAACAATATTGCAGAATATAGAGCAGTCGTTGAACTATTAACCGAAGCCATTTCACTTTGTATTCGTCGCTTAATTATCCGACTTGACTCTCAACTTGTGGTACTGCAGTTAAGTAAAATTTATTATATCTGAAGTCCTACTCTTTTACGGGTATATTTAAGGGTTCACCTCTTGGAAAGATAATTTGATTATTTATAATTTCAACATATTCCAAGACGTCTAAATACATAGACATGCGCTTTATCTAATCATGTGTTAGATAGACATTTGCAACATCAATAAAGATCACATACACACTTTTCACTGAATAACAAAGTAGTAGAAATTGTTTTATATTAAGGTCCCAAAAATGTTTACAAAATGTGTTGAGACAACACCAAGCCTATGTCTTTCATATCGATACATGTCGATGGTAAAAAGACTAAAACAATCCTAAGCATGGTGCTCATGGTAGAAAATTATTTCCCAAGCTATCCTCTGGAGAAGACAAGCTATACGTCCAGAAACCCATGTCGTGTTCCACTGGTATTGACACGGGAGGTCATCAATATGAGCGTCTGGGATTCCCATAGTCATTCTTTCAAGGTTATGTTATATCTCCTTGAACTCCTCTACTCTCTTGTGGTTCTGAGCCACCATATCACCTATCTCGCCCTGCCTCTAAATTGGTGAGTCCCCATACAATCTGGATAGTCCAATATCTGCATGTTGAAATCCAAATTAATCTCAATACACCCAAAATATAAAATTAAATTAAAATTAAAAAATGGTTTCTTTTTTACTTTCGTCATTCCACTGATACCCTGCTGGAAGGATTATATACGAATATCCTTTGAAATCCATTCCTACATAGGCGTATTCCTTTACCATCATGAGTTGTTTCTTCATCCATTCGAAGAAATTATCATCATAGGAGACTATGGGACCACCACCATGGCACATCATCAGGTCCACCCACCTCTTCATTCGAGGCTCTTGTTGGTCGAGGTATTCTAATAACACCATAGACTGTAAGCGAAAAAGTGGAACTCTTTCCATGAAGGAAGAGACTAAGATTGAACTGTAACCGAATTGCTTCAATTGAAAAATCTTGCACTTTGTAAACTGATCTTTCATGATTTCGATTAGCCCCTCACACCAATTAAACATTGTTGGAGCCATACATTCTACTGCATATTGTGTTTGGGAGTTGGTGGATAAATGAGGAGATGCACTTCTGACAACTTGAGTAACGGTGAATAAAATGGTTCTTAAGGAGAGGTCTCTCACATTTTTAATGGGAATATTACCACTATTTTTCCTTGTCTTGGCAATGCAATGGTGTGCAATATAATTCTCAGTCTTTTCACCACCTCCACTAAATCCATATAGTGATATTCTCTCTCCTCTCCTTGAGATCCCAGTTAAAAAATAGATGTCTTCTATTTGAAAAGCCAATACGTGAACACCAACCCTAAACACTTGCTCGTCAGGTTCCCACATCTTCACCAAGAACTATAAAAACTTAACCTAAGCCCTCATGCCGTGGATTTTGAAAAATTCCACCAATCCACACCTATGGAGAGCCAACATAGTGTTTGAATCATTAGTGACAATTTGATATTCTAATTTGTGCTCGTTTTCCCTCCATTCCAACATTTTAACCAATCAAAAGTCTATAAACAACCAAGAAAGAATTTATTTGTCAAACAAGAACCCAAATTTTCAAGCATTACTTCTCAAAGTCCAAGAGAAAATTGGGTTTTTAGGGTGTCTCTCTATGAGTGTTATACACAAAGCGACATTGTCATAGTTCTTTATTGGAAAAGAATACGACACTCTAGAGTGTTGCAGTTCCCGATATGGGCAACTTGCGACACCTGGGAGGCACATTTTAGGGATTTCCCACAAGCTCAAAAACACCCCAAAACAACTTGAAATGATAGAAAATTACCATCAAATGAAAGAGGAAGAGAAGAGCTATTACCTGGAGAAAAAAAGAGTTTGAATGATCCACTGATTTGCTCACAATCATTGCCTGAAGTTTCAAATAAAATAGGTCATGTTCACTATGAAAGAGGTAAAAACATAATGGTGAAAAACAAATTACATTTGTCCATTTTTAACCTAGTGAATAATATTCCTTTTACTATTCTTTTTAATTTTTACCCACTTTTATATAGTCCTTAATTAGTGGATTTAATTATAAAACATGATTTATAGTTTGTTCTAGATTGTGCAGGAGACGGGTCGTATTTGAAACATAAAGTTATAGTCAAACATATTTTTTACTGTTTTTCCCAAGGAAAAAAGAAAAAATTTAAGAAATACCAAAAACACTATAGGGATTTTCTTTAAGCTCTTTTCGAAACCCTATAAATACGAAAAGATTGTCGAGAGAATTTTCTTTCTTTCATGCTCATGAAAGAACATCTATTCAGTTTTAGTTTACCCCTTTTTCGGGTTGAGTACGATTAATTACGAAAAAGGAATACTCTAGTCAATCATGGCTAGAAGAGTTCTCCTAGGTATTGTTTTATACTTTTTCGGGCTTGGGAGACTAAATTTATGAAAAAGTTAATCTTGGAGTTTTCTTTAAGTGTTTTCCAATCTCTCTAAAAATGAAAAACCACCGAGTTTACTTTCTCTGGACTCATAAAACCTACATTGAAATACCCATATGGGACCGAACCACTCCTTCCTAGGGTTCACTAAAAATACTTCGAAGGACTCATCCGAAGGATGAGCTTATAGTACAAGAATATGTTATCCTCCTCAAGCTTGTGTAAATATAAAGAGGTAATCTCCAGAAATGGTGGGGGGAAATTGGGAAATGGAACTTGTATAAAATTTGTATTAATCTTTGGCAGTTAATCAATCTTGAACATGACACCCTTTCACTCCTTGTGTCAAGGTTTGGAAATCCATTTGTCTCTTGTTGATCATATTCCTCCATGATTATGCAATTTTTTTTTATCCTCTTTTGAGTCAATGCTACCAAGACAGTTGTCATGTGATCCATATGTACAAGAGAATTCTAGTTGAAAGAATCCTTCTATTGTGTCAACCATATTTGTAGTTATTACAACCTTTATAATGTCGGCCATCCCTGAGTCATTTATACAACATTCCATTCTCTATCTACTTCAAATATTTGTACCTATTTTGTGTCGTTGATGGGAGATACACCAAGGCCCTCCTATGACGGACCACTTCCTATCGACTTCAACACATTATCTAGGAATACGGTTTAGAAACTCTACAATACCTTGGAACTTCCATGCCTCAATGACAAGTTTCCTCACCTTCGACGATATGTTTTCATAAATGAACTTATATTGAATGATTCTATGGGTGTTCAACTTCAACTCACTTATTCGCACTCAGTAGAATGTACTTATGTACCTTAAGGACTATTTTCATTATTGGTGGTTCCTTTCGCATATGTTAATGGTAACCATCATTGAACAGTAATCAGATGGTTTCTACCATGATCGACTTCAACACCTCTATTCACGTGGTTAGAATCGTACTATGGACAGTGGAAATGAAGACCCCGTGTCTTGTCAAATAGGCTCATGTTGTGATGGATTATTTTGAGTATGTATTGTTGCATAGATCCACAATGTATGTTTCGTGGTTATGTTCAAAAAATTGAGTCTTTATAACATAGATCCACAATGTATTTTCAGTGGCTATGTTTATATTTGAAGAATTTTGTCATGGATCCATGGTGTAATCTGGTGGCCATGACTTATCATACATGATAGGGATCTTTGCATGTAAACATCTATGCTTTGATTCATTTATATTCTGAGTATGGGAATGCCTACCTCAGAGATGATATTGTAATTCCTTGTTTGTTGTTGATAGGTCTCCAACTGATGAGTTCTTTTTTTCAATACCTACATAGAAAAGTATTTCAACTATCACCCCTTCTAGCTTCATACTTTGGGGGGCATTATGTTACACAATATTTTGTCGCAACTAACAATGTTCACTTATCCTCTATCATCCAAAGAATACAAGCTATGATTGCTAAAGAAGAACCTTACTATGAGATAAAGAAAGAATGCAAAAGGGTTAATCATGTTATTAGGGCCTTTAAAGCCTTAATTTATGAGAGTCTCACATCTTGCATCACTACACGATGTGACACCCTCAAGTATCGCATGTTACACCATTGCAGGGTGTGGCATTGTCTGAGATTTCTCCACTACTTAAAAGGGGAGAAAACGATGAAATTCAAGAATATTATAGAATATAAGCTTCGAGATGAGGTGTCCTCGGATCAGTTTGGATCTCACTCATACTCCTGATCTAGAAGGATCCTAACCTCTTGTCCTAACCTCCTCACCCTTTTCCTCTTCAATCTATAAAAGGCGGTTTCCTCCATGAGGAAAGGTTAATAGTTAATGAAGAATTATGATTGATATATTTTCTTTTGGTTTGTTATTAGAATATTGTTAGTAATTCTTTGGCTTTGAGGGATTCAATATTAGCTAAAGGAGTTAGTTGATGGTGATGGATTTCATGGATGCATTGTGGGTATTGGAGCAGTGAACTTATTGGAAGGATCTTCTCAACACCAAGGCACTGGTTGTAACTCTTTCCACCATTATTATGATAGCTACATATTCTCTTTTCTATAAATATTGCAATTGTTTTTATTACATTTATCCTTGGTCATTTGTATAGATTTGTCGAGATATTGTTGTTTCTTTTGTTGGACTGTGTCCTTATATAGGTGCTCTCTTCAAATCTTTTGGATCAAGTTGGGAGGGCTATTTGGATCAACTCGTGAGAATTACAACTAGATAGGATGAGCTTCAGTCAAAATATAAGAGTCTAATCCTCACTTGTTAATATCTTGAATGCATGAATCTAAGGAAAGAAACATGTTTTTTGTTTTTTTGTTCTAGCTTTGGGTTCCCAATGTAGGGAGACTGGTTTGTATCTACATAAAATAAATTGTCCAATAACATCAAGGGAAGTTTCATTCCAAATCAAACATCTACAGTATTACCAGTTTCCATTCTTGTGTCAGTCCACACTCATTTAATCCACCATATGACATCACTTTCCTTTGTCAGTTTCATATCAATGATGGGGGAGGCATCATGGACCTCCTTCAATGACTTTTTTCTTGTCGACTTCAGTGCATCATCCAAGAATTAGACTTAGAAACAAATTAGTACCTTGGAACCTACATGCCTCAATGCCAAGCCTCCTCAATTTCGACAGTAGGTTTACTTCATTGGCCTATGATCGAATGATTCCATGAATGTTCGACCTCAACTCATTTATTCACATTTTTTGGAATATATTAAAGGTACCTTGGGAGTCATTTTCATCATTGGTGATTTCCCTTGCACTTGTTAACGATATACCTCAATGACCAATAATCAAATGGTTTCTACCATGTTCGACATCGAGTTATTTATTTGCATGACTAGATTCATACCATTTTGGGATCGAGATGAAGACCTTGGGTTGGGAGCTCACTCTATTATGTTTTTTTTTCGGGATGCAATGGAGATCATTTGAGCATGTAATAGATTCTAGTATAATCTCCATGTTGGAAATATTACTGATAAATATATTGTCACATATGTCCACATTGTATTGATCTGTGGCTATGTTTTTGTCTTCTCGTAGCTCTACTGTGTGTTTTTCGTGGATGCAATCAGTTCATGGCATGGAGGTATGTATCCACATTGTATCTTCGGTGGCCATATCCTTAGTCAATATTCTCATGGATCCGCAGTGTATTGGTCAACGACCATGCTTTAAGTCAACTCATATTCTGAGCATAGGTATGCTTGCCTTAAGAATGAAACCAATATTTACATTATTTGATGGTTGTTTTCATCTTCTTCTAGGTTCTTAGTTCTCCTACTCTAGCACCCTTTCATTGAATAATTTGTAAATTGTTTCGGCCATCAATTTCTCTTCTAACCTCACACTTTAGGGGGCATTTGTTACACATCAAAATGCCACACTTAAGTGTCGCATGCAATTTTTCAAGTGTCATATGCACCTTACTAAGTTTCACATGCACTTTTATAGGTTTCACAACTCGTTGACACCATGGAAGACATTTTCCAAGACCCTTAAGTCATATTGCAGGAAGAAACCCATCATTTCAAGGCTAGAAACATGCTTTTCACCTAGAAATTAGACCATGCTTTTAGCATTTATGAAGGGTGGCGCCCCCCTGGACATGCTGGGGGAGATCCACTTTATAGGGTGGCACCACCTTGGGCGTATTTCTAGATAACCACTGAAACTTTGTCTCTAACTCAAGGGGAGCGCCAATTTGGTTAGACGAAAATATGGTGAATCATTCCTTTTCTTAAGGGACAACTTTGAAGATATGAGGTTGTTTTGGGTCGAATCCTATCCTATGGAACTATCTTAGGGTCACATCCCAACTCATGGATCCATATCCTCAACCAATTCCCTTATTATCTCATGGTGGTTGAGCCTCCCAATCCTATAAATTGAAGGCATTTCCATGGTGAAAGGGGGAAGATTTCAAGTGTCAAACCTTTGATCCTGAGAGAGGGAAATCCATTGAAGTATCATCATTTTGATCTCAAAAATTTCATTCAAGGGATGGAAGAGGAGATCTTGGAGAATATTGTTGTAGCATCAAACTTGATTTGTAATTTCTTTCTTTTGGATTTCCATTTAATATTAACTTGGCATATTCCTTTCATTATGTTGTTTATGATAATGTCTATGCTTAAGTCAAATCGAGTATAGATAGATCTGTTTTATCTAATCACATAGATTAGGAGAAAGGATTTCTTTTTTTTTCATCACAGGTCTTGACTCGCGCTAAGGAGCTTAGAGATCAAGCTTGAATCTTGGAGCATCTAGGACAAACATCAAAACAAGATGCATCACACTCTTTCTTTTTCTCATTCTGATTGGTTATGAACTAGATCTATAAGGAAAGTAGCAACCATTTGTTTACTTCTGTCTTTGGACCCAAGAAGGGGTATTGGTCCAAAGGGGAGCTTAACCTATCCGCAAGATAATATTTCTCATAACAATGTTCCCCCTCCAAAAAACGAGCATGAGAATGTAACCATCCCTTAGACTAGATATTAATTGATATGTCATGTTTTTATATGTGCAAGAGTATAGTATCCCTATCTTGTAAGTTAACAATCATGCCATTTGAGTAGATCTGTTAATCAATATCTAGAATGACATATACATCCAATATGACCTTGGAATATTCTCTTACTTTCCATGCCAAATAGTTACCTATGACTGGAAAATATTTAACTAGGTCCTTCCAATAAATTGAATCATTTTTATGGACTTGGAGATCTACTCCAGTCTAAAAAAATACTAGGATTTATATATTTATTCTATAATATTTTTCTCCATAACCTACTACCTTCAAGATCCCTCCATAAACCCTTCATTGTGAGGGCAAACCCAAAATGATGAATTTTTTTCAAGCCCCAACCTCCATCTTTGCTTGCGTGAACCAAGACCTACAACTTAATTAAACGAATCTTTGAAACCAACTTGTTTCCCAAGAATAAGAAATGAAAACATTGCTTCCTAATCCGTTATAGTACACCTTTGGGAACATTGTGTGCTAATGTCTACCAAAATACATGAATTACCTCTAAGACAAATTTAACTAGTATCAGTAACCACCAATTACACTAGAGATTAATGTGAGACTCAATTTTTTCCAACATCCATCCCTAGTCCTACTTTCTTAACCCATTAAGATTCATAATGTAACCAAGATATTTAAACCCTTGAATAAAATCCTTATACTTAAAAGGATATATTATAGATAAAATTTGAACCATATCCTCCTCCAAAAAGAAAAAAAAATACTTGAGTTGATTTATAACCATACCTTTTAGTAGAAGTGAATAGGTTTGGAATCACCTTAATATGCATGGCTTCTCTCCAAATACCTATAGGAAAACGTAATATAGCATTCACAAATAAAAGGTGATATAATGAAAGAAACCTATCAATCCCCTACTCTCTTGGGTGCTATAAATATTCGACTTAATATGTATGGATTCTCTCCAAATACCTATAGAAAAAAGTAATATAACATTTACAAATAAAAGGTGAGATAAGGAAATAAACCCATCAATCCCCTACTCTCTTAGGTGCTAGAAATAATCGAATTAAATCCCCAACCACCAAGAAAAAAGGCAAAAGGGGAAGATGAAACCCTTGCTTTAGACCTCTAAAGGGTTTAAATATTTTAGAATAAAACACTTATAAAAAGAGAAAAATAAAATGAAGAAACACATCCCATAATCCACTTGACCATATCCAAACTAAAACCAACATGCAACATAGTTAATATCAAGTAAAACCATGATACATTGTCATATGTTTTTGATAAATCTATATTTAAAAACATTTCTAGAATTTCTTTTTAAATTAACTATGAGTAACCCTTCGTACATAGAGCCAATGGCCTTCAATATCTTCCTCCCTTCTTAAAAAAAACCTAATTTCTCTTGAGTTACCACACAATACATTTTTGAATCTCATGAAAAAATATTATATATATAGTTACATATGTAATACCTAAAATTATCAAAGGATTTAGACTTCTCTTTTTTAAGAACATTAAATTTCAAAATAAGTGACATTAAATTTCAAAAGAATAATTTCATACCAACCTCTTCCACCACTCTCAAAAAATCATTCCTTAGAAGATAAAAAAAAAAAAAAAACTATATAAAACTTCATCAACCATCCATCCGACCCTAGACTTTTATCCTTCCTATCCTTCTTAAAAGAACACAAAGTAGTCATAAGTTCATCCTTAGAAAGTTGTGCTCCATCAACATCCAATCATCCTCCTCATTAATGAATTGAGGATAATGTGAGGTTAATCTCACAATATCCAATCATCCTCCTCATTAATAAATTAAGGATAATGTGAGATTAATCTCACAATATCCAATCATCCTCCTCATTAATGAATTGAGGATAATGTGAGGTTAATCTCACAATATCCTCAATGTAAGGTTCTATAATGTTGAACCCCCAAATTTGTGATGCCCAAAAAAACTCCTCACCATATTACCTTTTTCATTCTTCATCTCCTTTACAGTATTTGATTTTTTATTTTTATTTAAATTAAATATAAAAAAAATAAATGATTTTTTATTTTTATTTAAATTAAATATAAAAAAATTAAATATAAGAAAAATTAATTAAATGTTTAATGAATAATAAAATAATCAAATAAAAATTTAATTAATTAATTTATTTTTATTTTAAATTAAAAAAAAAACTAAACAATAAATACTAAAAATAATACATTAAATAAAATAAATAAATAATGAATTTGGAAATAGTAATATTATAAAAGAAATTTAAAATTGTAAAAGTTTTAGTTCAATTTTTTTTCCAGTAGAAAATTTCTCAAATATATTTATAATATATGTTGTTCTCATAAGAGAGTACACAAGTTCAATATACATTGCCCCAAAGTGGCTTTCAACTATGGATAAAATCCATATTCAAGAGCCTTACTATGTTTCACTACAAATTTTCAAAAGAGTACACAGATATTCTATTATTCTTCCTCTCTCCCTTTGAAAATAGTCCAAATTATGTATTGCTTTGGACAATCCAAAAAAGAACTAATGTTGAGATAACAAAAAAGTTCCATAGATAATCAACTAAAGCCAAAAAAATAAAGATGTCCCCATGGACTAGTGATATTATAAATAAAGTCGCAAAGTAAGAGGGGGGCCCTCCTGGCCCTCCTGCCATTTGTTGAAGTGGATCCTCCCTTCCAGAACTTGGAGGGCCTTTTTTGAGAGAGTATCTGCATCTACATTCTCTTCCCTATATATATGATCAAATATGATATCTTTTAAGAGTGTAATAAGGATCCTTACCTTCTCCATATAGCCCAAGATTAATGAAACATAAAGATTACATTTATGATTTAACCAATCCACCACTATATTTGAATCCCCTAATACCTGAAGCTGATCAATACCAAGTCTGTGTGCTAAAGATAGGCTTTCCCATACATCGAGAATTTCTTCCTTGGATTTGTACCCATCCCACAATTTAATGTCCACCTGTAGAATGTATCCCCCCCTGTCCTAATGATACCTCCAGCTCCACAAAGTGTACCATTGTTTTTTGAAGCTCCATCAAACCAACATATGTTTTTCATGGTAAGATCAAGATTTTTTTTCTTTTTTCTTTTTGGATAATGTGAAAGAGAATTTTGGGCCCTAGTAGCATCCAACAAGCCTCAGATCTAGTACACAACGCCCAGAACAGTGGGAGGTCGAGATTCAAATAAGCACTTACTCCTATCCAACCACCAAAACCAGCAAGTCAATGCAGGAAGAGTCCTCCGAGCTTTCTCCACTAATAGCAGAGTTTCAAAACACTATGTTAAGGATATGCCTCCCCAAATGGTATTAAAGTTGTAAACAATAGACAGAGTATACCAAACTATTTGAGAGAAGGTACAACTTATAAACAAATGTGTAATAGTCTCCTCATCACTAAAACACAAGGAACAAATACTCGGACCTTCCCATCCCCTCTTTCTAATATTTTCCCAGGTAAGAACCTTATTCTCTAGCGCCAACCATAATTTTTTTTTAACTTGTGTGCCATATCTCATGTCCATAGCTGTCTTTGCCAATCTGTAATAGGAGTCAGCCAATAATCCTTTGCCAAAGCATTGTATACATTTTTGACAATGATAAATTATGAAAGATCACCACCTGTCCAAATCAAAGAATCCTCTTTAGTATGAATTTGAATCCCCGATAGAATGAGAGCCTTATAGTAAGAAAACTATTCAGCTGCCATATTTCCAGTGAGCTCTAAGTATTCACTTGTTTTCCATTGATTGGTGACAAAACCCAAAGATGCTTGAGCCGTAGCTTGTAAAATATAACAATTTTTTTTCACCTTTATAACCTCACAAAGATCCGGGGATAATCAAGAAGAACAAACTATCCCAAAGATCTTATCCAGACCAATAAAGATCAATGATCCATTCCTAGGATTCCACCTAATCCACTGGGTGATGATTGGTAAAGTCTTTAGCAAATTTTTCCAAATTTGCGAAGCAGCAGGTTGAAATGGTGAAGCCAACCGAAGCCAGGTTGCCACAGAGAAATAGGGGAAATATTTATCCTTAACCACTTGATTCCAAATAATTTCCTTGAACAAAACACACCATAATGAATTATCTTCCAGAGCACAGTTGAAAATGAAAAGATTCTGGACACCCCAACCACCCAGATGTTTCAGCTTAGAAATCTTCAACCAGCTACAAAGATGTATACCATGTGTCTTGCCACCCCCTGACCAAAGAAAGTTAAATATAAGAATACAGATCCTTGAGTGGATAGAGGTTGGAACCACTACCAGGGCCATCCAATAAATAGATTGAGTTTCAAGAACCAATTTAGCGAGTATAATTCTTTCCCCAAGTGCCAGCCACCGATTGCACCACTGGTTGATCCATTTCTCAAAATTTACAATAAGCCATCTCCAATATTCAAAGGTACTCTTCTCCTCTTTTAGAAAGTACCCTAAGTATTGAAACCCCACAAACATCTCCACAAATTTATAAGAAAACAAGGTTTTGAACCGCTCCAAAAATACTCCATGTATCTCGGAGAAATGAAAAGTTGATTTCTGTGGACTAATTTTTAATCCTGAAGCACAACAAAACCTATCCAAAAAATATTTGATCACCTGCCATTCATCCAAAGAAGCCTTAGACATGATAATAACATCATCAAAAATTATAAGATGAAGAATTTTGACAATCCTGGAAACCTTAACACCAATTAAATTGCCATACGCTTGTCCCTTTTTAAAAAGAAGACTGATGCTTTCCATGACAATAATAAAGAGAAATGGTGAAAGTGGGAATCCTTGGTGCAACCCCATTTCACTTTTGAATTCCTGAGAGGCCTCCCCATTTATCAACAATGTGAATGAGGAGCTAACCACACAGGTCATTATCCAATTTATAGAATGAACACTAAAACCCGTTTGTACCAGAATCATGCGAAGGAAATCCCAATTGACACAGTCATATGCTTTCCTAAGATCCATCTTAAGTATCAAGGATTTTTTTTTCTATCCTTGATACTATGAATACATTCTTGTGTTGTACCAATGGCATCTAGAATCTTCCTACTCTTTAAGAATCCAAGATGTTCACAAGAAAGTTCCCTCGAAAGTATTGGCTTTATCCTATTTGCAATAACCTTAGAAATCAACTTGTAGCATAGATTGCAAAGTGATATAGGTCTATAATCCCCAAGGGTCCGAGGATTATTCTCCTTTGGGATTAGTGCCAAGAAAATATAATTTAAGGAACTTTTGATCCTCCCTCTAGTCCTTATGTCTTCAACTAAGTCCACCAGGTCATCACTCACAACATCAAAGAATTTTGTATAAAACTCAACTGTCCACCCGTCTGGGCCAGGACTTTTTTCAACTGCAGAGAGTTTCAAAATTTCCAAAATTTCATGTTTATTTACCGACTATCAATTTTAGTTGAATCATCATCGGATATATAATGAGGGAACAATTGGACAAGATTTAATTGATCAACGAGAGTGATATGGGGATCCTCTGTAAACAAGTTCTTGAAATATTTGTTTGCCTCAGATTTAAGAGCTTCTTGTCCTCTATGTTCATACCACAATTCATCCCAGATCTCCTAGAGATGTTTATGATTCCTCTTCACATTAGTGACTTTATGAAAGTACTTGGTATTCCGGTCGCCACTCTTTAACCAAACTACACAACTTCTTTGTTTCCAATGTTCTTCCTCAATGAGTAGAATACAGTTGCATTCTGACTCCAAAATCTTCAATCTGCAATCATTTATAGGGATAAGCCCTGATCTTCGACAATTTGAAAGAGTATCCATGATCTCCTTTTCAAGAGATGATAATATTTTTTGTTGTGTAGATCGTCTAATCCGCGCCCAAGATTTGATCCGAGCTTTTAGTACTTTCAACTTCCAAACAAATATGACCTAGACATTTGTTTCCTCTAAGAATCCATGATCCCGCAAAACCTCACAAACAATAGGTGTGAAGTCCACCTCATTCAACCAAGAAGGACTAATTTAAATGGAAATTCCATCAGGAATGGTTGAAAGTCAAACTGGACAACCACTGGTGCATGATCCGATACAAAGGGAAGATCCGCCCACGACCAAAACCTACCCACATCAATGAGGAGGATTTATGAAACAATTACTCTATCCAGGCACTTTGATATACTGTCCTTGCCACTTCTACAATTCCTCCAAGTTGGAACAGTCTTGACCGATACCAAATCAATCAAATGATGTTCCAACATCATATCCTTGAAATACTCAGCAAGTTTGTCCATATGTGCTTCTGCACCCCAGACTTCATCAGCTCCTAAAGTAAATTTTAAGTCACCTGTAAGAATCAAATTCTTAGAGTCCAATAAACCACCCATAGCCACACGATCCCAAAATAACTTCCTCTCAACACAGGGCCCATATACATTTAAAAAAAAAATGTCCTGTTTGTTTTCAAGTGAGATGCCTTTAAGCATAATGCCCCCGATACACAAAGAGGGTGTCAATAGGAACTTATTTGGATCCCACGCCACTAGAATCCCTCCTGAATTTCCAAGAGAACTAACCACACAAATACACCAACTAGGAACAAATATCATCATGAACTGTTGTGCCTTTTCCTCATCTATGAGTGTTTCTTGTAAAAAGATCATATCTGGCTTAACTTTTATACAAACTCTAAGCATGGAGGCTTGTTTAAGGGTCCCTCCCACCCCACGAATATTTAAGGATAAAAAAATCATGGTCTAGCATAAGCAAGGGCTTTCATGCCTCTAAGTGCCCCAAAATCTATAGTAGAAGACAAAATAACAACAGGTGCATTCCCTGAAAGTGTAGCTCGCTTTCA
>JZKD02S1594802.1:732837-751224 GCA_000966675.3 Picea glauca | reverse complement strand
ATAAAACCAAATTCCTATTAAATTATTTGTTGATTTGATAACTTATTTAACTCAACCAATAATTCTTTCATATTGATTTTGATCGAATAATTATTTCATAATAATTTCAATACTATTTAATAAATAATTTAAAAAATAAATTAAATAATTTTTTTTTAGCAATTATAAAATTTATTATTAAAATATGAAAATGTTCATTGATTTATAATTTATATTTTTATTTTTATTGTAATGATATTTATTTTGAATATAATTTATTTAAATATTTCAAAAAATAAATTGAATAAACATTTTTTGGACACTTGAATACTATTTAATTGCTCTAGTTTTGAATAAGCATAGAACATAGAAATTTTGCATGGATTATTATCTCTTGAGAAGAATTAGCATGAAGAATTAGATTCATGGACACATTTATGATATGTTAAACCAATTTCAAGGAGCTAAGTGCTTGAGTAAGATTGATATAAATTATGGTTATCATAAACTCTATATTTTTTTAAAGATTTTAGAGGATAATTTGAAGCACCATGACCCACTATTTATAGCATTATCAACATAGATTTATGCTAACCCTGAATCTAATAAACATTGATTTTATTAAATATTTGTATAAATACTATGATCATTTTTTGTAGTTTTGTATAATTATGGTCAATTATTTTTTAATTGTTCGTTTTTACAAGCTTCATTTTTTTTCAATTTAATTTATTAATGTTACAAATGTGACACATATACCTGGGTTATATAAGCTCATAATTACTCCTGGTGAAATGATGAAATAAGGTACTTATGAACATGAAAAATTGTATATTTGGGATGACAACAAATTTTGGATTCTAAGTGAATCAAGATGGACTTAGCATTGGTGTCGCAAAGATTTTGGGCATTGTCAACTAGCCAACATTAAAGAACATTCACGATCTATGAAGCTCCATGCAAAGGTGAATTCCCAAGAAGTTGATCACACAGATTTCCCATGTTGTGCATTCTTTGAATGCACTAAACTATGTCCAAGTATATTTAAATTACAATGTTTCACACTAGGAATCATTTCAGATATATCAAGCATCAAATTTTGACTATTCCTATTATTTCCTTAGCTAATATTCAATAAGACTTAGAGATCAGATCAACATAGATGCCTCTAGACATGCCATGGGCTAGTTTTGATTTATCACTAAACATATATTACTTACAACTTTGAGACTTTTTAGGTGTTATTTTTAATTAATCAATGTATCACCAATATATGCACATTTTGGTTTAAGTAATGAAGCACTAATGACATTATTTTCTTGGAAAAAGGATTATTATTCACATTGAATGTAGCCCTCTACAATTACCCAAAACGTAGTGATCTGAAATGGATCTGGATTGATGAATGGGTGTAAGACTCGGTACTTGCAAGATGAAATCGACAATTCATGAATGCCAATGAATTAGGTAAGAAATGTAAATGTGAAAAGTTGAATATGACAAAAAAGAAAATGTGAGAGGAAAATACAAAATTAAATGTTATTAAAAATTAAATAGAGGAGAAGGTTAAGGAATGGGAAGTGAAGAGCCATGGTTGTTGCCTTTCCTTTAACCCTTATATCTCTCTATTTATCTCATGAATTTCATTCTCAAATGGTCTTTTGACCAAGAGAAGGATCACTAATAGGAAGAGAGTAATGTATGAGAGATTGACAGAATTAAAATACTGAGCCCATTTGAATATGGTTTTCCCATTTGGGTTTCCAGTGTAAAAATTATGTCCACTTTGTCATGGAATGATCCAGGAGTATCTCGGTGGCCACCCACATTTTACAACTGGCTCAAAATATTTTTTTGACAACTTACTGTTTTTAGCATTTTTTCGGTTCCTAAACTTTCAGGGTCATTTTGAGGGCCTAAATGACATTTTTTCACAATTGGAAACCTTAATTATATTCCAAGGCTCATATTTATCCCCCTAAATTAATCTCCTCATAAATACCTTTCTAACAATCTATCGTGCGCCCTAAACGGAGATCGTATGTAAAAGTTACAACCCCAGGAAGTTGATGTACTAACTTACCCCAACGGGGTCCACATGACTTTTGGTGCTTCATCTCCTAGGGTCAAGTTTTTAGATTTATAGGGTTTTTCCATTCATTTTTATTGTAAAAAGGCCTTCAAAGCCTCATTGTACTCATATTCTTGTGAATGAGCATAGCCGTCACATCTCTTCTCAGAGATAAGATGCCACCATTCTAGCAAGCTTGTTTTTAGTCTGCATTTTACAATTTTCAGCATATTTCTTATTTAATAGAAGTCAATTTTTATTGTATCTCTGTTATTGTTCACTATTTCTCTATGTTAATATTATAAATCTATGGTTTCATTCCGTTCGTCTTATAAATATTTATCAGTGGTATCAGAGCAATCTTCTCCTTGTCGTTTTTTTTAATGCATGTCCCCAACGCAGTCAGGGTATAGAGAGTTGGGTCTCGAGATTGTTTCTCTTGAGGACAACTGCTCTCACATGCCAAAGAAACCATCTATGGAGGGTGAAAAGAAAGACGAAGGGACATGATATCCTTTCAAAATGTTGCTCGAGGAATCCCTTGAGCAACAGAGGAATGAGATGATGGACAACTTTACACAAATCCTTCGACAATTGCCAACAAGTGATGCATCCACCTCAAGCAAAGGAGCCGCCTCCTTCAAGGTATAGTTCAATTTTGATATTCCTGTATTTGAAAGTCAAATATATTTGGATGTCGTAGATAAATGGTTAAACCTTCTAGAAGGGTATTTTTTTGTCCACAAATTTTCCAATAGAGAAATTATTACTTTTGCGCTCCTCAAGGTCGTCCCCCATGTCAAATATTGGTGGGAGAATTTTTTTGAGAAAAAGGAAATATAGGGATCCACATTATTTGTAGTTGTACCCATTTGGGGTTCCTTCAGGGATGCTATTAAGGAACAATACTACCCTGTTGGAAGTTATGATGACTTGTATACAAGATGGACCACACTGCGACAGGAAAGAGACCAAACAATGTTAGAGTTCACTAATGTCTTCCATACCTTGTGTACCAATATGGGTATCAAATATTCTGAGTGACATATGGTTCTCAAGTACCACAACGGTTTGCATAGATACATCCAGAAAAAATGGCATTTTTTGACATCTTTTCCTTGGGCGCAGCCTATCGATATGTCGTCAAAATTGAGCAGAGGTTGAAACAAAAGATGTGACAATTTGGGTCTGGGAACCCCTCACAGTAGAAGAAGGGAAAGGAAAGACCCAACCCGCAGAAAAAAGGATAGAGAAAATATGAGCAACCTTAGGACAACCAGTCCAAGCCGCAAGAAAAGAAGGATAATGGGAATATGAAGAAACATATTGGGATGTGGTGCGACTTCCATAAGATCCCCTGGCATACCACTATTGATTTCCACTCAAAGAAGTCATTGGTGATTGAGGTAAAATCCTTTGAATCAGATGCAGTTTTTGACTCTGATTCCGAACCAGAAAAGGGGAGACGGGTCATTGAAGCAGGACCCATTTCCACCATTTCTACTACTAAGATCCATCCTGGTGAACCTGATGAGCCAGAGGAAGGTGAGCACCTATTTCATTCACAGATGTGGGTAAAAGGCACTCTATTTCACTTCATCATTGATAGAGGTATCCATAAGAACCTCATCTCAGTAGAATTTGTCAAGAAGCTAGCCCTACCAACAATGTTGCACCCTCAACCCTACACCATCAGATGGCTCCATCAAGGAAGTGATTTTCGTGTTAGCCAATAGTGTCGACTGTCATATGACATCAAGCTATTCAAATATGAGGTATTGTGTGATATTTCGCCCCTTGAAGTTTGTGATTTTATTTTGGGCCAACATTATTTATGGAAATGTCATGTTGTATATGAGTCTAGGCCTCACAGTGTTATTATTACTTTGAACAAGAAATTGTACAGGATACCAAAGGTATTCCCACCTAGTGTTATTTCCTTGATCTTTGCCAAGCAATGCAGGAAGGTCATTTCTTAGACCAGGAAGTTTGTATTCTTTGTTATTCTCTCTCAGAGTGAGTGAAAGGTTGCAACCACATCCATGGCCTCCACGACCAACCTCTCCATGCAGAAGAAGCAAGTGGATAAGTTCATGGAAGAATACATAGACATATTCTCATCACCTACTGGGGTACCTCTGTACTTTTAGGTCAAGCATCCAATCGATATGACCCCCAGTGCACCACTACCCAATGGGTCAGTCTATCATTGCTCTTTGTTAGAAAATGAGGAGATCAAGCATCATATCTAAGAATTGCTCCACAAGGGTCACATCTGACCCAACTCATCACCTTGTGGACGCCCAATAGTGTTGGTGAAAAAGAAAGATGAGACTTGGAAAATGTGCATTGATTATCGGGCCCTAAATAAAATCATAGTCAGGAACCGGTACCCAATTCCCCAAATTGACGATCTCCTTGATCAGCTCAAGGGGGAAAAATACTTCAGTAATATTGATCTGAAGTATGGCTACCATCAGGTCCCAATAGAACAGACAAATGTATGGAAAACTTCCTTCAAGTCAAAATAAGGTCTTTTTGAATGGTTGGTCATGCCCTTTGGTTTGACAAATGCCCCAGAAAATTTCATGAGGATGATGGACGATATCTTGTTGCCTTTCACTAATTATTTAGTGGTGGTGTATCTGGATGGCATCCTTGTCTACAACAAGAATTGGGTAGAACACTTGCAACATATTCAGTAGGTTTTGCACACTCTGCAATAGCACAAGCTATATGCCAACTTCAAAAAATGTTCCTTCGGCATGGATAGGTTCCACTACCTAGGATACATTATTGATGGACATGGTATGCATATTAATCCAGCCACGATCCAAGTTATATGTGACTAGCCAACCACAACCACGCTCACTGAGCTTTGGAGATTCTTAGGCCTTGACAATTTCTATCGCAGTTTCGTGTTGGGATTCTCCCATATTGCATGGGTGCTCAGCCAAATAACTAGGGGTGGTGGTAAGGAAACATTTGTGTGGGTCTTGTCCCAATAGAAAGAATTCGATGATCTGAAGTAGTTTTTTTCGTCCGCCATAGTGATTTCATTTCCTGACTTGCAACAACCCTTTGAGATTGAGACAGATGCTTCAAAGTGTGTTGTGGGTGCAGTCATCACTCATCACGACCACCTCGTGGCCTATCATAGTGAGACACTATCATATGTCATCTGTAAGTACCCTAATTACGACAAAGAAATGTAATCCATTGTGAAAGCTTGCCTCTAGTGGAGAATTACATTCTTGGGAAGAAGACAATCATCGACATTGATCATAAGATGTTGCAGTTCATGTAAACACAAAGAAAATTGCAAAATCACTATCATCAGAAGCAGTCCACATATTTGCAGCAGTTCCACCTCAACATCAAGTATAAAACAAGAAGTACCAACCGAGTCATTGATTTCCTCATCAAACCTCAAGTCGTGACACTCACCACGGTGATCCATTCTTGTGGCCACGATACCTCTGAATGGCCACACCTCTATGACACAGATCTTGACTTTGCCAACACCTACCATATGTTGGGCACAAAAATAGATGTCACTAATTTCCAACTTCATCACAGGTTGTTATGCCATCTAGGCCATCTATGTGTTCCATCAAGCGAGTGGGTGAAGCTAATTTGGGAAGCCCACTACAGTCAGGTGGCAGGACACTTCGGTGTAGAAAAGACAATGGTAGTGCTGCAATGACATTTCTACTAGCTGAAACTTCGACAAGATGTCAACAAGTATATCCGGTCTTGCACTTCCTGCACTATTTCAAAACCGACCACTAAGAAACAAGGCATGTATACTCCTCTTCCTACTCCTAACAAGCCCTGGGAATCCATATCAATGAACTACATTTTGGGCCTTTCATCCACCAAGTGGGAAAATCACTTTGTTTTTGTGGTTGTTGATTGCTTTTCCAAGATGGAAATTATGGCTACTTGCAAGAAGAGAATCACAGCGGAGGCCACTGCCAAAATCTTATTTGAATGAGTGTGGGTACACTTTGGGATCCAAAAAACCATTATCTGAGATCAGGATAGTCGGTTCCTCCGCACATTCTAGTCGAGCCTCTGGTCATTGCTGGAAAGCAAGCTCACCAAGTCCATTGTCTTCCACCCACGGACGGATGGCCAAACCAAGGTCGTCAACCAAATGATCGTGCACATCCTGTGCATGTACAATTCTAAGCACCCCCACACTTGGGATGAGATTTTTCCCTATGTTCAGCATAGCTACAACATATCCATACATAGCTCAATCGACCACAACTGCTTTCAGGTGGGGTTGGGATTTCAACCATTGGGTCCCATGGATGTTGCACTACCCCTTATGGCCACCCAGGAAGACTCGTCGCATGCTCCAACTGGAGAAAACAAAGCCACCCAGTTCATTGAGAGGATCTACTACATCTGTCAATAGGTTTAGGATATTTTATGGAAGTATAATTCCAAGTACAAGAAGCACCATGATCAACACTAGGTTCCACACCAGTGTCAGGTGGAAGAAAAATTTTGGTTTCACTTGCAAAAAGAACGTCTTATAGGGCCTCATCGGAAGATTCATCCACTCCATTATGGACCCCACACCATCAACAAGGATGTGGGTGACAACAATTTTTAGCTCAACCTTCCCCCCTTCCTTGGCTTGCACCCAATGTTCAATGTGGACCTCCTTCGGCCTTAATTTCCACCATTAGTGGACACCTCGAAGATAGAAGAATAATTGAAACCAACATAGATCAACCTTGAATGCATGGAATAGGAATCCAATGATCATATCTTGGAAACATAGGTCAAGGGAACTCTCTAGCAGGGGATCCAACTTTATCGAGTTGTCAAAGTAGAGCAACTCCTGCACTAAGGAAAGTGGCTCACCTGGGGTCAATTTCAGCAGAAATTTCCTCATATGATGGGGCCACTCAATGCAATTGATATCATTACTTCCTAAGGGGGTATAATTGATCTAGGAGTATCTCTATGGCTACCCACCTTTTCCAACTAGCTCAAAACAATTTTTTGGCAACTTACTATTTTTAGCAGTTTTTCAGTTCCTGAACTTCTAGGGCCATTTTGAGGGCCTAAACGATGATTTTTCATGATAATGCACCTCAATGATATTAAAAGTCTCTTATTGAGCCCCTTCAATGAATATCCTCATCAATACATTTCCAACTAGCTATCATGTTCCAAAAACAAAGATTGTATGCAAAAGTTACGACCCAGAGAAGTTGATGTACTAACTTACTCCAATGGGGCCCACGTGACTTTTAGCACTTCATCTCCTAGGGTTAGGTTTTTGGATGTTTATGGTTTTGGAATTCATTTTTATTGTAAAAAGGCCTTCAGATCCTCATTGTACTCATATTCTTATGAATGAGCATAGACGTCACATCTCTTCTCAAAGATAAGTTGCCACCATTCTAGCAAGCTTGTTTTCAGTTTGCATTTTACAGTTTTCAACATATTTATTATTTAATAGAAGTAAAGTTTTACTATATCTATGTTATTGTTCACTGTGTATCTATGTTAATATTATAAATCCATGGTTTCATTTTGTTCCACTCATAAATCTGGATCATGGAATGTCTTGCAATTATTGTGTGTTTATAGTATGGTTTTTGGGTTAATTTTGTGTGATGAATTTGTTGCTCTCAGTTTGATTAATGGATCATAAGGAATATTATGAATTTTAATTATGATAGCTTCACATGGAAATTTATTCAAGTTAATGGTATTTCATTTTCTTTGAGAAATCCAAGACTGACCATTGTACAGACCATCCCAACAGACAAATCATCCATACAATCCATTTGCTTGTGATCTCAAGATCAAGGGATATAATTAAATAATTGTTGTAACTATTTAGCAGAGTTTCCATTTTGAGAATTCATCTCATCTCTTACAGGTTGTCGGGTTTTATTTCTCTCTCCCCGTGTGTTTTACCACTTTCTTGAACATTTCCTCATTTCTTGCACCATCCATTAATTACCTGGGTGTTTTTATACATTATTGGGAGAATTTACATTGTGTGGGTCATTTTTAAATTATGTTGGGCCTTTTTAAATGGTGTTGGGCATTTGGAAAAATTTCTAGGAAAAGCACCTCACTGTTTCAAATTGTAATTTCATCTCCACACCTAATTTTCATTTATAATTCATTTTAGCTCTATCTGGGATGAGTTAACATTGTCGGGTCGATTCTTTTAATTGTTGGAAGCTATTCTCTAATGCTATGCACCCTAGGTTCGAGTTGGATGTTGGAGTTATTTTTTGAGTCAAATTTACATGGTATGGACATTATATCCTTACTTGGGTTGTTTCCCATCCACCCAAATGACTTTACAATTCCTCTACAATTTTTATTCAATCCTGGTTGACTACACCCATCTCTAGATTATTAAACTCATCTCTAATCGACTCCATCTTGGGTAAAATTCACTTGTAGCCAATTTGTCTTCAAGTTGGCTCACTTGGTATCTCACACATCGTACAGATGTCCCAAGGGTTGTATGTCTTACCCTGATGGAATTTCACTCCATAGTTGGATAATTCCTCGCCCCCATGTCCATACGTCCTTTACCTAGCCAATATCTTGTTTGGTCGATTTTCTAATTCCCTTAGTCGACGAGATTTCTTTCTTGGTTGATTTGACTTCAATATTGGTTGAATTGAATCCTTTCCAATTGAGTGGCCTTGCAATTAACTAAGGTTAATGGATGGTTGATTCGTATGCATGAGTCTATCTCTTTTCATTAGGGTCGAATCCCATCTATTTAGACGCTCTATTTCTTGTCTAGTCGACCATACATTTCCCTAGGACACTTATATATGTACCAGTCGACTTAATTACCCAAGGTAAACTTATCCCAGTCAAATTCCACTCTCTTGGTCGACTTAGGTTGTACCTTGAGTCAACCTCATTACCCTGGTCAACTACTCTCCCTTTTCTTGGTCGATATACTATCTGGTCGACTTCCATCTATACCTAGTCAATTTTTCATCATGAGGTCAACTTCATAGTGATTGGTTGATTTGTTACCTCTGGTTGACTAGTCTCCCACATAGTTAACATCCTTCATGTGGAGCTGAGTCAACTTCAAATCATTGGCAGACATATCTATACTAAGGAATGGTTTGAAGAAAATAGGCTATGGGAAGGTTGTCGAAAGTGAGAACAGATTTACAGGTGGACAAGAATTGTAGGACTTCCTTGCATTTATAGTTGATTCACACTATCCTGGATGAATTTTCCATAGCTTGGGTCAACTCATTAAAGGGTTGGTCGATTTAATTCAAGACTATTTGTTTGGTTGATTGTAGGCAATAATGCATTTTTGCAAGTAATAATGTATGAATCCCATTAATTATTTCCATTGCTAGCTACTACTTGTGTTCCAGCTAAATTGAAGTTGAATATATTTCATCCACTAAAAAATTACATATATATTTATATAGGTTCAATGAATATAGGTCTAGTAGCTTTTATAAAGATCGAAATCCTTGTTTAATCCTAAGACAAAGACCATAAATTAAATCTATGCATAGTATTTGTGTTGGTGAAGCGAGTGGGCTATGATCCCCTCATTTACAAATCACATATATAAACATAAATAATTCATGACACATCAAATAAAATACTTATTTTCAATAGTTCATCACTCTAGTAGTGTGAGGGTAAGTGAGGGAGATGGATCCAAACTAACTACTTGGGGAACATCTACCTCTTGATCAAAATCTATAGAGCATAAGTTCTTGTACATACCTCTAGGGCCCATGAAGTAAGGCATGTTTCTAAATATAAAATCCTTATCTTCCTTAAGCTCAAATGGGAAGGTGTAGAAACCTCTTCCACACAGAAAAATAAGAGAGCTTCCCATTAATCAAGGCCATCCAATTCTTTTGCAACTGTAGATCCATTACATGAAGGGAGGGCCATAGACTTGTGAATTGAGGGAACATTCAGTGAGGGTTATAAGCTTCATGTGAGTAATAGTGGGTGAAATAGGTACCTATAGAATTGAAACTAATTACTTCACAATATGGGAGGGAGAGGGTTTCTTGCTGAGGAGCTACAATGGAAGCCACAAATGCTTGGAAGGTGATCACATCCATTGAAGGGGGAGGGGAGCCAAAGGGGGATTCCCCTTCCTATGCCATCGCTAGAGGGTTGAGAATGAATTGAAAGTAGCCAAGTGTCTATGGTTTTTAGAATGAAGCGTTTCAATCATATCCTAACATATATTTTTAACATTAGCTTCGACATGTGATGCAATATTACCTTATGTTGTGGGGAATCATACCCTAGGTTTTCCCATGAGTTTTTTCTTGGTAAAAAAGGATGTAAAGAGGATACAATTATTTCATTTTAGGAAAACTATCTCTCTCTCTCATACAACTAATCTTAATCCTAAGTTTGATATCCAAGGGGCAATAAATGGTTAGTAATAATCTTGGCACTATGGAAAAATAATTTATAGTGAAACCTTAGCATAAAATAGAATATCTCTTTGTTAAATAAAAATAAATAATAAAAGTATGACTAAGATAAGTATAACAAAACAATTGCATGTGAAAGTAAAATTTCCCTAATGCATTATAAGATATAATATTCAAGAAAATAGTTTCATTAACACAAATGCATAACAAATCTTTGTGCAAGGTTGAGACTCAAGAATAATCATTAATATTTAACAATAATAAATTAAATATTCTATGTTTCTCTTCATACAAGTATATTTATGTTTATAGTAGTATGGTAGTAAGAATTTGAACTAAAGTATTCACATAGATATGTGTATTGGTGCAATGTACTTAACCCAAAAACTTCATAGAAATCACATAAAATGTAGTGCAAAACCAAGAACACAAGAGAAAATAGATAAACCCTGAGAAATATCTCTTGATAATAAAAAATAGAGAGCTAAGTTCATTTGCCTCTTCAAGCGACAACCTCCAAGAGAAAATCTCCAATTACAATAACCATTCTTAAAAAAACATTAAATAACCTTATACTCAATAGATATCTATCCATAGAGAATATTAACCACCTACGGGGCCACTTATAATGAGGGTTGACTAACTAATATGGCCCTTATTAATAGAGAGGACCCCTTTTATAATGAGTGACTATTAACTAACTATTTAATGGGTCTTATTCAAGGA
Source organism: Picea glauca (assembly GCA_000966675.3). NCBI lineage: Eukaryota > Viridiplantae > Streptophyta > Pinopsida > Pinales > Pinaceae > Picea > Picea glauca. The sequence goes on along the minus strand of JZKD02S1594802.1, from coordinate 740,007 downwards.
ATGTGGCTTCATACATTCATAAAGTATCTAAGCAAGGGGGGATATGGTAGGACCCTAACACACCATCCCCCTTTGAAAGAATCATTGTCATTAAGAATGAAGGTGAGGAAATTGTTGTAGAATTGTTGTTGGTTCCCATGTGGGATCTTCTAGTTTCATATTTTTCCACTAGAACAATACTTTCCTAATCATGTGTTCATGCAATTGATGCTCTATTGTACCCAATATTGTTTATGGATGGAGAGAAATGGAACCTTCTTCATCAAGTTATGGTAGGTTGGTACACACTTTGAAATTTCATCCCACAACCTTATTCAAATAGGACATATGAAGGGATGGATGAAGCTTGGAGTGTGATGGGAGAGCCAGTGTGTAGGTGACTTGACCAATGCATTGTATGATCTAATAGTGACCATAGAACTTATGAGATAGCTTCTGAGGAACTTTATCTTTTAGTGATGTATATTTATAAGGTTGTAGGAAAATAAACACTTTCTCCCCTTTAACAAATGAATGCTTAGATATATGTTGATCAACTTGTTGTTTAATTTGATTTTGTGTCATGACCAAGTTGTCCTTAAGGATAAAGATAATGGTTTTTTTGGTGTGGATCATTCTATCTACTACATGAACCTTGGAGGTTCCCAGTACATAGGATGCCACTGGAATGGTTTTGGGCCATAAACAACTTCACATGGTGTCATTTTGGTAGCTCCGAGATAAGTGGTATTGTACCACCATTTGGAAAAGGGAATCAATTGTGCCCATTGGTGTGGCTTTTCAGAATCAAAGTATCTCAAATAGTTTTCTAAGAACTTTTTGACCACTTTTTTTTTACCATCAATTTGAGGATGATATGTAGTTCTCGTATTACCTTGAAGTTTAAACATATCTTGCCAAAATTTTCTGGTGAATATGGGGTCCCAATCCAAGACAATGGAAGTGGGCATACCATGTAGCTTAAATATTTTATCCATGAAGGCCTAGGAAACTAAGGAAGGAGTGAAAGGATGAGCTAAGGCACAAAAATTAGAAACTTTTGAAATATGGTCAACAACCACCATGAGATTGATTTGTTTCCTTCTTTTGGGAGTCCCACAATAAAATCCATTGAAATATCTATCCAAATCTATGTTGGGATTGGTAGTGGTAGAAGTGCCCCTAGTATCTTCACTATCTCTCCCTTATTTCTTTGGAAAGCGTCACATGATGCTATCAAATCTTAGATATTTATTTTCATGCCATCCCATAAGAATAAATGCTTAGATATTTCATAGGTTTTATAAATCCAAAGTGAAATTATATTAGTGATGAATGTAACTCATCTAAGACTCATTGTTTTAGGGTCAAAATCTTTTCCATAACATTGCACACTTTATACCACAATGTATCTTGTTTCAATGTATAAATTTTAGGTGGGTTGGGATCTACCTGAAGCAATCAGATGAGCTACCTTAAAGTATTGTTTTATATCCATTCCCTGTGGGCTTTTTTCAGCCATCCTAGAATTGGTAATGATAAGGCAAGGAGTGACCTATCCTTGTCAAATTGTCTGGATAAATAATCAACCATAACATTATCTTTACCCTTTTTATATATGATATCATAATCATATTTCAACATCTTGGTGACCCATTTATGTTTCTCTAGTGAAGACAAGAATTTTTTGAGGAAGTACTTCAGACTATGATGGTCAATATTGATCTAAGAAATCCTCCCTATGAGATGTGGCCTCCAAGTCTCCACTGCATGAAGGATAGCCATCATTTCCTTCTCATATGTGGATTTTCCCAAATTTTGGTCACAAAATTTCTTATTGGTGAATGTTAAGGGGCATCCTTCTTACATCAATATTTTTCTGAAACCTCTTCCTAAGGAATTACATTCTAATACAAAAGTCTTAATAAATTCAGGAATTTCTAATACTAGAGTAGTGCACATGCAATCATTTAAAGCGATGAAGGCCTATGCTACTACCTCACTCTAGACAAAGGCATTATTTTTTAGTGAAGTTAGGGGAGATGAAATTTTTCCATAATTCATTTTTCTATAGTAGCATGTAATTACTAAGAATCCCTTCAATCTCTTTAGTATTTTGGGATGAGGTCAATATTTCATAGCCACCACTTTCTTAGGATCAACTCGTAATCCCTCCTAAATTACAATGTGACCTAAATATTCAACCTTAGGATCCCCAACAACACATTTGGATCACTTCACGAATACTTGGTTGTATCTCAAGAGTTTCAAGGACTTATAAACACGATCTATGTGTGATTCCCAGGCTTTACTGTAGATAGAGATATCATTGAAGAAGACTATAAAAACATTACATAGGAAGGGTTTGAAAATATTTTTCATGAATCTTTGGAGAGTGGCTAGAGAATTACAAAGTCTGAAAGGAATCATTAGAAACTCTTAATGATATTCATGTTTCCTAAAGTTTGTCTTAGGGATTTATATCTCTTGCATATTGATTTGGTGGTATCTTGAACGTAGATCAAGATTAGTGAAAAACTTTCTCCATGAAGTTCATCTAGGATATCGTCAATAATTGGGATGGGAAATTTGTCCTTGATTGTCAACTTATTGAGAGCTCTAAAATCAAGACACATGCACCAAGTTCCTTCCTTATTTAAAACCATCACTACTGGTGATGAGTAAGGTCTTGTACTGGGATGTATGAGCCCCACCTCCAATAGTTCCTGAATGATATTTTCTATTTCATTGTTTTGTGCAAAAGGGTGTTGATAAGGACATGCATGTAGTAGTTGACTTATTATAATCAAGGGAATGCCATGGTCATGATATCCTCTATAAGGGGGTGAACAATTTAGCGTCTCAAAGAATTGATGATGTTTGTTGAGGACTAGATGCAAGTGTAGGTTGATTTCTTGTGTCATGTTATCCATAACTTGTATGGCATTAAATTCGACAAAAATACCAGAGTGGTATTTCTTTAATAACTTCTCCACGTGCCAAGAGATGACTATTTCAGGAGATTAGGCTTGAATCCTTCAAAGGATGTGTACATGAACCTCTTTAGTTTAAATCATATAGAGCTCTTTGAAATCCATGGTGGTTGGTCCCAATGTGTGTAACCATTTTGGCCCTAATACTATATTACAACCACCCATATTGATTGAAAATGGAGTTTTGAGCTAATAGTCTCCCATCTAGAGTTTGAAATTTTTACATATTCCCCCACATTTCATCATACCTCCATTGGCAATCATGATTTGAAAGTTTTTCAATCGGTGTACAAAATAATGGGGTTCTTCTGCCACTCTCTTGTGAATGAAATTGTGAGTATTTCCACTGTCAACTAGGACTATGAATTTTCAATTCTTGATGTAGCCTATGCGTTTCAAGGTGTGTGGACTTGAAATTCTAGATAATGCATGCAAGGAGATTAGGGGTTCTTCATGAGGGAATGGAGGTTCAATACCCACTTGATTATAAGTGTTGGTGTCTTCAACCTGTAACTATGTTGTCTCTTCAATAATTGTGTCTTTTGTCGGGGCATTAGTGGTCATATCAATTTGAAACAATTTATGTTCTTTACACCAGTGACCTAAATCATATTTTTCATCGCAATGATATAAAAGTATGTGTCTTTGGTGGTATTCCATTTATACTAGAAGAAAAGTGTTGTAATTTCAAGGGATGAGTAGGAGTTGTGCTTAGGGAATTACCCTGAGGAGGAAAAGTGTGGGGAATGGAGGCTAGATTTTATGTTTTTGCATTGATCTCCATCTCTACTTCTAGGTCCCTTCAACTCACTTCCAACCATGTAGAAGGATGATAAATTCAAACTTGTGCTCAAATTTCCTCCTTGAGGCCACTAATGAAGCATACCTTATAGAAATAATCTTTTAGGTTATCTATATAGATGGATAAGTTCTCAAAGGATGCCATAAATTTGATGACTAAGCCTGTTTTTTGTAACTTGGTAAGCCAACCCAAATGGTGAGTATCTCTCTCGAAACATGCATGGATAGATTTACTAAAAAACTGACTCTAGGTGATGCATCTCGCATAGGATTTTTTTTTTTCCATTCCCACCATTTCCATCATGTCATATCTAAATACATGACCCCTACCCCAAGTTTCCTCAAGTCATCAATAATGTCTTGGAGAGTGAAGTGATGCTCCATTTGGGCGAACCATCATGATGAGTTATAATAATCATACTTGGTCAATTCCACCTTAGGTGAATGGTTCCATGTGTTATTATCCACTGATATTTTGATGTGTGGAACCAAAGAGGGTTGTGGTTGGATAAATAGTCTTGATTTAGAATTTGTTCCTGGTGTGGCCCAATTTGTTGTGCATTCTACTAGTTTTCTTCTAGTATGCCTTGAGCTATCATACCCAACAACTTCTCATTCAACATATTACTAATTTGGCTAGGTTATGCTAATTGTTTTGCTCAAACTTCTAATGCATATTATTATCCAAATTCTCATCTAGATTCTTATGCAACTTCTTATCCAACCCATTTATGTTCTCCTAAATTTTCTTAATCTGACCTTCCATGAATTCCAACTTGCCTACAATAGAGTGGGTGGTCATGTTGTCTAGGGAAGTATGAGGTGGTTTATAGGGATCCTTCATGGGTGAGATGATTGAAAAAGGTTATCAGGTATTGAGGACAAGGGAGTGTCAAATTCTATATCTTTCTAATATACGTGTAGGGTCCAACAATAGTACTTATCTCAATATCCCAGGACACTAACTAAGGAGGCCCAGGTGTGCCCTTATCCATACTACTCGACTACTTAGATACTAGAGAGTGATCTCCTCGAGTGTTGTTATCGATGTACTATAGAAACAATATATCCAATTAGCTTATATAAATATGGTTTCAAGTATACCTAGGGGACTTGTTATATACTTGAGGGTACATGGAACTGAGATTACATATATAGGTATTTTCTGATGTGGTACTACTTGAAGGGGTACTAACAGGGGTTACAAGGGTTTACAACAATGTGATTCCACTTGTATTTATTGTGTGTATTCTTCCTCAACCATAGTTTTATCCATTGAATGATAGACCACTGTGTTATTTAAATATCCTGGAACAAGTCACTAAAAAAAATAAAATTTAATTTAGGATCTTTTCGACCCAGGAAAAAACTCTTAAATTCACCAGAAATAAACTTATTTGTTCAAGGTATGGTTTGAGGCCAAAAATGTTAAATGATTACAACTTCTGCTATACTTCTTAGATTGGCTATTAGGACCCCAATTATGAAATGCCACATCTTCTCTAGATTCACCATCACTAGTTTAACTGAAATCTGTGCACCCTATCAAAAGATATTCGATCCTCGAAATTTGTGGTCATCACTAGAAAAAAACCTTTAAAAGGGGATGATTTTAAATCAACGATATCTCCACTTCTTAGAATCTATTTTGGATGACGTTTTTTTTTAAATTGGGTAATTTTTTGAGAGGAATTCAGGTATATGAATGGTTCCTTCAAATTATGCAAAACAAAGTTCCAAAAATCAACCTAAATTCCACCATCCTCTTTTTTCCATAAAATATATATGAAAAAAAAGTGTTCCCCACTTCGTGCCCAAGAAAGAGATATGATTCCAATTGTATTGTACACAAACCCAAAATTCCTAGAAATCACATAAAATGTAGTGAAAACTGAAGAACATAAGATAAAATAGATAAACCCTAAGAAATATATCTAGATAATAAAAAATAGAGAGTTATGTTCACTCACCTCTTCAAGGAAGCAACTCTTAAAGAAACGCTCCAATTACAATAACAATTCTTGAAAAACATTATATAATATTCTACTCAAGATATAGCTATCCATAGAGAATCTGAACTACCTACGATCCCACTTATAATGAGAGATAACTAACTAATTTGGGCCTTATTAATAAAGAGGACCCTTTTTACAATGAGTGGCTATTAACTGAATATTTAATTGACCTTATTCAAGGAATGTGGCTTCATACATTGATAAAGTAACTAAGTAATGGGGTTAGGGTAGGACCCTAACAATTGGGTTTTCTTCATAATGAATCAAAAGGGAGAAATATTATAGAAATATATAGAATATTTTTTTTTGCATTGATATTGATCTATAGAGAGAATTGACTCTATATTGGATAGAATATGACAAAGAGAACAATTTGTGTATTGAAATTTGGTTTATTGATGGTTCCATGTGTCATTCACATGGACAACATAACTCTAACTGGGTTGGACAGAAGCCCCATTCGAAGCCAATTTTCCCATTTTGGTTTCCAGGGTAAACACCATGTCTTGTGTGATGAATTTTCTCAATGGTTGTGTTAATAGGTGTGCTTGAGTAATTGGTAATACAACTATGTTTGAATTCTTTGTTAGATATGTGCTCTTGACCACCTATAAATTGATATCCTAGATCCTAATTCTCCCATTCCCCATCTTGAGAAAAAGGATGAAGCACCTCTGTGAGGGAAAAATATCCCCCCAAGCTTCCAATGAAACTAAGATACAATGGGGGGTAGTTCCACCTCAACCAAAAAACTCCTATAATTGAAATTAAAACACCTAGAACAACTATGCTTTCCACACTAATATCACATTTGAACCTTCTTGACCACAAGTATAACACTACAGTCACCACCCCCAGTATTAAACCCTTCTTACCACCCAATATTGAGACAATTAATAGGGATAAAAGAAAATAACCAAAAAACACTAGGATAAAAACCAAAGCCACAAGTAACAAGGATACCTTGAAACCAATAGTACACTACAAATGGGATTATTTTTGCATAATCTCAACAAAGGGCCAGTTTCCACCAGACCCTTCAAAACTTTACGTAGACCAAATGGAGCCCCTCCCACTAAATTCATATGTGCACCATTCCTAGAAGGAGACACCCCCACCACAAAACCCAAATTCTCTTCTCCAAAAATAAACTTATCCATAGGAGAACTAGAGGATTTCCCTAGGGAGGTTGCTCCCACAAGGAGAGGCTTGAAACCATAGGAAAATATAATAACCTGAGAAATATTCTCACTGAATATGTATACCCCTCAACAAGATCTTAGACCAATTCACTCAAAGAATAATTCCTATTATTATAACAATCTTCTCTTTCCTGAGCCATGATAACCCAGTATATCTGATCATAATCCTCATTAATGTTT
>JZKD02S1594802.1:681973-704079 GCA_000966675.3 Picea glauca | reverse complement strand
AACCACAAGACAAATCCTTCCATGTTAGGGACCTTAGACTCCTCATGCTCCCAAGTTTCAGCTAGACAAATAATATCAATATCACTTGGGATCCAACTTATCATAGGACCTTTGCACCATGGAAAGCCACGACAATTCCAAAAAAGGATCCCAAGTGTCCAAAATTCCTATTTATTATAATCCTTCTGGTCTTTATCCCTAACAATGGCTTTTCGATTTCTAATTATTGCCCATTTTCCTTATTTCCTGGCTTTTTTTACCTTTTGAACTTCCTTCCTTAATTCAACTTGGTCTTCTAGAATGAGGTCTTCATTTATAAATATTCCTGACCCTTTTAAGCTCGGAGATTTACTAAGTATGCTATATTTATGGTCATTACAACTTACTTTGACACGGATCAACCTATCTTTGTGATCAATTATTTTTCCTAGCCTCTTTGCTTCTATGAGGTAAGTTGTATCAATTTGTGATTTATTTTTTAATTCTTCTTTTAATATTGCTAGTGTATCCTCCTCTTGTTGTTCTTTTATACCAAAAATTATGAGGTTCAAGTCTCTTTTGTTACGCTCATGGTCCAATTCGATTAGCTTATTCATTTCCTCTTTGATTACATTAGATATATCATATAACATTGATATCATACATAAATATAGATTTAATTTGGTTATTAAAACATTTACATAGATAACAAATTAAGTAAATTGGTTTTGTAAGGAGTTATATATTGACCAAGTCCAAGTGTCATGTTAAATAGAAATAGAAATTTAATGTAGAAAATGTTTTAAATATGGATATATAAATTTTTATCGTTTTATAAGAATGGAATGGGGATAGCTAGAGCGGTTTAGTGCTTTGAGTGTTATGCACGAGGCCTCAGGGTTTATTCTTTGAGATTTCTACCTTGTTGTATGCCTCATTCAACATCCATGTTGGGTTAGGTGTCATAATATTAGCACACACTAGATACCATTCACAAAAGTAGAAAAGTTCCCGGATGTTGAATTAGGTGTCATAATATTAGCACACACCAGGTACCATTCACAAAAGTAGAAAAGTTCCCAAGAGTTTCTCTATGAGTCATATTAGAGGTGTAGATCCATGCAAAATTATCAATGCAACATGTACATTATAATGGTTGGATTTGGCACATATTAGAGTGACAATTTGGTAGCATGTCACAGTCATACTAAGTTCTCAACCATAGAGTTCTAGCATTGTGACCTAGTCACATTATTTTAGAGTTTGATCATGTTTATACTTTATTGCAAGTTATCACTGCATGCATGCAACTAACCATTGATACTCATAGCTCACTTTAGCATAGGTGTATTAATATGGATGGAAAATTTCACATATAATTTTCTATGTCATCTTAGGATTTTAAAAATTTAGAATCTGGAACTTCACTAAAAAGGTTTTATAGAAAAAATAAAAATATGACTCCTTTGAGACTAATTTCAGGACTATTCACAAACCCTAACTTCCACATATATATCTAAAACTATAACAACCTAGAACCTTAAATTTGAAATGAATGTAATTCGCTATGTCTCCTTAGTCTCATCAAAAAATTGTGGTTTGAATCGTTGTAGAAAAAAAATTATACTAAAAATTCCTAGATGTATCAGTTGAAGAAAAAAAAACCTACGATCAATGATATGACTCCAAATGTTATGAAAGAATTCCTTGAGAATGATAAAAATCAATGAATACCAATCCACTTTGAGGGGGAGACCTCCTTTTATAATATATTCAATGTATAATGAGATAAGATGATCCTAAGACTCGGTCTCCTTGGTATATATATAGGAGACAAAGGGTACATTATAATGAAAAGGGTACAATGAAGGATTCTATTCTACCTACTAATATAACACTAGAAATGTAATAATTCATTATCTAGGGATTAATAAGGGATTTTATACTTAAGATGATGGAAGTGTGGTGAATCTGGGAATTACAAAAGGGACTGCAAGTTGAAGGTTGGTGGGAAAAGTCAAGGATATGATGAGAATAAGTTGAATGGAGGAAATATTTCTCCAGACAAAGGAGGAGACATGTATCTGGCATTGACCAGTACACATTTGGAGCATGAAGTTTGGTTCATCGATTTAGGAGCATATTTTCATTTGACATCTCGTAGGGAATGGTTCTTTGAATATGAGAAATATGAAGGAGGAGATGCATTATTGGGGGATGAATCGACAACCAAAATTTTTGGATGAGAAAGTGTCTGACTAATCCTATAGGATGGGAGGAATATAACTCTTAAAAGTGTGTTGCATTTTTTTTGTTTAGCAAGAAATATAATATATGTTAGAAAAATGAGTGTTGGCACAAGGGTAGACCCAGGGTTCAACTCTAATAGCGCACCAACAAACCCTAACTACTAGCCCTTTCGGAAACACCTACGAGGAAGATGTAGTCTCACCCGGAGTAGCAATAGGGAGTTGCAGAACACAGGTGTCTACAACCAGAGGAAATGAAAAGTGGATCCAGGACAACAACACACAACAATCTAGACATTCCTTACCCTTCCTAAGCTTACTTCACAGGTTCTATCTCTGATCTAACACAATAATGCAATAACAATATATCAGATGGCTAATAACACAACATCAATCACAAAGAACAACAATATATACGTGGTTCACGCTCTCCCTAAGGCTACGTCCACATAACTGTGTTTCTTGATATATTATGTGAAAACATACAATTTTATCTATGCACTTAGTTGTAGATATCTCTCTCTCTCTCTCTTCCTCTCTTCCCTCCCTGCGCACCCAGCTGCAGGGTTGATCTTCGCACCCAGCTGAAGATATTACAATATAGACTCAATATCGTTCTCAACAACAATAATAGCAGTGACTAACAATCAAATATTGAGCAACCCCCCTCGACTTTCCTAGACCTTTATTTATACATAACATGACCACAGTCTAGGTATCAAAACATTAGATCCAAAACCCTAGGTCCACTTGACTCGTGCTTTAAGGGCTTTTCCAGCCTGTCTTTCCTTATTTTCCATGAGGTGCTCCAAAGCACCTGTTGATGTCTCCTTTCATTTGTTGAGTTGTCCACGATCCACTTTCCTTACTGATTTATCTTCCTCGATCTTCTCTTCCAACGGCTAGTTTTTCCTTTATTTTCTCCTTCTTTTCTGCTTCTTTTCCCACTTCAGCCCTTCCTTGGTTTATGTACCTTCTGTGCAGTTCGTGCTTCTCCTTTATTCCCTAATCTTCGCTTCCTTTCATAACCAAGGGAAAAAAGGCCCCCAACACTGTGACTCATCCTAAGTCACTACAAGACTGAACCTTATGTTTTACATCGACTGCAGACTGCACAAAGTAGCCTGTTCTTTCTGCTTGATCCATCCCTTTCTTGTGCAGAATGTATTTTCAGTGTCTCGTACCCAATTTCAACTGCACCTGATACCTATATCCTTCTTCCTTATGCTTTTACTAAGAGCTGCGAGGCAGCTGGTTGTCATAATACAATTTCAATCGATTCCCATTTACCAAACCTTCTTTCCATTATCCATTAAGGGTCTCAATTGTGCAACTCCTCCTTCTATAACATAGGCAACCTCAAATGGCCCTAGCCAATGTGTCTTGAACTTCCCTGGATGCTTCATGAACTTGTTGTCATATAAAAATACCAAATCTCCTTTCTTGAATGCCTTCCTCTTGATGTGTATATCATGATAAGCCTTCTCCCTTTCTTTCTGTACCTATTGATGAAAGCCTATAATGAACCTGTCTTCCTCTAGTTCCAGTAACTGTGCAAGCCTATCTTAAACAGCGTCAGTGTCGTCCATACCTGTAAATGCTACAATTCTTAAGCTAGGAACCAAATATTCCATAGGTACCACTACCTCCAAGCCATATACCAACTTAAATGGAGTTTGTGTTGTCAACTTCTTGCAAGTAGTTCTATAAGCCCATAATGCTGCTGGAATTCTTAAATCCCAATCATCTCTGTTAACACTACAAATCTTAGTCAATGTTGTCTCCAATATCTTATTGAAAGCTTCGACTGTACCATTCGTATGTGGGTGGTATGGATTTCTCCTCTGATGGTGAACTTCAAATTCTTGAGTCAGGGATTCAATAGTTTTATTGATGAAGTGTGTGCCTTGGTCACTCATGAGGATCTTCGAGCATCCAAATCTGGTTATAATATCCTCAAAGATGAACTACGCAGTTGTGGCTATACTACAGTCCTTAACTGCTCTTACTTCTTCTCATCTGGTCAAATACTCAGTCGCAGTGATAATGTATCTATCTCATGTGTGCCTTCCTGGTGGGTTAACCCACAAATTCAATGGCCCACTTCTCGAATACTTGTAATGTTAATTGCGGTGCCAAAGGAATCTCATCCCTTCTAGAAGGCTTTCCTAATCTTTGACATACATCGCAGGCTTTGTATTATTCCTTAGCATCCTTATGTAAAGTAGGCCACCAGAGGCCTGTTCTGAGAACCTTCTGCATTGTTTCTTTCCCTGCATAATGTCCTCCTGTGATGCCTTCATGTGCTTCTGCAAGAATCAATGGTCTTCCTTCCTCCATAACACATCTTCTCAAGATATCATCTGGTCCCATCTTATACAATTGTCCAGCTATAAGTTTAAAGTCAGATGCACGGACTACCAACTATTTCTTTTGAATGACTGTTTACTCACGAGGTGTCATTCTTGTGGACAGGAACTGAATTATCTCAGTGAAGTGATAATCGACTTTCCTGATGGCCAACAACTGTGCATCTGGTAGTGTTTCCTCCAAGTTGGTAGGTTCCTCTCCATGTTCCAACCTAGATAAGTGATCATTTCCTTTATTCATCCTTCCTGGCTTGACCACAATTTCAAAATCATACTCCTGGAATAATAGTAGCCATCTTCATATTCTTCCCCCCAACACTGGCTTGTTGACTAAGTATTTCAATGAAAAGTGATCAGTGAACATCTCAAAATGTCCTCCCAACAAATAGTGTCTAAATTTCTGCAGTGCATATACCATAGCCAAGCCTTCTCTTTCAGTCGTAGTATAGTTCCTTTCAGCTGTAGAAAGCTTCCCGCTAGCAAAGGCTATAGGTGGTCAATGTCTCCTGCACCTGGTTGTGCTAAAATTTCTCCTAATGCAATGGATGAAGCATGGACATGAATATTGAACTCCTTACTCCAATCTGGAAAAACCAAGATGGGCGCAGTGACCATTTTTTGTTTTAGTGCGTCGAAGCTCTGTTGGCATTCTTTTGTCCATTGGAACTTGCTATCTTTCTTTAAGATCTTCTCCATAGGTGTTTTTATATGTGCATAACCCTTAATAAACTTCCTATAATATATTGTGTTCCCCAATGCAGTGCGCAACAGTCTAACTGAAGTGGGAGGAGGTAGATCAACAATTATGGAAATCTTGGAAGGATCCACCTGTTGGAGCCGCCTTTTTCAACTGGTTTAAATGTAATTTTTAAAGTCAAGTGTTTGTCTTTAAGTTCTCCTTCACTTCGTGACATTTACAACCTAAAATTTTCAGTAGCCCCGACATGCGAAATAGTGAAGGTTTTTATGTTTCATAAGTCACCACCTTTTATTGTTAAATGAAAATTTTTACTTTTTGTACCTCAGGATATTGCGCTTCGGGAGTTACAAGTCACAATATTTACAAGCCCTGATGTGTGAGGTCACGAAATTTTTTTTAAATCTTACCTCAGGTTAAAGCTAAGAGTAAAATTCTTTAAACCCCAATCAAGTGTTGTCGGGATTTCGCATCTCGACGTTCACTCTCTCCAAAAGCATTACCGTCATAACTCCGATAGGCGAAGCCACAATACTTCTACATAAGTAACCCGAGTTAGTGTTAGGGGTGGTTAGTTTTGACCATGGTTAAAGCCTGTCGGGATTTCGCGACTCGATGTATGCGCCTCCCAAAAGCTATACCTTCGAAACCCCGAGTGGAGAAGTCGTGATATTGCTCAAATATTAATTAATTAAAACACTTAACCCAGTTTATCTTCTAGTTTAAATAGATCACATCATCACGATATTGGTATTTCACGACTTGGCATACTCTCCTCCCGGAAACTATACTTTCGAAGCCCCGAGTCGCGAAGTCGCGATATAAACTAAAACATGATTAATTAAACACTTAATCATGTTTACATTCTTTCTTAACTAAATCCAATCATCACGATCTCGGGCTTTAGAGGCTCGAAAGGTTAGAATCAAAAATCCCGATAAGGCGAACGCCGAAAGGTTGATTAAAGTTTAAGAAAGACTGATTAAAGAAGCTAAGCGAGCTTAAGCATTATTTAATGCAAATAATAATATGCACAGTCTACGAGGTAAATTTAAATTTTCCTTATGCCAACTTGTGTCACGAACCGTCGAAATTTATGGCATTAATTGGGAATGAGGCAAAGTGGCAAGTAAGGATATGGTTTTTATTGCTAAATCTGTCTCTAAAATTGATTTGACCGTTCTGTTCATAAGGACGTTGAGGTTTTAAATGGTTGAAGATATAGATCTTTTTCTTCCGTGTCACAAAGCTCATTTCTATTTTACACAGAGAAACTTTCCTTAGCAAACTGATTTCTTTATGTATACATATTTTTATCGCAGGAGAGCTAAATCAGAATCCCCAGTCATGGCCCCATGAAAAGCGTCCAAGGCAAGTGCTGAGATTTTAGGGCAAGGCTCGGATAATGTTTTTGATACTTCACCCTGAAGCGTTGATTCAGTCAGAACCTGGTTGTATATTTCTGAGATTCTGTAGTCCGTATTGGTAGATTGTTCAGATGATTCTAGTGACAATGAGAAGGACGACCTGGCCACCAAATACAAGATCGTTGTCCAAGCAGAAATGCATAAAGTAGTGGCCAAGTCACATCTGCTTCCTTACTATGATATGATCCAATGGGTGCTAGACCATGTAGATATCCCAACCAGAACCATCGTCATCGAGCAGAAGGTCACTATTAGGACCTTTAGACTGGAACAATTGCAGGCAATGTACAAGTTGCCACCCATGTCGAATTTCACATACAATGCCGAGTTTCTTGAGGATTTTAAACAAAAGGAATGTGAGCAATACGGCAAAAGCTTATCTGATTTGATCAAGGATTCGGTCTCACACCCTGCGAAGTTTAGGGCCGATAGCAACGGAATTTATTCCATATCTTATTTGGAACCACGGTTCAAATACATAGAAATGATGACCTGTAGATTGTATGGGAGGGAAGACACCACACATTTTTTCCTCCCATGGGTGCCTTTGATACATACAGTGGCAGAAGGTTATTCCTTCGACTGGGCTAAACTGTTGTCAGATAGTCTGACCAGTCATATTACAGAGTATCGGATGCAGAGGGTGAGCGGGAAGGCCGCTTCATTCTTTATGTCTGCATACATCATGGATGTTGTGTTTTTCGTAACGCCTTTTCCCTTAATGAGATGGAGTTGGGCTCCATCGAATGTTGAGCCTATCCACGTCTACCATTCAAAGCTTTGGGAGGAAAAGGCTTCAGATTTCATATATGAAATTTTCAATTGGGTAATGGTACTGATGCATGTCACCATCTTCGGTAATCCACCACCTAGGATCTCAGATAGCATCACGGTAAATTTTAGCAGTGTGGCCGACTGGTACATGGAAGAAGAATTTTCATACCTCAGGGTTTTCAACACTTCTGTCCCTCTGCATGCTCTACCATTATTTATACCCGATAGGATAGCTTGTCGCAAGATCGCCAGGCAAACCGTGATTGGTGGCGTAAGCAAAGAGCTTAATGGATATTGAAAGAAGGTATGGCCACCATTTCCTATTCATTTGAACACCTATTCTTTATTAGATTTTGGGCAAGCAAAGGATGAAGCAACATCCTTGGAAGATATTAAATTGGGTCACATTGAATTTAAGAAACACGACCCACACAAGGTCGTGAGTAATCACTTGGCTAGTTGTGGCCTCAAAAGGTTTGAGCACGAGAATTCACCTCATGATGACATTTTTCGAGGCACGAGATCTTATGCCGAGGTTTTGGCTCGGATACAATCCCTATCACCCGAAGAGAGGGCCGATGTGTTCAAATTCCAAGAACATCAGCGAAGATGCCTTCCCCTAGTATTATGGGGTGAGAATACAACGACCGTAGGGGTGCAGAAAACGAAAGCCGAAGGCTCCAAAGATTCAACACCCAGCCGAGAAGAACACCAGGACAAGAAAGAGAAAATTGGGGGCCTGAAAAGGGAAGCCGAGACGTCCTACCCTCTGAGTGAGCCAACCTTGGTTGTTACTCCAGGGAAATCATCTAAGCAAGTCGGCAATCCCATCGTTTCTATTACCCCCCTACAGTCCACAAAAGGGGTCCCAGACGCAGGGTGGGTTTTCGGCCAAGAATTAACACCCATAACAATAGAAGAGATACCTCCGAATGAATTATTCTTTGATAAAAAGAGAAAGGTTGTTGTGAAACAGGAATTTTATCAAGAGGCAGGTAAGGTAGCCAAGAAATTTAAAATATTAGTCGATGGAAAAGATGTGAAGAAGCAAGAATTTGTGACTCAAATAGCAGGAACATTGGGGGCTTTCACTACAACCAACCAATATTCAGTCGGGACCCTAAAGGATCAGCTGAAGCGAAAAAATCATTTGATCAAAACATTAGAGGCTAAACTAGCTACAGCAGAGGCCACTACCACAAATCAGGCGAATATAAGTTTGGAACAAGCTAGAGTAGATGATCAAAAGGAAATTGAGCAGCTCAAAGTTGACCTCGAACAGACACAGCTCATGGCTCAGACAAGTCAGACACAGGTAGGCTAGCAAGGAAAATTGATAGAGCAGCTACAAGCTAAATTAGACTTCACTGAAAGCCAAGTAATTGATATCGGGATATTTCAATCCCAAGCTATAGAGATCAGAAAAAGAGTGTCGGTAGCTCAACAAGGCCTACTTGCTAAGGTAGAAATGATTCAAAACAACTGCCAACTCATTGATCAAGTATTGGAAAACCTCACTCTCAGAGAAAAATATGTTGGGGAGGCCCAAGTTGCTTTCCAGGAGGATATTATAGCCACGACGAAAAAGGAAACAGGTAGTAGTTCCAGGTTTTCTATCTCGGAGTAGACTCGAGGTAACATCTTGTTGAAAGAATGGGAGCGTGACATATCCGAAGGCAGACAACAAGCTAGAGAGATAAGAAAATCTTGTGAAGAAGCCTTTGGTTTTCTAGATGGAAGTTGGTTGGGTTCCGACGAAGAAGGTAGTACTGAAACACTGGGCCAGATCAATACAACCAAGCATCTGCTCAAGATCAAGGAAAATGAAGAAAGAGAATTGGCTGAAATATCACAAATAACCCAGATAAACATAGTCCAAATAGATAAATGGATGATTAAACTGAGTGTACAATTATGTTCTATCAGCGCCAAAGACCAATAGGTGGAGGGAAAGTTGCCAAAATTGGTGAGGGATTGTTACACTTTCGAGGCCAAAAATCAAGCAAAACCTTCTAAGTTAATATCCCAGCTGGTGGAGAAGTGAGTCATGTGCATAGAGCATGCGAAGAGGCAGGTTTCCGGTACCAAATAAGGACAGAAACCAAGAATTGAAACGATTAATCTCCTTTTTTGTAACCGAAAACCTCTGGAACGTTTGAGATTCCATACTTTAGAAATTTGTATAAATATACATTTTGTAGAAAGAACAAAGGGCTGGACCTATTTTGGTCGATTGTAATAGAGACCCTCCTTTTTGAATATTAATACAAAGAAATACGAAGACTCCTGATTCCATCAAGACTGTGTTATGAGTTTTTTTCCTCTCTGTTTTCTTGTTCAATTTCATTTCACACATATATGTTTGATGAATGTTACACTGCAATTTAGTAAAACCTCTACTGTGGTGATTAATTTTAATTGTCTATATAGTTCATAGTTTTTCCTCTGTATCGGCTATCAGCAGGTACAAGACATGTGGACTCATTAGATTTTCATATTTTGTGCATTCGTCAGATTCCTTCTCACCTTTTTCTTCTTCTGTTTATAGGGCGAGATTCTCCCTTGATAGGAGCCTCGTATTATAAACAATTTTATGTTTTTCTTGCATTTCACACACACCACTTATTTACTAGATAACACAGTTATGGGAAAAGGCCTTTGGTTTGTAATTTATCTTTAACAATTAATCAGATAGTTCTCTTTTATACAATCAAATTGAGACAACATTTAAAAACTTTAAAACTTTCTTTTAATTTTACTGTTCCTCTATGACTGTCCCTGTTGTAAGACAACCTAACATTGAGCTCGGTTTATCGGACCAAACACATATTGCTTTGAACCTTTTCGATACTATTCTTAAAACAGCCAATACCAGGGTAGAACTTGAGCATTTGTGGGCCGCGATTGAGTCGGATATAAACATCCAGGAACAGTTGGAGGCTAGACATCGACAACCTGGAAATCAACCTTAGCTTCTTTTCCCGAAGGTTGATGATTTCCCTTTCTTTATTCTTTACTCACTTTCGGATGCCTAGACACTGTACTTTCTAAGCCTTAAGTACAGACTCTAGAACAACACCACCAACAATCCCTATTTACACACAATATGCCCTGGCAGCACTCCAAAGGGTGAAAAGAAAATACACTTTTTCAGATTCAAGTCAATCTGACATTTCATACACTTATCTAACATCAATATCAAACATTCAATTTGGTCTTTCATTAGGCTAAAAACAATCCAATCATCAAAATATTCTTCCAAGAACTTATGTAGAAAGTCCTTAAATGATTCTACCACCACCCTGGAAAATATGGCTAGTGCATTATTCAAGCGAAAGGGAATCACTATGTACTGAAAAGAACCCCATTATGTTGCAAATGTGGTCTTATGTCGATCTTCCTTAGCAATCTTGATCCGATGATACCCTGAAAATCCATCTGTGAATGAGTAGACCTCATGTCCTCCTACATTATCTAGAACTTCATCAGTAAAGGGTGTAGGGAATGGATCATGTAGACATGCATCGTTCAAATTTCTTAGATCTACACAAATTTTGATTTGTCTTGTCTTCTTATCTTGGACCACCATAGGGATAATCCATTCAGATTCTTCAACAGGTTCTATGATTCTTGCTTCCAACATTCTATCCAATTCAATCCTAACTTTCTGCTTATATTTGGGATTCAGTCTATAAGGTCTTTGCTTGACAGGTCTTGCATCTGGTCTCAAGGGGATCTTCATTTCTCCCATGGGCCCTTTAATTCCCTTCATGTCTATGAACTTGGTTGGAAACAAGTCCTGATAATCATGCAATACTTTTGTGATCTTGTTGATAGTAGCATCATCCCAATAGTCTCCCACATTTGCTAATTTAGGTGTTTTCTCTGTTCCAATATTAACCTTCTTAATTTTAATGGGTTGTCCAATAAAAGGTAGTTCAATCCCTGGTCCTTCTATGTCTCCGTGACCTTCATTTTCTGCAATGTTTACATCTCTAGGGTCATCATCCTCAACAACATTAATATTGTAGCAATCATGTAATTGTTGAATAGGCACAGTCCATTCATCTCCTTCTTGGGTAAAAGGGAGGTTAGTTTCCTCCTCAAAGACCTTTTGTCTCGTAGTTTTTAAAGCTTGATCTACTTTAGGTACTGACTCTCAAATAAAAATGTAGCTATAAAGTTTTGAGTCATTCCATACCAGTCTGTAGTGATGAGACATAGTTCTTCTTGAAGACACCAATTGATAGGCGTAGTATCCAAGGTGTTAATGAACTTATGCACCCATTGTTCTTTAGGAATGTTTCCCCATGCCTCCTCACAACTTCGCATGTGGTCCTTAGGATAACTCTAGCCTATGAAATGAACTTCGTGTCCTTCTGCTTGGTCTGAAAAGCACACTATTAATAAGGTACGACACTGTTTCCACTCTGCGATGTTCCTCTTATGTTCTCACCACCATCTATCTGGTGTGGCTTTCAATGCCTCATCCAGTTCCAACATCCTTTGTTGTAGTGGTACCATTTTCTCAAATTCAGCTAGAAATGTCTCTAAATGATTTAAACCATCAAATGTTGGAATATTACTTACTTCGGTGCCAATCCAACAAAATTCTCTGGTCAATATGGCACATCATCGTGTGGAGACTTCATACATCCTGTTCTACCAATTTTCTAATGCCTCTTCTGTATCTAATGATCATGCACTTTCACTTTGCCAGCTGAGATTTCTATTTGTTGTAGGATTAATGTAATCTTGTTGTCTTGTTGTCATCTTGTAGATGCTCTCTATCTCATACGCGCGGTCTTCTTCCCTGATAGGTTATGTGTATCTGTGACCTTCATCTAGGTTCATAGGTGCGATGAATTTAAGGCCATTACCCTCAAATGTCATTCTTCTCTTCTTTAGGTCAACAATAGTCAAATTTTTGAAAGCCCAATCAATTCCTAACAGTGCAGGATAGGGACAATTATCATCAACAATTTCAATCACTTCGAAATATGGAAATGTCCTTATCCCATCAATGTCTATAGGGACATGCTCTAGTCTTCCAAAGGGGCTCACCACCTGCTGATTACCCATTCTAAGCCTGATAGGAGAATAAATCAATCTAGTTTTTCCCATCAGTGCCCAAGTATGATTTGTCATAACATTGAATTTTGATCCTAAGTCGAGGACCACATAGTCCACATCATAGTCTCCAATATGAGCACTAAGATGTAATTCCTTGTTTGTCCTTATCTTTCTAGATACTTGATGTATTGTTTTATTTAGCAGAGGATATAGCCTTCCTATCTCATATGGTCTTATCAAGTATTGTAGCTCTTGTACAACTCTTTCATCCTTAATCAAATTAATGCAAGTACACAAGAATTCCATAAGCTTGATTGCCTCTTTTCCTTTCCTGGGCGAGGCAGGTTGATCAAATGTCAGAGGAATTCCACATTCCCTTACTTCTGGTTGTGCCTTAGATGAAGATGCTTGTTCTCCTACAAATTCTGTCCTTGCTTCCTCAAAAGTGTGCCTCTCTCTCCTTGGGTCAAACACATGTTCCTTCTCTGCATCTCTTCTGATCCCTGATCCTTCTGCAGTATTTTTTGGAGTCACTTTGTCTTCTCCTGTAACAGTGCCTCCTCTAGTAATAACAACGAATTTGGGGTCTTCACCATGAGGTTTTGTTGATATTAACTGTACTTGCTAGTTTCCTTCTCATCTCTCCTGCATTTTGGCTAAAAACACTGGACAATCTTCAATGACATGTTAAAACAAGTTACAATAGTTACAAGTGGTACAAGGGTTCTGACAATCCCTTTCCAAGTGTCCTAGCTATGCGTAGTTATAACAAATAATATGACCTCTACCTCGACCCATGCCTCCACCTTGTCCTCTTCCTATGAATCCACCATGAGGATTGAAGTTTCCTCTACCTGGGGAGTTGAACTGCACATTATTTCCTTCTTGTTTTGTTTCTCCCTGAATCCTATATGTATCCCTTGATATTTCATACATGAGGTCGTAAGCCCTACAATCCTTCTCATCATGTTCCACAAACTTGCAGGATGTGCAGTAAAGATTGGTAGGTGTTTGGACATATTTTTGCATATAATAACATTCACCAAGGCGATGTCTAGTTCTACATACCTTGCACCAAGTTACAGTAGCCTTCTTCAAAGGACTAGGTGCTCTAGAGGCCAAGTATTCATGAAATAGGGGACAATGTTCCTTGTCATGTCCCTTTGATTTATATTTGATGCACCATATATCTTCTATTTTCTCTTTTCCTTTATCTTTGTTCATATCTTCAACCTGTAAAGATAAACGGGTTAACTGATTCAATATCTTACTCATACCAGGGTTGGATTCTCCTACAGGGTCTGCTTCTAGTTTCATGGTGATCTCCAATGCTTCAGCCTGTGAAGTGACTTTTTGTTGCATCAGAGGAACTCTGATATGTGGCAAGAGAGAAACGATGAACCATTCTTTATTTTGTTCATCCAAAATCTAAAAAATTAAACGACCTTTCAGAGTCTTAAATCTCTAATCAAACTCCCAAATAGGTTCATTTACATTCTGCTTGTTTTCTTTCAGCTCTGTAATGCATTGCGACTCCGAATTAGGTTTCTTGAATTCTTCACTCAACGCAGTCTTAATGTCATTCAATGGTTTAGGTTGTCCAGGTCCTGAAGCAAACTTCATATACCAGATTAGAGTGCAATCCCTCAAGGTGATACTAAACTAAGTTCTCTTAACAACTTCTTCAATGACTTGCTTGATGCTCCATACAGCTTCGCATAAGAACCAGTGTTGGTCAGGATCTTCAGATCCATCTCCTCTAAAGATGGGTAACCTCATTTCATATGCCATATATATTCCTTCGTTTCTTGACTGAGTATGTACTAAACTATTGGTAATAGTACTCTGACTACTCTGACTACTCTGGTTACTCTGATTACTTAATGCTGCTAAAACAACAGGAGGAGTAATAGTAATTACTTCAATAGTAGGCACAGTTCCTGAAGTTTCTGTCTCTCCTTGGAGAAGTTCTTCAGTTTGTACTTCCTCTGTTCTTGCAGATTTTGAATGCTCTTCGTCTATTAGATCTTATTCTTCTCCACTGTATAATCCCTCATCTCTGTAGTTTTTCTAAAACAGTTTCACAAGAGGAACCTCTCTGAACGGTCTCTCATTGCGCATGTGTCGAGCCTTCGTGTCACTGTTGTTGTCTGAACTTTTGAACATTAGCTTTACTGTATCTTCAGGATATTATTCTCATGAAATAACATTTTAATCCTCAGCTTCAAGAAGTGTAGAAACTTCCCTCTAGGTCCCTTAAATAATTACATCTCTTCTTGACTATACGATTCGACTCTGTCGATGGCAAACTCAGTAATGTACCCTCCAATATGTTGGGTATGTGTTATATTCTTTGCATGTGAGTGTGGTTGCATTAGATTCGACAACTGCTTCTGACGATCCCTCGTAGTAGTTCTATTTGTGTCATGTGCACTAGGTTCTTCCTAGGAGGGTCCCAGGGAGGCCCAGGTATACCCCCCCCCTGGTTACGCGCAACGTTCAGGGCAGCGCCCCGAAATTGTTTTCTTGGGGTTGTTTTTGCTATTTTTAGCAGTTTTCTAAATTAACCCCGGATTAAGGGATTAGGGTTTTGGTATCTACAGAATACCTAAAAACATTGTATATATTGTATGGTGAATGGTGAAATTTGATATAATGAAATAAGAAAGGTTTTCCCCGATTGAGGGTTTTCGGTATAAATCTCTATGTACTATGTGAATGAGCCATTGATTAATTTTTGTTTTTCTTAAGAATCTATATGCATTGCTTTGCTTCGCAGGTTTAAAACTTACATGTGGTATCAGATCTCATTTTTTGCTTCAAAGGGGCACCTTTGTTGTTGAAGGTTTGGCTCGGTCTTGATAGATCAAGTTTATCTTGAGTCTATGATAAACTTGGGTTTAGTGGGAGCTTTTGCAGTGGATATTCGAGTATAGAAAGAGGAATGGTGAGCTCATCTAGAATCGAGATAGAGAAGTTTAATGGCAAAAACTTTGAGCTATGGAAGCTCAAGATGGAGGACCTTCTTGTAGACAAAGAACAATGGATCGTTGTGGATCATGGTACACAGCCTACTAGTATGCAGCCTACTGGCACAAAGTCAACTGGTAAACAACCTACTAGTACACACACTACTAGTACACCACCTACTGGTATGTCGAAGGAAGATTGGGAGAAGTTGGACAGAAGAGCAAGGAGTACTATTCGACTATGCCTGGAAGATTCAGTGTTGTTGAATGTATCAGGAGAATCTACAACCAAGGAACTATGGGATAAGTTAGGGAATTTGTATCAATCAAATTCCCTGGTAAACAAGTTGTTTCTTCGAAAGAAGTTGTATCATCTTAGGATGGAAGATCGAGATTCTGTGACAGAACATCTAAATGCCTTTAATACTCTGGTAAGTCAACTTGTCTTTGTTAATATTATGATTGCAAAAGAAGATAAGTGTATTACTTTTCTATGTTCTTTGCCAGACTCTTGGGATAATCTGGTTGTAGAAATTGGTAGTACCACTCAATCTAAATTGAAATATGAGGATGTAGTTGCATCCTTGTTATCTGAAGAGATGAGGTGGAAAATAATGGATGGTCATAGCACATATGCTTTATTTGTAAGAGGGCATACCCAAGACAGGAATCCTAGTAAGTCTTCAGGGGGGATACCTAAATCTATAGGTAGATCTAAGTCTCCAGGAAAATATTTGAGGAAATGTTGGAAGTGTGGTCAAACAGGGCATTATAAGAAATATTGCAAGTCTAAGAAGGTTGATAAACCAAAGGGATCTGATAGTACCTCTTCCATAGAGGTGAAAACCTCCACTGAAGAAGGAGGTGACGTTTACCTGGCATCTACAATTACACATGCAGACCATGATGTATGGGTTATCGACTCAGGTGTGTCATACCATATCACTCCTCATAGGGAGTGGTTCTCTGAATATGAAAAATATGATGGTGGTGATGTATTCCTAGGAGATGACTTGACAACCAAAATCTTGGGACGTGGAAGGATTAAGTTGTTGCTAAAAGACAAAAGGATTAGAACTCTCCCTAGGGTTATGCACATTCCAAAACTATCCAGGAGCCTAATATCTGTAATCAATTTGGATGATGAAGGAGTGAATACTCTATTTCGAAAGAACACTTGCAAGATGGTACGAGGAGCAATGGTGTTGATGAGGGGAGTTCGGTGTGTAACTTTGTACAAGTTGTTGGGAAGCACTTATACTAATGAGTGTAACATTTCTATTGTCCCTAAGAAGAGAAATGAAGGAGACAAGACCAATATTGTCCTAGAAAATAAGACCATGTTGTGGCATCAAATACTGGGGCATATTGGAGAAAAGGGCCTTCAAACACTACACGGTAAAGGTATGGTTGAAGGTATGGCTAATTGCACTCTGGATTTTGATTTCGGTGAACATTGCATATTTGGTAAACATAATCGAGTAAGATTCCCATCTGGTGCTACAAGAGAAAAAGGAATCTTAGACTTGATACACAGTGATGTGTTTGGACCTGTGCTTGTTCCATCACTAGGTAAGTCTGTGTATTATGTTTCATTCATAGATGATTTCTCAAGGAACACATGGATTTATTTTCTTAGAAATAAATATGAGGTATTTGATAAATTTAAAGAGTTTAAGACTCTGGCAGAAAATCATACAGAGAAGAAAATAAAGGTATTGAGAACAAATAATGGTGGAGAATTCTACGGAAATGAATTCGAATAATTTTGTAAGAAGTGTGGTATAGCAAGTCATAAGACTACTCCATACACTCCTCGACAGAATGGAGTTGAAGAAAGTATGAACAAGACACTGATGGAAAAATCAAGGAGCATGCTCATCGGTGTTGAGTTAGGATAGGAATTCTAGGCAGAGGCGGTGGGTACAACATGTTACCTGGTCAATCGATCACCCTCATCAGTGTTGGATGATAAAACTCCACACGAGGTATGGACTGGAAAGAAACCCTCTCTTCAACATCTTAGAGTGTTTGGTTGTGATGTTTATGTACATGTTCCAAAGGAAAATAGGAGTAAGATGGATAAAAAGGTTGAAAAGTGTATCTTTATTAGTTATAAAGATGGTGTGAAAGGTTATAAGATTTGGAACCCATAAACCAAGAAGACTGTTTATAGTCGAGATGTTGTTTTCAGAGAGGTAAAAGATGTTTCCAAACATGAATTCCTACCAAGTCCAGAAGAACCTGAGAAAATAGAGCTAGAGTTGGATGATGCAAAATCTGAAACATCTGAAGAAGATGGAGCAGAAGAAGAAGAATAACCTCATACCCCAGTATTGAGGAGATCAGTGAGAGAAAGAAGGAAACCAGAAAGGTATAGTCCACCTAATTTTCATTTCAATTTTGCTTTATCTATTATTGATGATGATCCCAAAACTGTCAGGGAAGCAGTGAATTCAAAGGATAGTAAACTATGGAAGAAGGCCATGGTTTAAGAAATGGATGCCTTGGATAAGAATGAGTCATGGGATATAGTTGAGTTTCCAGCTGGAAGAAAATCTATTGGTAGCAAATGGTTGTTTAAGAAGAAGTTTAATGCATAATGTAAAGTGGAGAAATACAAATCTCGGTTAGTAGAAAAAGGTTATTCCCAGGTAGAGGGAATTTAATTTGGTGAGATTTTTTATCATGTTTCCAAGTTAACATCTATTAGATTTATTTTATCTGTTGCTGCTACTTTTGATCTTGAAGTGGAACAGATGGATGTGAAGAAAACATTCCTACATGGGGATCTGGAAGAAGAAATCTACATGAAGCATCCAGAAGGCTTTGTAGTGAAGGGAAATAATGAGCTAGTCTATAAGCTAAAGAAGTCACTATATGGTTTGAAGCAATCACCTAGGATGTGGTACCAAAAGTTTGACACATACATCCTTGGATTGGGATTTGTGAGAAGCAGGGTTGATCACTGTGTATATTCTAAGCAAGTTGGTAATCACTTCATTTATGTAGTGTTGTATGTTGATGACATGTTGTTGGTAGGAGATAACATGGATGTTATCAAGGAGGTGAAATTGTAGTTATCCTCCAAATTTGACATGAAGGATATTGGTGTTGCTAACTTCATTTTGGGAATGGAGATTAAAAGAGATCGTGCAAACAGGAAACTCCGGTTGAATCAGAGAAAATATGTTGAGACGATATTGCAGAGGTTTAATATGCATGGAAGTAAACCCATCAAGGTTCCTGTTCCTATAGGTGTAAAGTTATCTGCAAATCAGTTTCCCAAGACACAGGAAGAAGAAGAGGACATGTCCCATGTTCTGTATGCCAGTGCAGTTGGAAGTTTGATGTATGAAATGGTTTGTACTAGACCGAACATTGCACATGCAGTGGGAGTTTTGAGCAGGTATATGTCAAAACCAGGGAAGGAGCATTGGACAATAGTAAAGAGGGTCTTTAGGTATTTGTGTGGCACTACCAATTGTGGATTGTGCTACCAAGGAAGACCAGGATTGGACAGAGTGGTGGACATACATGGCTTTGTTGATGTAGACTGGGATGGAGATCTAGATCGTAGAAGATCTACAAGTGGGTATGTGTTTAACCTATTTGGAGGAGCAATTAGTTGGATGAGAAAAAGGCAGGTTGTAGTAGAACTCTCTGTTGGCATGTTTACAAGAAGAGTGTGCTTGTCATTGATGGCAAGAACAACAGCAATGATGACGAACAGGCAGACAAGGAAGATCAACAGATATACATGCAAGGAAGATCAGCAGCGCAGGGATAATGGCATGGAAAGATCAGAAGCGTAAACTCCATTTCGGAGTTTCGGATACTGGGAAATTGATACATCAAGAGTTGAGACTCTTCAACATAGGAGTCTCGGAGTTGCAAAATCCGGAATCCCGAAATCCCGAAATAGGCACATAAACGAAGAATTTCACAGACTAGGAAATAACTCCATTTAGGAGTTTCAAATACTGGGAGTTGGAAGAGTTAAGATTCTTCATCATCAGGAGTCCCAGAATCATGAAATGTGAAATGTTGAAATCCCTGGAGAAGGAGGACGATTTCAGATACTGGGAGTTGGGGATGTCAAGACCTCTTACTACAGGAGTCCTGAAGTCACGAAACCCGAAGTCGCGAAATGTGAAATTACGAAATGTCAAAGACTCCATACTAGAGGTTTGGATACCGGGAGTTGGAGATGTCAAGGACTCTCAAGACAGGAATCCCAAAGTTGTGAAGTGTGAAAAGCCGAAAAGTTGAGCTAACTCCATTTCGGAGTTTCGCAGACCGGGAGGTGGAGTTGTCAAGAACTCTCATGTCAAGAATGTTGAAATCGCGATGTGATAAATCACGAAGAGATCTGGACCGTCGAATCATCTAGGGTGTGGACCATTGATCTGACTCCATTTCGGAGCTTCGGATACTAGGAGTTGGAAGAGTCAAGTGACGAGACTCTTCATAGAAAGAATTGCGAAAGGCCAAAATGCGAAATGCCGAAATGATCAGAGATAGTACAACCAAGCTCCATTTTGGAGCTTCGGATACCGGGACATGGAGCATCAATAACTCATCACCACAGGAACGACGAAGTGCCAAAAAACGAAATCGTGAGAGAACTATATGGATAAGCGCTCAATCACCTCTCATAATCACATGGTCGAAGAGATGTAGAGAAAATCTTGAAGCGGCAAGCTCCTTTTTTGGAGTTTCGAATATCGCGACTTGGAGGGTCGATATGCCACACAACAGGATTGTCGAAATTTTGAAGTGCGAAATGGAAAAATGAACGCAAGATTCAATGAAGTCAATTCAACGGTGTAGATGAATTTGAATAAGATCGGAGGGCCACTATTGCACTTCACAGTGTAACTACTAGAAACAAATGATGGTTTCTGCCAGAGGATGAGCTCATCTATGACAGAGAAGACAAAGAGTCTCAACTTCTAGAGAAGTTGAGGAATCTCAATATAACACCCAGTGATGATGGATGCGTGAGGAAAACCGCCAGAGAAACTGAAGAGTTACCATGATGATCAGGCAGAGCACTCACAATGAGCAGGAGATGCAAAACAGAGAAATACAATGTGGCAGATAGGAGATGGGATAGATGTGGAAGAGTGAAGTGAAGAAAACACCCCAATGTGGAGGATATTGGGAGCGGAGAGGATGTAAGAGCTTGTAGAACATTGCATGCAGAAAGTGCATAGAGACGATAAGAATGCTGAAAAAGAAGAAGAAAGGTGTTGTTGTTGTTGAGTGTGATTGAGGTGTGAAGAAGGAGGCAGAGCGCAGTAGCAGAAATGCATAGAAGGGGAATGGTGCATTGAAGGGATATGGCGCAGAGAGCATAAAAGGCAAAAGAACAGAAGGCGCAAGGAGGATGCAAAAGACACTGATGCATACAGAGCAACGTAGTGTAGCAGAATAGTGATGAGACCGGTAATCCATTGAAGAGCTTTATATCACTATAATAAGTCATAATAGAAAAGATTTATATTTCAGGGTGGTAGGGAGGTTCTAGGGAGGACTTTTGTCCTCAGAGGTTAAAGTGGGTGCTTGAACAAAGGGAGTTGTAGCTTCCATCTGGTTGCAGCCAGAGAAACCAGGGTGGCAGGGTGGTGCAAGGGAGAACTGTTGTTCTCTGTTATACAATTTGGTGCATGTGTGACTGGAAATTGGTGCTTCCATCCAGTTGGTGCTGGAACACTTAGGGAGTTGGTGCTTCCTTCTAGTGGATGCTAGAGAAACCAGGGAGTCGATGCTTCCTTCTAGTTGGTGCTCTCAGCAAGTAGAAACTTGCATAACAGAGGTTGTAGCCTCATTATGATTTGGTGCTCATATGTATGATAATGTAAAGAATGTACAGATTACTTATCATATAAAGAAGAAGAGGTTTTTACCCTTTATGGGTTTCCTCAATAAATATTTGTCTCTGTGTATCTCATATGTGTGAATGATGTTGAATGGTCTATTGCTTACTTCCCTGCGATATTGTGATTGTCATTGAGTGATCTAGAAAAAGTTTAAAATTAGTATTATTGTTTAAGCAAGGTTACAACTGATTCACCCCCCCCCCTCCTCTCAGTTGTCCAACAATTGGTATCATAGCTAGCTCCTTTTATCTAAGGGTAGATCCTAGAGCTTAAACATGTCAAGCCATGAAGGAAATTCAACCAATAAGGCCCCTCTATTCAATGGAACAAACTTTTCCTTCTGGAAAGTGAGAATGAGAACCTACATAATGGATTTAGGAGAATATGTCTGGGATGTGGTAGATATTGGTTATGTAAATCCAGTTGTACTAGGTAATAAGGATGACAAGCTATAATTTATCTTCAACGCTAAGGCTATGAATGCTATCTTGAGTGGGCTTGCATAAGCAGAATTCGTAAAAGTTATGCACCTAGGAACTGCCAAAGAAATGTGGGACAAACTCATTTGTAGTTATGAAGGTAATGAGAAGGTAAAGGACGCCAAGCTTCAAACCTACAGAATACAGTTTGAATAGCTGAAGATGAAGGAAGATGAAACTGTTGGAAAATACTTTCTGAGAGTAG
>JZKD02S1594802.1:666107-679493 GCA_000966675.3 Picea glauca | reverse complement strand
GATGAAGACACAGATACTCAGACAGACTCAAATCAACAGACAACTTCAAATTCCTCCTCCAGAATCACTCAAAAGAATCATCCTGCAAGTCAGATAATTGGTGAAAAAGACAAAGATGTACAAACCAGGAGAAATCTATTCAAAAACACTGAACAATCACATATAGCTTTCATATCCATGCTGGAACCCAAGAATTTTAATAAAGCTAGCAAAGATGACCATTGGTTTAAAGCAATGAATGATGAACTTGATCAGATTGAGAAAAACAATACGTGGGAGATGGTTCATAGACCTGAAGGTAAAAATGTCATTGGCTCCAAATGGATCTTTAAGAATAAATTGAATGAGCAGGGACAAGTTGTCAGGGACAAAGCAATATTGGTCTGTAAAGGGTATGCTCAGATAGAAGGACTGGATTTTGATGAAACATTTGCACCCATAGCAAGATTAGAAGCTATCAGAATGTTTCTTGCCTATGCTTGTCATAAAAGGTTTAAAGTCTATCAAATGGACGTCAAGTCAGCTTTTCTAAATGGATATTTAAGTGAAGAAGTCTATATGGAACAACCAGAGGGTTTTGAACTGTCTGATAATCCTAACTTAGTATGCAAGATGAAGAAAACTTTATATGGGTTAAAACAAGCCCCTTGAGCCTGGTATCATAGACTGGATACATATCTCAAAGACAAAGAGTTCAAGAGAGGAACAGTTGACAACAATATGTATATCAAAATAGAAGATAATGATCTACTCATCGTATTGGTATATGTAGATGACATCATCTTCGGATGTAATAAGGATTCATTGGTACAATGGTTTGCTTCTGCCATGCAGTATGAGTTTGAAATGTCTATGATAGGTGAACTGTCATTTTTTCTTGGTCTACAAATTACTTAGAGGTCTGAAGGGATGTTCATTTCTCAAGAAAAATATCTAAGAGAAATGTTGAAAAGGTTTCAAATGGAAGACTCTAAACCTGTGGGCACACCTATGGTTACTAGATGCAAATTAAGTAAGGATGATGACTCACCTGATGTTGATCAAAGTTCATATAGATCAATGATCGACAGCCTGTTGTACATCACAGCATCTCACCTAGACATAATGCATGTTGTTGGAATGGTTGGAAGATATCAGTCTGCACCTAAACAGAGTCATTTGCTAGTTGTCAAAAGGATATTCAGATATTTGAAAGAAATAAGGAACTATGGCTTACGGTATCCTAAGAATCATAATTTTCAATTATCATCCTACTCAGATGCTGATTGGGCTAACTGCATGGATGAAAGGAAAAGCACGAGTGGAGGTGCGTTCTTCTTAGAAGATTCTCTAGTAGCATGGTTGAGTACAAAGCAAGGTTCCATTTATTTATCAACTACAGAGGCAGAGTACCTTGTTGTTGCTACCTGTTGCACTCAGGTATTATGGACGATTCAGACACTTGCAGACTTGGAGGTAAAATACGTTGCACCGATCCCAATCCATTGTGATAACACTAGTGACATTAGTGTGTCCAAGAATCCTATATTCCACTCCAAGACCAAGCATATTCCCATAAAATACCATTTTCTGAGAGAGCAGGTCACCAATCAGATTGTTCAGGTCCATTACATTCCGACCATAGAACAAATTGCAGACATATTTACTAAACCCCTAGCCAAGACACCATTTGAATATCTCCAACAGAAGATGGGTGTCATCCCATCTCACATCTAAGAAAGTCCATCCTATTAGGGGGAGTTCGTATTGGTTGATCATCTAATACCTCCTAAACATACTGCAACAGCTCGGGGGAAACGTGCTTTCTTTGACATTGATGTCAAAGGGGGAGAAAAGGAGTGGTCCGGACTGGATGATACAGTTGGAGGTCCAAACAGATGAGCGCGGTTGTTCAGGGTTGCCATCAATTCCAAAGGGGGAGATTTTTGGCATGTTTACAAGAAGAGCATGCTTGTCATTGATGGAAAGAACAACAACAACAATGACAAACATGCAGACAAGGAAGATCAGCAGACAGGCAGACAAGGAAGATCAACAGTGCAGGGATAATGGCATGGAAAGATCAGAAGCGTAAACTCCATTTCAGAGTTTCGGATACCGAGAAATTGAGACATCAAGAGTTGAGACTCTTCAACACAGGAGTCCCAAAGTTGCGAAATCCAGAATCCTGAAATCCTGAAATAGGCACATAAACGAAGAATTTCGCAGACCGAGAAATAACTCCATTTCAAAGTTTTGGATACTAGGAGTTGGAAGATTCAAGACTCTTCATCATCAGGAGTCCCGGAATTGCGAAATGTGAAACACTGAAATCCCAGAAGGAGGACGACTTCGGATACCGGGAGTTGGGGATGTCAAGACCTCTTACTACAGAAGTCCCGAAGTCACAAAACCCGAAGTCGCAAAATTGTGAAATGTCAAAGACTCCATACCGAAGGTTCAGATATCGGGAGTTGGAGATGTCAAGGACTCTCACGACAGGAATCCCGAAGTTGCAAAGTGTGAAAAGATTAAAAGTTGAGCTGACTCCATTTCGGAGTTTCACAGACCGGGAGGTGGAGTTGTCAAGAACTCTCACGTCAAGAATGTCGAAATCACGATGTGAGAAATCACAAAGATATATAGACCATTGAATCACCTAGGGTGTGGACTGTTGATCTGACTCCATTTCGGAGCTTCGGATACCGAGAGTTGGAAAAGTCAAGTGACGAGACTCTTCATTGCAAGAATTGCGAAAGGCTAAAATACGAAATGCCGAAATGATCGAAGCTAGTGCAACCAACTCCATTTCGGAGCTTCGGATACCGGGACATGGAGCATCAAGAACTCGTCGCCACAGGAACGCCGAAGTGCCGAAAAGTGAAATCGCGAGAGAAATATATGGATAAGCGCTCAGTCATCTCTCGTAGTCACATGGTCGAAGAGTTGTAGAGAAAAACTTGAAGCAGCAAGCTCCTTTTTTGGAGTTTTGAAGATCACAACTTGGAGAGTCGAGATGCCACACAACAGGATTGTCGAAATGTCAAAGTGAAAAATGGCAAAATGAACACAAGATTCAATGAAGTCAATTCAACGGTGCAGATGAATTTGAATAAGATCAGAGGGCCACTGTTGCACTTCACAGTATAATTGCTAGAAACAAATGATGCTTTCTTCCAGAGGATGAGCTCATCTATGACAGAGAAGATGAAGAGTCTCAACTATCAGAGAAGCTGAGGAATCTCTATATAACACCCAGTGATGACAGATGCGTGAGGAAAACCGCCAGAGAAACTGAAGAGTTACCATGATGATCAGGCAGAGCACTCACAATGAGCAGGAGATGCAGAATAGAGAGATACAATGTGGCAGACAGGATATGGGATAGATGTGGAAGAGTGGAGTGAATAAAACACCCCAATGTGGAGGATATTGGGAGTGGAGAGGATGTAAGAGCTTGTAGAACATTGCATGCAGAAAGTGCATAGAGACGATAAGAATGCTGAAAAAAAAGAAGAAAAGTGTTGTTGTTGTTGAGTGTGATTGAGGTGTGAAGAAGGAGGCAGAGCACGACAGCAGAAATGCACAAAAGGGGAATGGTGCATTGAAGGAACATGGCACAGAGAGCATATAAGGCAAAAGAACAAAAGGCACAAGGAGGGTGTATAAGACATCGATGCAGACAGAGCAACACAGTGTAGCAGAACAATGATGAGACCGGTAAGCCATTGAAGAACTTTATATCACTGTAATAATTCATAATAGAAAAGATTTATATTTCAGGGTGGTAGGGAGGTGCTAGGGAGGAATGTTGTCCTCAGAAGTTCAAGTGGGTGCTTGATCAAAGGGAGTTGTAGCTTCCATCTAGTTGCAGCCAGAGAAACCAGGGTGGCAGGGTGGTGCAAGGGAGAACTGTTGTTCTCTGTTATATAGGTTGGTGCCTGTGTAACTAGAAGTTGGTGCTTCCATCCAATTTGTGCTGGAAAACTTAGGGAGTTGGTGCTTCCTTCTAGTGGGTGCTAGAGAAACCAGGGAGTTGGTGCTTCCTTCTAGTTGGTGCTAGAGAATCCAAAGATTTTGTGCTCTCAGCAAGTAGCAACTTGCATAACAGAGGTTGTAGCCTCATTATGAGTTGGTGCTCATATGTATGATAATGTAAAGAATGTACAGATTACTTATCATATAAAGAAGAAGAGGTTTTTACCCTTTATGGGTTTCCTCAGGAAATATCTGTCTATGTGTATCTCATATGTGTGAATGATGTTGAATGGTCTATTTCTTACTTCCCTACATTATTGTGATTGTCATTGAGTGATCTAGAAAGAGTTTAAAATAAGTATTATTGTTTAAGAAAGGTTACAACTGATTCACCCCCCCCCCCCTCTCAGTTGTCCAACACTCTCAACTATAGAAGTTGAATACATGGAAGCCACTCATGCAAGAAAGGAAGAAGTATGGTTACAGAGATTGTGTTCAGGTATTGGGTTGGTACAACAAGCAGTGAGATTAGATTGTGACAATCAGAGTGCAATCTTCCTGGCAAAGAACCCATATTATCATTCGAAGACAAAGCATATTGATGTTCAATATCACTTTGTGAGAGACATGGTTGAGGAAAAGAAGGCGTTGCTAGAAAAGGTTGACACTTTGAAGAATGTTGCAGATTCATTGACAAAGTCTGTGAGCACAGAAAAGTTCTCGTGGTGTAGAGTAACAATGGGCATTGCTCCCCTAGATTGTTGACTATATATAATTTTTTGGACCCCTGGATGCAAAGAAAACAACAAGTGGGAGAATGTTGGGTATGTGTTATATTCTTTGCATGTGTGTGTGGGCTCGTCAGATTCGACAACTGCGTATTTTGCTATTTTTAGTGATTTTCTAAATTAATCTGGGATTAAGGGATTAGGGTTTTGGTATCTATGGAATACCTAAAACATTGTATATATTGTATGGTGAATGGTGAAATTTGATATAATGAAATAAGAAAGGTTTTCCCCGATTGAGGGTTTCCAGTATAAATATTTGTGTACTATGTGAATGAGCCATTGATTAATTTCTGTTTTTCTTAAGAATCTATATGCATTGCTTTACTTCGCAAGTTTAAAACTTACACAATAGTGCTATCAAACTAGAGATCCACCACTCTAGACACAACGTTATCAACTCTCTTGACCTTCTTGATCAACACCATTGTCCAAACCACAGGTGGTCTAGATATGATCTTGAACTGGGTATCTGCTAGTCTGGCTAACCACTCATATAACTCCTTATGAATTCCTCCAAATAAAATCTCATGTATGTCGGTAAATATGTACCTTCCCAACCAGTATTATGTACTAATGCTAGGTTTTTTGTTCTGGGCTTCGGCAAAGTCCTTTTCTTGTTCCTCTACCCACTTCTGAATTTTTGTCTTCGATGGGAACCACCTTGAAATTCCCTCAAACAGATCCATGTACCGACAATGGAACCATTTGTTGGCATAGGGAAAGACACAGGGCTCAACTCTAATAGCGCATGAACAAACCCTAACTACTGGCCCTTTCAGAAACACCTGCGAGGCAGATGCAGTCTCACTAGAAGTAGCAATAGGGAGTTGCAGGACATAAGTGTATACAACCAAAGGAAATGCAAAGTGGATCCAAGACAACAACACACAACAATATAGATATTCCTTACCCTTCCTAATATTACTTTGCAGGTTATATCTTTGAGCTAACACAATAATGCAATAACAATATATCAGATGGCTAATAGCACAACATCAATCACAAAGAACAACAAGATATACGTGGTTCACCCTCTCCCTAGGGATACATCCACAGAACTGTGTTTCTTGATATCTTCAGTGAAAACATACAATTATATATGCGCACTTAGTTTCAGATCTCTCTCTCTCTCTCTCTTCCTCTCTTCCCTCCTTGCGCACCCAGCTACAGGGTTGATCTTCGCACCCAGCTGAAGATATTACAATACAGACTCAATATCGTTCTCAACAACAGTAATAGTAGTAAATAACAATCAATTATTGAGCAACCCACCTCGACCCTCCTAGACCTCTATTTATACATAACATGACCACAGTCTAGGTATCAAAACCCTAGATGCAAAACCCTAGGTTCCAAAAACCCTAGGTCCACTTGACCTATGCTTTAAGGGCTTTGCCAGCCTGTCTTTCCTTCTTTTTTGCGAGGTCTCCAAAGCACTTGTTGATGTCTTCTTTCTCTTGTTGAGTTGTCCATGATCCACTTTCCTTACTGCTTTATCTTCCTCGATCTTCTCTTCCAACAGATAGATTTTCCTTTCTTTTCTCCTTCTTTTCTATTTCTTTCCCCACTTCGACCCTTCCTTGGTTTATGTGCCTTCCGTGCAGTTTTTGCTTTGCCTTTATTCCATAATCTTCACTTCCTTTCATAACCAAGGGCCAAAAATGAGTGATGCAAGTGTGCATACTTTATTTCTAAAGAATAAGTGTAAAATGGTCAAGGGAGCGATGGTATTGATGAGAGGAGTTCAGATTGGAACAATGTACAAGTTTTTGGGAAGTTTAGACTCAACTGGATGCAACCACACAACTATTCTTAAAGTCAAATTGATTGTGACCAACTCAAATACAGCTGACTCAATTGCAACCGAATTAACTATGATCGACTCAATTATTCCACATCGATTCAACCCAACCATGTTATGGAACTAGAGGATGGGACACATTGGGGGAAAAGGACTTCAATCTATGCACATCAAAGGTATGGTTGAAGGTTTTCCTAATTTTAATTTAGAATTTGAATTTTATGAACATTTCATATATGAAAAACAAAATCGTGTGAGATTCACATTTAGAGCTACAAGGACAAAAGGGATTCTGGAATTGATACATAGTGATATGTTTGGACCTGCACCGGTCCCATCACTAAAAGGATATTTGTATTATGTTTCCTTCATAGATGATTTCTCCATGAAGACATGGCTATATTTCCTATGGAAGAAATCTGAGGTTTTCAGTAAGTTAAAAGAGTTTAAATATCTTTTGGAAAACTATACAAATAACAAGATTAAAGTATTGAGAACTAACAATGGAGGTGAGTAATGTGGTAAGTGTTTTGATCATTTATGAAAGAAATGTGGCATAGCACGTCCAAATACCACACCATATACCCCCCAGTAGAATGGAGTTTCTAAAGTAATGAACAAAATATTGATGGAGAAGGAAAGGAGCATGCTCAGTGGTGTCAAGATTGCACAAGAATTATGGGCAGAGGCAATCAATATTGAACAATATTTTTTAAATAGGTATCCTTCATCAACGCCAATCGACTCGAATCCACATGAGGTATTGATATGTAAATGGTGGGCCTATGGAATATCCATTTTGTCAGCACATATCTATTGCAAAAATTGTATTTTTTTCTCTATTATTTTAAAATGTTCAGTCACAACTAGAATTCCTATGCACGCATATGTATGTTCCACCAATAGTAACTAGGTTATCCTGGATGTGTTCCCTACTTGATAACTACTGAGGGAGAACCCAAAAATTGGAATCTGAGCCAAAATATAGAAAATCAAATTCTTGTGCAGAAATATCAAATATTATGTTCCAACCAGCTTGATAAACCAATGGGGATCCTCAACCAAATCGAGGGTCAAGCAACAATCAAACCTACATCCAATTTAATATTCACCTAAAGGTACCCAATCTCAATACATCGCACTAAATTTTGAGATACTTTAACAAATTTGGGAAGTCCATCGACTAATAATGCTTAGTGCCTAAGAACTCAATCAGTTCCCCAAGACATTACAAAAAAACCTTTTGTTTACCATGACAATAGAATGGTAAGGTTTAATTGATATGAGCATAAAAATGACATTGGTTTATGATCTTGTTGTGGCTTGGGAATATGGAGCAAATCGATAGTCCCCAAAGACAATGTGATGGTGTAGAAATGGTTATAATTCCACTGGAATGAAATTTGATAGCAAAAGAGGAATGTCGACCTAAAGGTAATCAAGGGCGAGTGGAATATCTAGGCACTCTTTCTCGAGGTTTACACAACATACCAATATTTTTTTAAATTAGAAAAACCATTACATGGAATTTAACCATTGAACCCATAATGGATGAATTGTGTTGTAGCTAATTCCAGTCCAATAATTCATTCAACATAACCAAAATAATAAGAGGAAAGAATAAAAACATCCACAGTGCAAAGTGGTCAATCACACACCAAGAAAAAAAAAATTCCTTCAAACTCAACATTTAATGGATATTTTTAACATGCCCTGGGAAATTACAGGGGGTGATATATACACAACTATGTTCATTGTTAGTCACTATCAACACCAAATTCATAGAAGGCCATGGCTCAAAGGCACCTTCGCTCAGTGTGGATAGGATTCTTGTTTCCTTCGTCCACCAAACTTCGAGCAAGTTGCACTCCTAAATATTGTATTTCTACTAGTGTACTCCACATTTCTCTTTGCATCCCCCCTTCCACTACAGTCTTCATTTCTTTTAATAAACTACCTTTGGAATACCAACCATTACACCTGCTTGTTTCACCTTCCCCTTGTTCCAAGAAACGAAATAAAAAAAAACAAAACAAAACACGTTTATTTACAAAATTCATAAGCATTTGTCAAGATCCAATTCAGATCACACCTCCCCATTTGAAGGATTTTGGTCCCAAAAATATCTACCATTAAGGAGACAGAAGAAGAAGGCCCCCATTTTCCTTTACATATCCACCATTCCATTGCTAAAAAAGGTGTCTTGTTTCCTTCTTGTATTCCCGTGTTTCACTACTAGAGGAGTTATGTTATTTCTCTCTTGATGTTATTTGACAAGGTATTCATTGCCACCCTTGACCAAGAGGTACTTTGTTTCTCTCACGTAGAAGTTATCATCCCTATCCCACAAGTAGGGGTTACCCAACATCATTCCACATGCGTCTAATGGTGCAACTTCACAGTCTACCTCATCAACATAGATGACACTAATGTCAAACTTGATTTTACATCGTCGTGCGATTCTCATAACAATTTTCCGTTGTAACCATACTAGTGAACTTGGCTGCACTAGATCATAGGTTTCTAGACCAAGCTCATCAACTAATGTTTCAGAAACTATATTACATTGAGAACCACTATCGAACAAGGCACTTACCTTCCATTTCTTCACTTGAACTTTGATTTAGAATAGCGCATGTTTATATCCATTCACCTTTGGCTGCTGCAATGTGGTGCAAACCATAGCTTCATCTATATTAAAGGTGTTTTCTA
The DNA here is from genome assembly GCA_000966675.3 of Picea glauca. Classification (NCBI taxonomy): domain Eukaryota; kingdom Viridiplantae; phylum Streptophyta; class Pinopsida; order Pinales; family Pinaceae; genus Picea; species Picea glauca. The sequence goes on along the minus strand of JZKD02S1594802.1, from coordinate 670,232 downwards.
ATGCTTCTTATTTTTTCTCGATAGATCCCTTGGCTTTCCCCTTGGAATTTATCCATTTTGGAAGTAATTCCAGATTAAGCTTCCAACACTTCTCTTTTGTGCGTCCATATATATTACAATTTTTACAATGCCTATTAGGATCTCTTATTTTCTCGATTGTTGTTTCCATATTATTTTCTATTATATTGATGGTTTCTTCTTGGAACTGTTATTTCACAAGTTGTAGGTTGGGAAATCCCAACCCAACTGCAAAATGGCGACAACTAAGATAACACCTACCCACTGTCACCTTAGCCAGGTATTCTCGTCACTTTAGAGATGAAGTAATCACCTCAAGGAGGAATCATGGGTGACCCTAGGGGGAAATGAGACAAAAAGTGGGATGATGGAAGCATAGCCCCTATAGTTCAATATACTAAGTGAATAAAGGCTTTGGAAAGAGTCTTGATGGTAGACAATGGTTTCCAAGAGGTATGAGTACCTGCAAAGGGTGATTGTACCTTTTTGAGACACAAGAAAAGCCAAGTGTGCACGTAATATGTTAGGTGGACCATAAATTTAATATTTTTGTCCCTAATTGTATAATAAAAAAATAATTTATATAATCAATAAAATTCTAATAAGAGCTTCAAATAAATATGCTAAAAGTCTTGTAAAATAAGCAAGAGACAAGCTAGTAAATACTAGTTTAACTCAAGAATGAAAGAGAAAGACTTTAGCTTTAAATAAGTCTATAATAAAATAGTATTGCAGACATATAGTTGCATCCTTATGTCTGTAGCAATAAAATTTTTATAGTAAGGAAATCAGCCACCAAAAATCACAATTAATCCACCCAAAAGATGCGCCAAGCCTAGTAGATTGTAGGGGTAAATTATTAACAACTTTTGATGGTTGAGGAGTGAGTTATTAAGATGTTTGTATTAGGTTTTTTGCAGCCCTAATGGATGTAGATGAAATTTTATTACAGAAGAGATAATAACTTAGCCAAAGGTGACACCCTAGTGGCTCAACCAAGCATATAAAGCATATAATTGATTCCAATTTAGACAACCTCAAAATCCCGAGTTTTCACATTAACCAATGCAAGATTTTATTTCTCCAATGAAATTATTTCTAGTTCCTTTATCTATTTGGTTATGGATTAAAATAAATGAATAGCTAACAAGTTATATATCCTTGGGGGTGTAAACCCTTTTACTTCTCCTAGTAAAACCTTGTGCAACTAATAACTTCTAGAAAACAATGATAGATAATGGTGGGGTTTCAAATCCTTACATTCCCCAAGAAATATAGCAAATCAAAATTGTAACCAATCAATGAAGCATAAACAATATAAATCCTTACCTAGTCCAAGAAATGACAAGATAAACCTCCTATTACCAAGATAAATCCACAACAAATGCAATAGAAAAGCTCCAAGAGAGGTAGCGCACTAGTTATTCCACTAATAACATGAAGAAACCATAACAAGAGTACAATAGAGAAGATATTTCCCAAAGAGGGCACACATTTCAACTAGAAGGCTTCTCACAATGGGAGAGCTATGATCCAAATGAGATCCAAATGATTTTTATTTATACAAAATGTCTTAAACATAGTTTCTCCATATAATTTAGGGTAAACCACAAGATAAGGGGTCAACATCCATAATATTACACCTTTACAAAATAATATTATTTAATTCATATTTTTGCACATGAAATAAACCCTAAAAGCACTTTTTGACAAGTCATTGAGGTTGGGGAAGGGACGTTGGGTTTCCAAAATCCATATTCCAAGGTGCTAGGACTTCTCTCCACTAAATCAAGGTACCACTCCTTATCAAAGTTCCAAGTGTCACATCATCACCACATCTTATCCCATGTATGATGTCAAGCTCTAAGAAGGTGATGTTTTGCCTCTTCCAAGCAAATCGTTTGGGTGGTAGGGGCTAGGTTAGGTCCTCCATGACATCATATAAGCCTCCAAATGCATGTCTTTTTGATCCAACATGTGGTCCTTTGGCATATAACCCATGGGCTTCAAGCCCCATGGAATCCCAAGCTAGGATTGTTCCTCCAAATTTGTCCATCAACTTGGTCCTGCAAAGAAAAATGGATACGTCATCCAAGGATCTCAAGTCAAAGCATCATAATGAGTAAATAAAACCAATATAAGGTCCATATAAGAAAGTACATACAAACCACCTCATCAAAATAAACGAATTCTCAAAGGCCCTGTGCAATTTTCCAAGTTTAGGTTTGGGAGGGTTGACAAAAAGACCTATTGGGTGAATCGTTCCTCAAGTTTGGGGGTGTTTACTGAGGGTAACTCCTTCTAAGTCATGTGAATGAAGTGTCATGGATGAGGGGGGTAATTTTGGGCATGGGGTTCATGACATAAAAGGGGATGTAGTGTCTCACTTATGGGTGACTTTTTAGAAGGTGTGTTGCACCTCCATTTTCAATGCATCATTTTTCCAAGCCCATTCATTGTCATTAATTAAGGTCCAAACACTGGGTACTCCCTATGGTGGATTGATTAGCTTGGGGGGGTAGTACCAAAGTGTCACTTGAAGGGAGAAGAACTCATAGTTCCATTGGGGTATAGTATATATTGTAATGTACTTTGTGTAAATCCCTCAATCAAGTGGGAAATTTATGTTATGTGTTTACTTTTGCAGGTATTTAATTTTTTAGAATATTTTTATTGCTCTCAAGACCTCTTTGGGTGAGCATATGGAAGTTTCATAATCGATCTTTTATCTTTTTCCAGCTACAAGCCTTTGGGCCTTCAACCCCTTCTTCCCATGAAGTGAGGGACAACCCCTTCTTGGGTCAATACACTTGAAAAACCCAAAAGGTGAGGAGATGAGGAGATGAAGTGTGGAAAGTGACAATTATGGTCGGGGATGGCATGATGACTGTTGTGTCCTTTTCATCACTTGAATGAGCAAAAGAAGGGCACTTACAAGTCTATTTGGGCCTGCTAAATAAGAAAGAGGTTAGTGTATGAATTAAACAATCCAAGCACATGAAATAAACAAACAACTAAAGAAATAACTAAGGAAATAAAATTAAAATGCATAAGGAACTTTGAACCAAAATCAATCAACCAAATGACCAATGATTATGCCACCAATGGATAATTATATTAGTTGGAAAACATCATAGAGAAAGGAAGACTATTGGATCCCCTCTTCCTCCTTGGGAGGGATCTTGAATCCACTATTTGAGAGCTCTTCTTACAATGATAAACTAGAAAGAAAATGGTGAAGAAATCCAATCCTATTCCCTCAAGAGGTGAGGTGAATAGCTTATTGAGATGTTGCTAGAATGCTCCAAGAAGAAAAGAGGTTTCTTGAGGGAGGATAAAGGCAACATAACAATAAAATGAGATTCTTAAATTCTTAGTGCACCCATGGCCTCATTTTATAGAATGTCTTTGAGGAAATATCCAATCAGTTCTTAGTGTGTACAAGGGGCTCTTTAGGGCACCCTTAGGTCTTTGACCAGCCCCCCATTCGGATTCATCTTGGATTTGAGGGTTAAATCAAGTTGGGAACTGGTTCAGAAGTGGGTGAGTGGCTAACTGTTGGAGAATAACCCTAACTTACATTAGTTTATACCTAGTTTAGACTCCTAGATCTTGGTTAATACATTAATTTACACTTTATTTCACCTAATTTGGCCACATAGAGAAGAAGGGTGCCTCATCCCTAGATTTTAGGGAAAAATGCTATTTTTAGATCAAGACTCAACTCCCGGTTCTTGATTTTCTTGATTTATTCATGATTTATTCCAACTCCCCCATGCAAAAACTCATCTATTATTGGGGAATGTGCACCTCCTCTTTGAGTGAGATATTTATTCCTTAATTAATGATTTTTGTCGTTACTATTATTAGTAACTACTATTTTGGGTCAGTTAAGTGAGTTGGAACTACTTCTCTTGTCAGTTAAGTGAGATTAAGTGAGATAATACACATCATTTGACTCTTGTGGAAATTAATGAGTGTGTGACATGTAACTTTAGTGGTCTAGGTCGAACTATGTGGTCTCCCTTAACTTATGACACCTATTTTAGCTATTTCTAGCTTTTTTTGACTAGAATTTCTATGTTGGAAATTCTATATATTCACCTC
>JZKD02S1594802.1:618002-639266 GCA_000966675.3 Picea glauca | reverse complement strand
CCCTACCCCTCCTTTTATAGGCTAGAAGGAGCTAGGGTTTTAGGCGAACTCTCGGCCATGCATGGCTGGGAGTTCCAGTTAACTGACAAAAATCTCTTCATCCCGGCGGAAACTTCCCTGATTTTTTGCTTTGTTAGGTAAACGCGGGCTGTAGTGGGCTAGCCCGCGGTCACCCGCGTGCAGTAGAAGGCCAGCAAGCGGTCCACCACGCCCAGTGAGAGGTTAGGGCGCGGGTTGCTTGATTTAAGTGGTTTTTTGAGGTTTTGTTCAGCATGGCTTTGGCTAGGAAGAGGCATGAGTTGGCCTGATGCCAGGTAAACCTGTGTGGTGCATTTTAGGGTTATAACAGGTTGTCTGCATCGAGGCAATGGATGATCTCCTACATCATTGCATCACAACAATGATTGTGAGGATCTACAGATCCTTAGCAACTCAGCGGTTTAGTGGTGGTCAACTGAGGATTATGCAGATAGTATTGGATGGAGAATTTTTTTCTTGGGGATTGATGTTGCATGCTAAGATGATGGGGAAGCTTCACCAATGTCAGACCATCGACTCTGGTGAGTTTCCCTTTTGATCAATCTTGGTGATGTGGTTTTTGGAGAGGGTGCCCATGTTGCACCCTAGAGTGTTGTTACCGACTATTGGGGCACAGGAGCCACAACTGATGCGGTGGTCATCGATTTTGGTGTGTCATGTAGGGGGGAGGGTGGCCACATTGGCGCGTGTGTGGCACCATATGCCATAGATTATATTGTGGTTCCCATATGATGGGATGGACTTCCGGCATGATCCGGATATGGTGTTGCCTCCTGGAGAGGATTGGGACCATAGAGTTATGTTGGTGTACTTATGTGTTGTGATTTTGATAGTGTAGCATATGTTTATATGTATGGATGATGATTCTATCTTTGGTTGTGTTTTTGTAGATGTGGGGCCTCAAGGCCAAGAGGTGGAGGTGGTGGGCGAGTCGGTTCACCCTGGGCTAGTGAGACCGTCACAGGCGGGAGAGCGACATCAGAGGGATGAGGCTGGTGTGAGGCCAATAGATGAGGTGAGAGTCGGACAGAGGTGTCGATTTGATGATCGAGGTGCAGGGCCATCGCATGCACCTCAGGTAGAGGTTGACGGGGATTTAGAGGATTTTCAACACCAATTAGAGGTGGTACTACAGGGTGTGCCCGAGGGCATGTGGTCCCATATCCAGGATGAGAGATTCCTGGAGTAGTGTGTGGGTGGCCCTGTAGAGTTGTGAACTCTGATCCGCATAGAAGCTATAGTGGGCACAACGATGATTGGGCAACTTCCCCCCGAACCTGGAGGACCCTTAGCTGGTGGGGTACCTCCTGTAGATAGGGGGCCTAGTGGTGGTGCTCTGGGGGCACCTTGAGTGTTGTGTTGTATATTTTTGTATGTATATAGGCCTATGAGCCCATTTTGTGTAGGGTAGTGTGACACCCCTTTTGTACCTATAGGGGTGAGGGGGGCTCACTTGCTTTCAGGCGACATACATGTTGTACTATTTTGTAAACATTGATGACATGATCGATATATATATATATACATGTTTGGGATCTCCATGATGTTTACATGTGATGATATTTTGTTATGTTTTTATGATGTCTAATATATATGCTATGACAGACTTTTGATGATTTGTGTATGTGTGATGATGTCTTGATGTGATAAATGTCAATCTAACACTAGGTTATCCATGTTATCTTCTATTTGATTAAATTGTCATGGAATATGTGTAAATGTAATTGAATCAAAATTGTGAGATAAGAGTCTAACGTGCAGGTATTTGTGAAAGAGGCAAGGATCACAGACACGATATACATTGTTGATCTGCAAGACGACAAGCTGGGAATCTAATAAGATGCTAAGGTGACGAATTTGGTGGTGACTAGCCTCGGCGAGGAGGCCAATGATGGCTATGTATTCTGCTTGGTTGTTGGTTAGTGAGCCCAAACATATGTTGCTGGAATGGAGCAGTTCATGTGAGGGGGTGTAGAGGGACCAAGCGGCTGAAGCAAGATTATGTGTCCAACGAATAGTTTCATCAATGCAACTGATGTGGTAGGTTGATGGAGGATGCATATGTCAATAAAAAGAATGGTATATCAGACATGAGGCATGGAAGGACCAAAAGAAGACTATAAACTCTACAAATGTGTACAAAGAAAAAACCTAGTGGAACATGGATACGCTCAAGAATAAAATTTCTTTAGGTACAACCTGTTGACAGGTTCTTTGAGAGGATAGCCTTCTGGTGAGGCCAGGATGTATGCACCTTTAGTGAGGTAGTGTTGGATGATGTAGGGTCCATGCCATAATGACTCGAATTTCCCATGACCGAGAGTATCATGAGTGATATCGTAGGCTAGGATGAGATCTCCTTCGTTAAATGAGCGAAGGTTGACATGGAGGTCAAAGGTGGCCTTCGACCATTTCTTATTTGCCTCATTGTTCTATAAGGAAGACCGACGATCTTCATCCAGTGACTCTAAGTTTAGCAAGCACTGATCCATTGGAGTAGTGTCAGGTAATAGCTCGATGGCGGTGCGCAACGTGGGGATTTCGCACTCGATGGGGAGGGTGGCTTCAATCACATGGAAGAGATGAAACAATTTAAAACTGGTGGTCATTTTGACTATTGTGCGATAATCCCATAATGTTGAAAACAACATATGATGCCAATTGGTCTTATGTTTGTTGACAGTGCATTGCAGCATGGTTTTGAGGAATTTGTTAATAGCCTCGACCTGTCCATTGGACTGAGGGTAGTATGGGGAGGAAAACTCATGGGAGAAGCCTAACCTTGAGGAGAGTTCGATGAAGATCTCATTCTCAAATTGTTTACCATGATCGGAGACTAACTATAGTGGGACTCTGAAGCGAGTAATGATGTGGTTGAAGAAAAAATGTGTTGCTGTGTCAACGGTGTTATTGAAGGTAGGCATGGATTCGACCCATTTGGTAAAGTAATCTATTGCCACGACGATGTACTTATGTTCGTTGTTAGATGGAGGATTGCAAGTCATTAAGTCTATGCCCCATTTGCAGAAGGGGCCCATAGTTATGACTGGGTGTAGAAGAGTGGGTGGCGCTCATGCTTTGTTTTCATAAAGATGAAATTTGTCACATCGCTTGACAGCATGGATGTAGTCATGAAACAATGTGGGCCAGAAGTATCCAGCTAGAATGATTTTTTGGGCGGTGAACATACCTGAGAGGTGGACGCCACAAGCACCTCTATGGAAATCATTCAAGACTCTTTCAGCTTTGTCGATGGTTAAACATAGATAGAGTATGGTGTCGGCCCCACGTCGATACAAAACATCATCGATGAGGAGGTATCGAGGGGCTTGATGGCGAAGGCGTCGATGATCATCTCGAGAGGAATGAAACCCAAATTTATGTGTCTAAAGGTAGACAAGAAGGTATCCATACCAAGGGTCATCTGAGGGGATGTAGAAGAGGTGTGTTGGCACAGGGGTAGACCAAGGTTCAACACTTCAACAGCGCACCAAAAAAACCCTAAATACCGGCCCTTTTGGCAACACCTGCGAAGCAGATGAAGTCTAACCTGAGGCATAGGTAGGGGGCATTGTAGGACTCAGGTGTCTACAACCAGGCTGGGACACAGATCTGTGATTACAATACTTAGCAGGGCACTTAGCCAACAATATGCATTAGGTTATGATTCTCATTTACATCACAGATTAACCCAACAACGTAGTAATAATCAATATCTAACACTTCCAACTACTTGAGCACATATCATTAGCTCATATCTAGCATTAAGTTATATCATTAAGCACTAAGATACAACATCAGATGCATTCATTATACATAACAGCACTAAGCAAATAATCACATAATCAACATCAACAATATCACACAAAGCACATCAACACAAGATATACGTGATTCACCCCAGTGTGGGGCTACGTCCACCAACTTATTCTTCTTATTATTTATTAGTATGTAATCTCTTACATGCGTCTGATCCTGTGCACAGAGCCACAGAGCCAAGCCTTGCACTAGACAGGTGATCTGTGCACAACGCACTAGATCCACCTTCCTCAAAATCAAGTCAAGGCACAGATCCAACTCCTTGATAGCACAAAGCCTTACATAGTTTGTCTGCACAAAGCACTTACAACTTCTTGCACTAAGTCGATCACAAGTAACTAGTAACTACTTCTTACATCTCTTAGCTATCTATTTATACATTACAAAAAGGCTTATTCATGGTTGAACCCATGGGTCGACATCCCATACCCGTTACATAAACCCTAATAACACTTTGACAGGTCCACAAGCCCGCAAAATGAGTGAGATCCTGTGATCTCTACTCTGCCTGGGTGGTCCATCTTTGACCAGCCTGTCGAAGTCCCAAAATTGGTAAAACATGACCAATGTTTCCTCAAAACTTGGTCGAGGGCCAACATGCCCCCAACGCTCACCTGTGACTCATCCTGAGTCACTCAGATATGGGAAACATTGCTTCAAAGGCCTCAAGCTTAGCTCGAGCTGCCTCAACTTGCGGCTTCACCAGATCTTCCTGCTCGATGAACTCTTGAATTACTTGCTCAGTAACAGGCCCTTCCAAGCATTGTTCCATTGTTGCAACTAGTTGGTTTAGCTACGAGCCTTGTCCTTCAACCTCTTCAAAAATCATGCAGGCTTCATCCTACACTGACTGGAGTCTCTGTTTCACTTCCACGACTTTTCTATGGATAGCAGTAATCAGTTGCTAGACTACGCATTGTTCCTGTAATCTTTTAATCTTCTAAACTGCAGTAAGCAGCTTCATCTGCGCTTGCACGGTGGATGTTTGTTGCTTCGCCTCCTGGAGCTATGCCTCCAATTTCCTCAGCTATGGATCTTCTGAAAGGTGCTCATAGGTCTACGCACTTCGATCACTTAGCTTCTTACTCTCTGAGGCAAGTGCTATGATTCTTTCTACTACGTTCCTGGCAACTTCCTCCCTTTGGTCACGTACTTCTTATGGATTTTTTTGAGCACTCAACACACCCTAAAAAGCCTACGTTAAATTTCACTTTTTGGGTACCACTTGATATTTTGCACTGTCTGATTCTACTTCAGTATGAAAAATGTTGCCTTTGATTATCACTTTTTTTTCTCATTTAAGTCTCTCAAAGTTTGCTTGACCATGCGAAAACACATAACTTAAAAGAATAACACTTAATTAAAGAATCAACAGTCAAGACTTCTCCCCGACTTGCTTAATAAATTCGGCATCAGAAAGGATTAAGCATGAAAGGAAATCATTCAAGAGAATTGAGTTCGTCGAGCGCTGATCTTTGTCGACATTGGCAAACGGAAGTTGTTATTCAGCGACAAGCGTCACTCAAGGATATCACTGACAATCGATCCCTTTCGACATCGATAAAAGGTGAAAAGAGTAAACGTTGAATGAAAATGAAATGATATCGTTGATCGCCGACTTCTGAAATGTTGTCGGTATCGGGGAGATTTCGAGGATGATAATCCGCAAGGAAACCATGCCTTAGGTTTATTTCTGAGGGATGGTCCCCAATACTTTTTGGCATCAACAGTCCCAATTTAAGCATAGAGTGCTCGACTTGAACAAAGTCCCGAGTTCGACCATCTCCCGCAAGTTGAGTTCCCAATTTTCATTACCATATATATCAAGTCATTGGTTCCACGTTAGCATGGTATGATGAAGTCGATCGGCATTGGAGGTTTTGCAGAAGGATATCAATAAAAAATAAAAAAAACTCGGAGCAACACTAAGCACAAAATCAAGGTTAACTTACAAGAAATTTGGACAAATAAAACAGTAGATTCACACACAAATATAAAAATGTTTCATTCAACTACTATGACTAGAATCCTTTCATCAAAATTTTGAGACTTTATATATTAGACTCCCATTGGGCTCAGGTTAAATACAATAGACACTGTCTACACCTTTTGGCCAACCAACTCGGTTACATTGAGAACATGAAAATTTTCACAAGAAAAAAGGGAAGACTATCAAAATTCTACGTCACGTCTAAGAATACAAAACAAAGTTTGCCCATCATGCCTCTTATGTGCACGGAATTTCTCCCCGTCTGCCTCGCGCTCCCAGAGGTGCTGTCATATTTTGTTCTTCTGACACCCTTTACGATTTGTGCAACTGCACGATCATATCTTTTTCTTCCCGAAGCTGCCGCTTGATACAGTTTGTGTTCCCTTCACGACCCGGTGGCACTAACACCTCAAGGTTGTTTTCCACCAATTTCTGACATAATTCTCTAGTCTCCTTGTAAAGTTCATCTATGGTGATTTTTTCCTACTCCAGCTGCAGATTAGGTCCTCAGACGTTAGAACCCGAGGCTTCTGTCTTTATCGTTCGGATCCTGCTTCCTTGAATTATGGTTCCGACAGGATCTAGTTGGATAGCACGCATTAGGAGCTCCTTGGCAGTTGATCGTGCGCATGACTCAATCAGGATTTGGCTTTCCCCCCCAACTTCCTTATTTTTTCTGGGCCTTCTCTCCTCCGTGGCATCTATTGTTGAGGAAGTGTGGCTTCCAAATTATTCCCTTCTGACGTAACTTCTTCCACTTTGTCCTCTACATGAGGCGATACTATCATTTCCGCATGAAGGTAGGTATATCCCTTTGAAGCCTTGGGAACACCTTCTACAAACAAGAATGAGTCCCAAGCATTTTGTGGCTCAAGCCTGGCGCTTCAGCTGCCTTGCAGGCCCCATATTGAGTTTTGAGGAGTTCCCATGGTGTGACAGTGTTTATACCTTATGCGTGGGTGACTTGACAAAGTCCCAAAGAAAATAATTTGATTGAGTTGGGCTCACGAGACGATTCAGTGCATAACCTTGACTGGTAAGTAGAACACATATAAAACATCTAGAATTTATAATGGATTGGGAAGTGAGTCGAAACCTGCCAGGGAACATTGAATTCCTTGCTACGGGATGTTTTAAATCATTTATGTGTCACATCCATGTGACGGGTATGATCTAGGGTGTGTGAGATGCAGTCGATAGGAGTTGCAGAGAATGTGTGGTATGATCGCATCGATTTCTTTTTAAATTCCCCAGCCTCCATAAAGATCTAATGATGGTTTATGTACTTGCTAATGTGACTCATGTTTGAGAAACTTGCCTTGACCTGAAGCATTTAATGACTTCCCTTACGAAAGTATTCGTCTCTTTTGGAACTTTCTCGTACGTTTAGCACATGTTCAACTCTGACATCCTTTCTCGACCCCAAGGGCCAACCGGCCACTGGCGTGACTTTGACTCTCATGTTTTTTGTACATGATCATTCATGCTATGGTGCACGAATGTAACCCACCCTAACTGAATAAAAATGACGGCACTAATAGAGATGGTGCAGGTAATTTGAAAGGTTGCAGACATCACGTAAGTATCAAACTATCAGGATTAGCGAGATTTATAGGTATGCATCGGTCTGGATTCTTCACGCTTACATATTTACATATATTTTCCCGAGTATTATTTTGTAAGCCATTTTTAAATGATTTTAATTCCAATTACAAGAAAGATCCCTCCGACTATCAAGCAAAACTGGCTCTATAACCTCGTTGAGGAATCCAAGAGAAACTGGGTCCGGAGATCAATAAGGTGATGAAGGATATCAAATTGCCCGAGTTTAGCACACTCGATGAATTCGTCAACTTGCGTGACATAGTAGAATCGCATGCCAAGAAATATTTTTCATGGGCTGAAAGACTATCAAAGGTGACCGACACAGCGCCAGGACAGGTACAACAATTTTTGGAACATCCGATCAGCGCTCGGGTTGTGCTTCAACAGTTAAGTGGTAGTCTGATCAAGTATCAGACGCATGCGGTGGATATCAAAGAATTTTACACACTCCTGATGGAACATAACATATTTCCATATGCCCAAACCTGGGAGGAGTTGTTCATCAGTTGGTTGGAGTACGAGAGAAGTCACCCTTTCAAAAGGATATCCTGAGATGATTGTTGGAAAACTGTTAAAGTAGAAAGACACGTGGGGAGTTTTTATTTACTTATATGCACTTAGCCATTATTTTCAGTTTAATTGTATATTATAAATAAGAACATCGACCGATTAGTTAAGGGTCGATGGTTGTTGCAAGAAACTCTTTCTTTTTGGTTGTCAAGAATTATTTTTGAGCTACTTTTAATAGAGAATTCCTTCTGGACCAGAGACAAAGTTATTTTCATCAAATGCATGTGTGATTAGACGTGGAGAAGAACTATTTCCTATCTCGTTTCATGAATGATGTTGTAATGAGTAAGAGCTATTTAATCTATTGTCAAGTGATTTGGTGCAATATTTATTTGTTCTTTACTTTAATGATGAATATGAATCATTGTGTTATCATGTGATGGATGATTAGTGTAGGTGAATTATTTTGTTGGCCATTATCTTATCGCATATGTGTTTTCTTTCTGATAATTAGTATCTCAGACAGTAATTGGATTCTCACATGGTTAACGTATTAGTACTAGGCCTGTGGTATAAAATTGTCATCTACATGCTTGAGTAGCAGGTTATCCCAAGCTCAACCTCTTCTCCAGTAGTTAAACTTAATCTTGTTTTGTTTCCAAGTTGGCCTAAGAGAAAATACAAAAAAGAGAAGGTTCAAACTGAAGGAGATGCCTTCACAAGAAAACATAAACCCCATTGATTAATTGGCCGGATCGCAATATCTGGAGAACCATTCCACCATTAAGAATTGCAGATTATAATTGGGCCTTAGTGGAAAGTTTGGTTCCTACTGTTGAACTAAAGGGATTTAAGACCCATCAACAGAATTGGTGCTAGAATGAGGGCCTGAAGAATGAATTGTTGAAGACATATTTCACATAGTATTTCAAACAATCTATAGATTCAAAACAACCCACATGCATGGCTAGTCATTCCCAAGACAACCCACACACACTGAGTACTCTTGAAACGAGTAACTCACCATAGCTCGAGGAAGAACCTTTGTACCCTGAAATACCTTATGATCTTCCTCACAAGGAATTAAATCAATTCAGAAGAATCACAAGAGCATACGCCTAACAAATCGGTGTGTTGTCCTTAGCTCTGATACTTCCTCAAAGAAAATAACAAAGAAGACCATTGGTTAATAATCTCGATGAGGTTTTTGTGCACATGGTAGAAGACTTAATAGATTTCGCAATCACCGAAATCCAAGATCCTCTTGACCTGATACCAGAAATGCCAGCCAGCGATGTCCCTGAACCAGACGATTTTTCGGAAGAGGAGGAGTTTAACTCAGAATCTGAAGATATGGAGGACAACAATGACCATAATGAAGACAGGGGAAACCCACCACTAAAAAATCAACCTTGGTTGGCCAGAGACGCTTTGGCCCTCCCGGGACTAGTACATAACCTTCCCCAACATCCAGAGAAGTCACTTCCTAAGTTCGACCCAAAAACCTCAAGATTTCCTGAAGATCATATCAAGAAATTTATACTAGCGATCAGACTTATGAACGTCCAACATGAAGATGTAGTTTGAAGGATTTTCACCTACACTTTTGAGAACTCAACCTCCACATGGTATTTCAACGTACCTGTAGGATCCATAACTAGTTGGACAAAGTTTCAAAAGTTTTTTTTTGATAAATTTGTCGAAGAAACCACTATAGGATCTCTAATGGCTTAATTGTTCGTAGCCACCTTGAGTTCAAAAGAGAAGGTTAAAGTTTTCGATCAAATATTCACAATCATCTTAAACAAATTCCATCCCAAAGCTAAACCAACTCGGGAATTCCAAATTGAAGTATATGCTAATGCGCTCCCAGCTTTTATTTCCATGTTTGTGAAGAGGGATTCCAAATGAACCTTAGCTGAGAATTTTGAAGAAGCTAAAACTATAGAATTCCAAATGAAAGGGTGTAAAGAAGGTCAGGTCTCTTCAGTTAAGAAATAAGTTCAAAATCCTCCCAGGAGAGGATTCCTTCTAACTAGACCGCCAGGGAAACAAGCAAAACAGACTCCTGACAAGGGTAATGGAGACATAGAATATCTACAACGCATGGTTAATAAATTATCGAATGATAATATAGACATGAAGAGAAACGTGGGGGAAGGAAACCAAGGCCAAAGGCCCTATAAGCCTTTCTTTAAAAGAAACCCACCGTTCAAAGAAATTGAACCTCCCCCAGCTAACTTGAATATCGATCTAGGGAATGTCGCATCTGATTCTTTCTTTACTTATCACCAGGAAAACCACTCTGAAAGAGACTTCCCTCAATGGGTGCATGTCGTGAATTTTATGGACAACCATTTTTTAGATGAGTTTTACCTAACCGAACAACCAAGAATTTTGGTTATGAATGTTGCTGACCAGGAAGCGATTTATCCACCAGAAGATACAACCATGCTAATATGGGATCTAGACCTAATTATGCCTTTCGACGACCTATTTCAGGTTCAAGAACCACCCACAAAGGTCTCGATTGTGAAAACTAGATGTAAAGGTCCTCCTGTCTCAAAGGATCCCACTACCACTCAAGCGTTAGGGGAAAGGTCGACTCTCAATCACCCGAAATCACCTTTTTCTCCCCGTAAGAACCCTATTAGCATCCATACATGAGAATCTCCCAAACTAGAGTAAAATGTAGTTGAATATCTAAAGAAGTTGAAGGCTAATATATCAGTTATGGACATATGTAGAATCTCTCAGCAAAAAGATTTCCTGCAACAAGCGTTGAGATCAGTAGAAAACCCTACGACAAGGAATGAGAAGCAAAGAAATCTAACTTCCACAGATCTAGTAAATAAACCAACTATGAACTCTTGCTCAGAAGATAAGAAGGGAAAACCTTTTGTCCCACCATTCCTCTTAACATTTGAAATCTTAAACAGGAACCTCCACAATTTTTTGGTAGATTCAAGAGCATCTTCCAATGTTATGCCCTTGTCCATTTGCAAAAGATTAAATGTTGTTCCTCTCAAGAGCGATAAACATGTGATACAACTAGACATAACCCAACTCAAAGTCATGGGGGAAATTAGAGATGTAATGATCAGGATAGCAACACATCCTAAGTTTGTGCAAGTTATTGACATCATTCTAGTAGACATCCCAGAGGCCTATGGGTTATTACTAAGTCGAGATTTGTCTGAGAAGTTAAATGGATACTTTAGTATAGAATGGGCACACCTTTGGCTACCACTGAAGGGATACAAGAATATGATCATAATCGATAGGGAGAGATACCTGAAACATACAGTTACTTATCTAGAAACCCTGAACGAGCCCTCATCCACTGATTTCCCTGCTCTGGGAAATTATTCCTGCGATTCCTATTTCAGGAATTTCTCCCCTCTTACATATGATGTCCCTCTCACTCGGAATTTTGAAATGGTTTTTCAAGAGAAATCACCAATAACGATAGAGGAAAACCCTCTTCTGTCAAGAACCTGTGCTGGAAATCACCAGACAAAAGATAGGAGGGAAAGAAAGTAATAAGAAGGAAAGGACGGTTAAATTTTGCTCACAGATATGGACCATATATTTTGATGGATCTAAATCATAGGAAGGATTAGGGGAGGGGTGCATCCTCATTGATCCAAAAGGAAAACGTCATTTCATGTCCTGTAGACTAGAATTCGAATGCACAAATAACACCGTTGAGTATGAAGCTCTAGTAAAAGGGTTAAAGAAATCCATAAACTTAAACATCAAATAATTGACAGTTTTCGGAGACTTGGAGATTATCGTTAGACAAGTAAGGAATACTATACATTGCAATTCCCTACACCTAAAGAATTATCAATAGGAAGTGCATAGGTTAATAGATCATTTTGAAGCTTTCAATATTACAACAATCCCAAGAGCAAAGAACATTCTTTCTGATTCCTTGGACACAACTGCTTCAAGGCTGTCACCTCTAGAAGATTATGAAGCCTCCCGATTCACTGTAGAACTACTCTACAAACCATCGGTGCCTAACAACATTTCTAATTGGAAAGTCTTTGAAGGAGATGAACAGATCATAAACTTTCTGACTAACCAAGATAATTTCAAAGACTTAGCTATTGACGATGAAGTATTCTAGGAACAATCAATAGGAACTGATCCTCGGATAGTTCAACCTATTGATAAATCAAAGTCTCACACAATCCCGAAAGGGATAGCTAATTTGGAAAACCTTTTTGACCTGAAGGAACGAATTAAGGGGCTTAAAAATGAAAAGATCGGTAGCTCTTGTCCCCTACATGAAACTATAAATCTCCGAACCCCGAAAAACCAAAAGAATCTGAATCTTGGCAAGACTATATCTAAAGAGGAAAGAAAGGCTTACATCAAACTATTCAGACAATACCAAGATGTCTTTGCATGGTCCTATAGAGATCTGAAAACTTATGATACCCGCATCATTCAACAGACTATCTCGTTAATACCTAAAGTGAAACCCTTCCAATAGAAGCTCTGAAAGTATCACCCATCCCTGGAACCTCTCATGTATCAGGAATTGAAGAAATTTTTGGATGCCAAAATCATCTTCCAGGTTAGACATTCCATGTGGGCAGTAAATTTGGTTCTTGTGAGGAAAACGTCTGGAGAAATCTACTTATGCGTAGATTTTAGGAACCTCAACAGAGCTTTAGAAAAGGAAAATTACCCAGTCCCACCAATGGAGCAACTCCCACACACCGTGTCTAGTTCGAAGATCTTCTCTCTACTAGACGGTTTCTCAGGTTACAACTAAGTCCTAGTTTTAGAGGAAGATCGTTTGAAAACTACCTTCTGAACCAAGTGGGGAAACTTTGCTTATAAACACATGCCTTTTGGGTTAATCAATGCAAGGGAAACTTTCCAAAGGGTTATGGATGTACCATTTTAGGGACTAATAAACAAGTGTGTGGTAGTGTATCTGGACAATGTAACTATGTATTCAAAGAACAGAGAAGAGAACATCCAACACTTAACTCAGATTTTCGAAACATGTAGGAGATAAAGTATATCCTTAAATCCTAAGAAAACTATTTTTGGTGTCGAGGAAGGTAAGTCTCTAGGCCACATTATATCTCAAGAAGGAATTCACATAGACCCAGAAAGGATTAAGGCCATAGCTCAACTCTCGTTGCCTCACAACAAGAAATCTATGCAGTCTTTTTTTGGACAAATCAATTTCGTGAGGAAATTCACTCCCGATTTTTCGGAAACTATCAAACCCTTGCAAAAGATGATTCGTAAATATGTTGAATTTAAATGGGACAATGAATGGAAGGATGATTTCAGCAACATCAAAACTGCTATATCTCAATCCCTCGTGTTACGAAGTCCTGATTTCAATAGAGATTTATTCTTCTATACTTTTGCCTTCGACCAATCGTTGGCTGCGGTATTGACTTAGAAGGATGATGACAACAATGAGGCCCCAGTGTCATTCATGAGCACTAACATCCAAGGAGCCTAACTAAATTATCTTGTCGTAGATATATATACTTATGCAGTTTATAATGTAGTAAAACACTTCAGGCCTTATATCCTCAAGAAACATACCAAAGTAATTGTACCTCATCCTCTAGTTTGCTTCTTGTTCACTCAACAAGAGATGGGGGAAAGAAGAGGGAACTATATGGTTGTAGTTCAAGAGTTTGATCTAGATATAAAACCTACCAAACTAGTTAAAGGACAAGGGTTATGCAAACTTGCGGCTGAAGCCAAGGACCAAGTATATGAAAACTTTGGATGGGAGAATGAAATGGAATTATGGTGTGGTGAAATTTCATACATTTCCCCAGGGCTAGGGTCTTGGTATGAGAATTTGACTTATCTCTTGCACCATGGGACTTTCCCAAAAATTCTCAACCCTAGGGAAAGGAGAGATCTCCGGTTAAAATCCACACAATACCACCTCATAAATTTGGTAATCTTATGGGTTAATTATGACGGGGTACTCTTAATATGTCTCGAACGGGAAGAGGCAGACAAAGTTTTGAAGGAGCTCCATGATGGCCATGCCAGTGGACATTTCGTAGGAAACACCACCGCTCATAAGATACTGAGAGCTGGTTATTATTGGCCCACCTTGTTCAGAGACGCTCACACTTACGGTAGAAACTGTAAAACCTGTCAAATAAGTGCTAAGAGAGAGAAGAGAGTGGCAATCCCACTCCAACCAGTGACTGTCTCCAGGCCTTTTGAGCAATGTGGGTTAGATATCATAGGAGAAATCACACCCAGTTCTTTAAAACATCATAATTATATACTTACCGCCAACGATTATTTCACAAAATGGGAAGAGGCCATCCCTCTGACCCATGTAAATGAGAAGGTGGTAATCCAATTCATAGAACAACAACTGATCACAAGGCTTGGGGTCCCTTCTGTCCTGGTTTTTGATAATTCAGCTTATTTTTTTTCCACACTATTGACAGAGTTCACTCTAGACAAAGGAATCATAATTAGGTACTCTGTGAATTATTATCCACAGGGAAACGAGGTGTAAGAAACAACCAATAAGAACCTAGTGAGAATATTAAATAAGAAGGTTGTAGACAACCAAAGGAATTGGCATAATTTACTCCATAACGCTCTATGGGCCGATAGAGTCACACCCAAGGAATCCATAGTAAATTCCCCATACTTTCTGGTGTACGGGCAGGAATCCATTCTCTCGAACAAGCTTTATCTCCCATCTCTTCAACTAGCCCAAGATTATGAAGGACATCCTTCATCAATCATAAAAAAAAAGAATTGGCACTCTTCTCATGATAGAGGAATAAAGGGAAAAGGATAAATAAAAGTTCATGGCCCACTAGCAGATCGTTAAAAGATGGTTTTACAAGAATAAGGCTAAAGAGAAGAATTTTGAAGTAGGGGACTTGGTCCTAAAATGGGATAGAGCAAATGAGCCTAAAGGAAAATACTTTAATTTTTCAAAATCTATGGCTTAGGCCTTTCCAAGTGGCTGAGAATATTGGGGCAAGTACTTATCGGTTACAGAATCTGAGGGGGGAACCTGACGCCCTCCCAGTAAACAACCAAGCCCTAAAAAAAAAATCCATTAAAAAAAAAATTAAATAAAAAAAAATGAGTTTTATGTTTTGTATGTGTATTTCATGAGTTGTTTCAGATAGGTTGACTGCAAATTACTTTTATTTTTTATTTTCTTTTGATATTTGATTTCCTCACTTTTGAAGGTTGTGTTTAGCAAGACAATGGTTGACCTCAAATCATGTGACATAGCGAACTCTATTCCTAACTCATTGCTCACATACAACAAAAAGAAGCACCGAGGAACCTATGGTTTCTTTGAAGAGTCCTCTGTCTAACCCATGCAGATGAAAAACTCTGGAGAAATGCAGAAAGTTCTACCCGGTGGTCTGGTGAAAACTTACGGGAAAGTTGGAAAGTTGAACAGGACTGCATGAACCTCAAAGATAAATATAGAAAAGGATTCACCTTAAACCATCTCACTTTGCAAATTAAACAGGCATCATCCTCTCCCACTCTCTCAAGGAATTCTGTCGAAATCAAAGTTAACTATACCAAATGAGGGAACATTGAGAGAGGGTATGCAAATATCTCCCTCAGGGCTATGGACACTCTCTACTAGTGGAGAAAGTTCTGTGATGTTGGGGTGACTTCGTCGGGGCTACGGATGCTTTATAGTAGTGGAGAAACACCGTAGAAAGTGATTAAAGGTAACTACAGTCTTCATGCCAGTGAATACTTTACTATATTTTTGTCAAAAGGGGCATGATTCAAGGTTACATGAAATGAGGGAGGAATAAAGGTGAAAAACCCCACAGGTAGACCCGGAAGCATCAATCGGATAATTTCAAATGCAAGGGTAAAAGAAGCTCTGATTTACAACCATTAAGGTTCTCCACTAGCTTTCATATCAGCCGAACATGAAGGAGGAACAAAGATTCTGCTTTTTCCTAGTAAGTCACCATTTGTTGAGCACTCAACACAACCTAAAAATCCTATGTTAAATTTTACTTTTTGGGTACCACTTGATCTTTTTCACTATCTGATTCTACTTCACTATGAAAAATGTCCCCTTTGCTTATCACTTTTGTTTATCATTTCAGTCTCTCAAAGTTTTCTTGAGCATGAAAAAACACATAAATTAAAAGACTAACACTTAATTAAAGAATTAACAGTCAATACTTCTCTCCAATGTGCTTAAGAAATTTGACATCAGAGAGGATTAAGCATGAAAATAAATCGTTCAAGAGAACCGAGGTCGCCGAGTGTTGATATTCATCGATGTCAAAAAACAGAAGTTGTTCTTCAGCAACAAGCGTCACTCAAGGATATCACTGACGGCTGACCCCTTTCGACATCGGTAAAAGGTGAAAATAGTAAGCGTTGAATGAAAATGAAATGATATCGCCAATCGCCGACTTCTGAAACGTTGTCAGTATCAGGGAGATTTCGAGGACGATAATCCACAAGGAAACCAGACATTAGGTTTATTTCTGAGGGCCGGTCCTCGATAATTTTCGACATCGGCAGTCTCAAGTTAAGCATAGAGTGTTTGACTTGAACAAAGTACCGAGTCCGACCATCACCCACAAGCTGAGTTCCCATTTTTCATTACCATATATCTCGAGTCAGTGGTGCCTCATTAGTGACATACGATGAAGTTGATCGACATCGAAGGTTTTGCAGAAGGATATCAATAAAAAATAAAAAACAACTCAGAGCAACACTAAGCACAAAATCAGGTTTAACTTACAAGAAATTTGGACAAAGAAAACAGTAGATTCACACGCAAAGAGAAAAACGATGCATTCAACTACTATGACCAGAATCCTTTCGTCAAAATTTATAGACTTTATATATTAGACTCCCATTGGGCTCAGGTTACATACAATAGACACTGTCTATGCCTTTTGGCCAACCAACCCAGTTACATTGAGAACATGAAAATTTTCACAAGAAAAAAGGGAAGACTATCAAAATTCCGCGTCATGTCTGAGAATACAAAACAAAGTCTGCCCATCATGCCTCTTCTGCGCGTGGACTTTCTCCATGGCTGCCTCGCACTCCTGGAGGTGTTGTTATATTTTGTTCTTCTGACACCCTTTGTGCTTCGTGCAACTGCACAATCATATCTTGTGCTTCCCAAAGCTGTTGCTTGATCCCGGTTGTGTTCCCTTCATGACCCAGTGATGCTAACACCTCAAGGTTCTTTTCCGCCAAATGTCGATGTAATTGTCTATTCTCCTGGTAAAGTTCAACTATGGTGAGTTGTTCCTGCTCCATCTGCATATTAGGTCCTCGAACATTAAAACCCGAGGCTTTTTTTCTTTCTTTTCTGGCTCCTACTTCCTCAACTTGTGGTTATGATAGGTTCTAGCTGGATAACACGCATTAGGAGCTCCTAGGTGCCTAGTCGTGCACACAAATCAATCAGGATTTGGCTTTCCACCCCGACTTCCTTATTTTTTCTAGGCCTTCTTCTCCTTTGCAGTATATATTGTTTAGGAAGTGTGGCTTCCAACCTATTCCCTTCCGACATAACTTCTTCCACTTTGGCCTCTGCATGAGGTGATACTATCATTTCCGTGTGAAGGTAGGAATCTCCCTTTGAAGCCTCGGGAACACCCGCTACAAACAAGAACGAGTCCCAAGCATTTTGTGGCTCAAGCATGGTGCTTTAGCTGCCTCACAGACCCCATCTTGAGTTTTGAGGAGTTCCCATGGTGCGACAACGTATCTACCTTATGCCTGGGTGACTTGAAAAAGGCCCAAAGAAAAGAATTTGATCGAGATGGACTCACAAGACAAGTTAGTGCATAACCTCGACTGGTAAGTAGAACACATACAGAACATCTAGAATTTATAACGGAGCGAGCAGTGAGTCGAAATGTGTCAGGGAACACTAAATTCCTTGTGACGGGATGTTTTAAAGAATTTTTGTGTCACGTCCGCACGATGGGTATGATTTGAGGCATGTGAGATGTAGTCGATAGGAGTTGCAGAGAATGTGTGGTATGATCGCATCGATTTCTTTTTAAATTCCCCAACCTACATAATGAGCTAATGATGGTTAATTTACTTCTTGATACGAATCATGTTTGAGAAACTTGCCTCGACTTGAAGTGTTTAACGACTTCCCTTATGAAAGTATCTGACTCTTTTGGAACTTTCTTGTACTTTTAGCATATGTTTGGCTCTGACATCCTTTCTCGACCCCAAGGGCCAAATGGCCACTGGTGTGACTTTGACTCTCACATTTTTCATACCTAATCATTCATGCTATGGAACATGGATGTAACCCACCCTAACTGAAGAAAAATGACAGTGCTAACAGAGATGGTGCAGGTAATTCAAAAGGTTGCAGAGATCATGTAAGTATCAAACAATCAGGTTTAGCGAGCTTTACAGGTATGCACCGGTCCGGATTCTTCACGCTTAAATATTTACATATATTTTTCCGAGTATTATTCTGTAAGCCATTTCTAAATGATTTTAATTTCGATTGCAGGAAAGATCCCTCCGACTATAGAGAAAAATTGGCTACGTAACCTCGTTGAGGAATCTGAGAGAAATTGGATCTGAAGATCAACAAGGTGATGAAGGATATCAAATTGCCCGAGTTCAGCACACCCAACGACTTCATCGACTTGCATGACATAGTTGAATCACACGCCAAGAAATATTATTCATCGGTTGAAAGACTAGCAAAGGTGACCGAAACAATGCCAGAATAGGTACAACAATTTCTGGAACATCCGATCAGCACTTGGGTTGTGCTTCAGCAATTAAGTGCTAGTCTGATCAATTATCGAATGCATGCGGTGGAGATCATAGAATTTTACGCACTCTCGATGGAACAACACAGATTTCTATACGCCCAAACCTGTGAGAAGTTATTCATCAGTTGGTTGGAGTATGAGACAAGTCACCCTTTCAAAAGGATATCCTAAGATGACTGTTGGAAAACTGTTAAAAGAGAAGGCCATGTGGGGAGTTTTTCTTTACTTATCTGCACTTAGCCGTTATTTTCAGTTGAATTTTATGTTATAAATAAGAACATCGACCAATTAGTTAGGGGTCAATGGTTGTTTCAAGAAACTCTTTCTTTTTGGTTGTCAAGAATTATTTCTGAGCTACCGTTAATAGAGAAGTCCTTCTAGACCAGAGAAAAATTTATTTTCATCAAATGCATGTGTGATTGGACGTGGAGAAGAAATATTTCCTATCTCGTTTCATGAATGATGTTGTAATGAGTAAGAGATATTTAATCTATTGTCAAGTTATCTGGTGCAATTTTTTGTTGTTCTTTAATTTAATGATGAATATGAATCGTTGTGTTATCATGTGATGGATTATTAGTGTAGGTGAATTATTTTTCTTGTCATTATCTTATCGCATATGTGTTTTATTTCTGATAATTAGTATCTCAGATAGTAATTGGATGATCACATGGTTAACGTATTAGTACTAGGCCTGTGGTATAAAATTGTCATCTGCATGCTTGAGTAGCGGGTTATCCCAAGCTCAGCCTCTTCTCTAGTAGTTAAACTTAATCTTGTTTTTTTGCCAAGTTGGTTTATACCGTCATACATCTTATATCGGTCCCACCTAAGAGAAAATACAAAAAAGAGAAGGTCCAAATTGAAGGATACGCCTTCAAAATAAAACATAAATCCCATCGATTCATTGGTCGGATCGCAAGATATGGAGAACCATTCCACCATTAAACGTTGCAGAGTCTAATTGGGCCTCGGTGGTGGGTTTGGTTCCTACTATTTAACTAAATGGATTTAAGACCGATCAACAGAGTGCTCGAAATTGATTGAATCTCTAGCTCAATTACCCTTGCTTGAATCTGTTGAATGGCCTCAGCGAGCTTCACCACTTGTATCTCGGTTGAATCCTCTTCCTCTTGCACCAAGCTCGGCACAGAGCAAAGTTATTTAGTCATTTCCTCTTTGATCGCATTCTTCTCTGGGAGCAGTTGATCTTTTTCTTCATGTATCCTCGCATTGTTCTGCTCGAGCTTCGCCTAAATTTCATTTTTATCCTTCTGTGAAACTTAAAGTTGCTCTAGGGCCTTCTCCTTTTCTTGCTTCAAGGCCTCTATGGCGTGATCTTTTTCTTCTTGGACTCAATAGATTTGAGCCTCGATTGTATCTAATATCCTTCATAATTGGGTGGGCTCATCCCCAAATTCTACAATTTCCGATGACAAAGGCGCAGTACATACTGCGTGGATCGAATAGATGGCATGTTGTATGTCCTTGAGCTCTTTTTCTATTCTTTCATACAATGTTTCTTTCTTTGCTACATGTCTCTACAAGATATCCTCTTAGGCATCCTCCACGGCTGCGATGATGAGATCGACATCATCCACTGTGAGTACATTCTTCGATTGAGGCTAAATGGCTCGAGTCTTCTTTCTTGCTGAGGGCTTCTATGGAGAAACCTTCCTTTTCTTCAATGTCTCGGCCTCTATAAGGGGATCCTTCGACGGTGTAACTTTGATCAGGGGATCAAAATTTGCTCAATTTTCAAAGTGCTCGGATTGAGACGAAAACAGTGCCATTGCGTCCGTCTTGTTTTCCTGATTCCGGCGGTATATTTATTTTCACGAATGGAGTCCGTATGGAGGAGATATCGCGATTTGACCGCCAAGTCAAACATGGAAAAATTTGGGATGCTGACTGTACCTGTCCGTACAGTCCGTACAGCCACGTGGAGGGCCGTACCATCTTGCTGACGTGGTAGTATGATGACGTGGCGATTGGTGGTTGGTTGTTCATTGATGAATCGTGTGATGACACGTGTCCGGTTGAAGGCGAATAAGAAGGAGACACGTGGCCCAATCCATGGGCGCCACATGTCCCCATTTGATTGGTTTATTATGGTATGCAAAATATATTGGAGGTCGCGGGGTTCAACCCCCGGACCTCCCCCCATTGTAAAGTCTTAACACACATGCGCTAGCCAACTGTCCGTCACATGTTTCTTGTTTAAAAGGCGGGAAAGTATGTATTTAAGTTTGATGGTTGTGTTATATTGAAAGAGGGGCGGGCTGGGGCTTAGCCCCGACCCATATGTTATACCATATATATATAAACCATATATTATAAACCATGTAATAAAACGCGCGCAGTGGTAATACATTGTTTATAAGGCAATGTATTTTAATACATTGCGTTGGATATAACATTATATTATATATGTTACATTTGTTATATAACGAATGTGCGCGCGGTTGGTTATTTGCGCGGGGTTTTGAACCCACGACT